>JAMJFZ010003624.1:5362500-5842500 GCA_026225945.1 Cricetomys ansorgei
AGAGATTGAAAGAGCCAACAGCAATGGATGTCTGCTGTATTACAGTAGTGACAGGTCATGACAGTTGCACACAACAGTTGTGAATGTATGAATAAGACCTCCACTCAATCCAGCCAAAATTTTAGCATGTATTGAGAAGGAGAACATGAAATCCCTCCCATAGCTGAAGATCTACTGGCAATCAATGAATTCTGGGAAGGAAGGACATAAGAGGCTTCCCGCTTCTCCTGAATAGTCCAACATCCATGAACACACAAACAGCAACAAGTATTCTCTGGGTTAAAACCTCCAAAAATGAAGTTGTATGGGGTAAGTGCTATTAGAATGAATGAACTGGAAGGGAGAAGATGAGAGAATGGAGGTGGGTTTGAGCAAAATAAATTATATGGATGCATAGAATTCTCAAACATTTTGAAAATATTCAACATCCTAATGAAGTGGAAGTGGGAGAGCTACATATTTGAACAGATAAAAATGGTGGAGAGAAATATAAGTCAGAAAACAAAGACAGAAAGACCTTACTAACTGAGAAGAGGAGTGGGGGTCCCACTCTTTGATGGATATATAGCAAGAACACTCAATGGCTCAATAAATAAAGTGTAGATTACTGACCCTCAAATTCAACTCCAACCCAGAAGTTATCCATTACGTGGCAAAGACCTTGCCATTGGTCTAGAGCAGCACTTTTGAAAAATTTATTGAGGATAATTAGAAGACAATCCTGAAGGTTATATGTTTTGTTTAAATATTGAACACAAATTGGTCTTAGCTAGGTGAATTTTGAAAAGTAGAAAGAAGAGGAATGCTGTAAAAGAGAAGAGACACACCATTCCCATACTCACATGAAGCCATAATCAAAGACTGAAAACGTAAATCACATTACAGAGTACGAATAATATTTCACTGAACAGGCACCAGGATTTAAAGTTGGATGGCAGGAAGAGAGCCATATTACACAGATTATAGGTCTTTGGTGTGTTCAGGAGGGTTCCTCCCCTCCTCGGCTGTTTGGATAGACTAAGAATTTAACGGTACCATTGAGCTCTATATAATTTCCCAAAGGGCCTCAAGACAAAATTAGCCTATTGCCCATAAATCAAAGTAAATACTATTAATTTGGTTGCAATTGGAGTGAGACTGATAAGTGGAAGCTTTCAACTCAAACATCTGTGGAAGCTGAAAATTTGTTTTTATATTAGAACTTAAAAAAATTACCTTATAAGAGTAATTTAAATCATAGCTTACACCTGCTATTTGCTAAAGCTGATTGCAGAGTGCTTAATACATCTACAAATCTCCCTTTAAAAGTGACATTATCACAATTACCAATCATGTGAAAATGTAATGGTCCAGAATGTAGACCGAGGAGGGGTTCATTAAAAACAGAAACGTCAAATGCCAGATGCCCAATAATTCCTGTTGCTTCACTAAATGCTATTTTTTCACTTTTTACTTTTACTACATGCTGCTGATGCCTATTTACATGTTCCCTGTGGCCGTTTTAATTAGCTTCCCACCTCTCCTGTGCGATATGCTGATTGCATAATGGCTTGAGTTAACTGAGTTTAACTATGGCTCTACTATTTTTCACGGAAATTTAGGAGTTTAAAGAAAGCCTTATATCTTTTGAGTTCATGTGATACTTCATTAAGCAGAGGCACTGAGCCATCACAATAGAATTATGACAGAAAATGATACATCTAGCCACTCTCTGGTCCCAGTATTTCTTCTGAAGATACCTTTCACTAGTCTAAGTGTTCTTAAAGACAAGTGTGTTGGTTTGGCTCTTAAAAGATTTAAACTTGTCATTTTCTGAAGCAGAATATGAAATGCCCAACAGAGAGAAGTCTAATACTTGTTAGAATTTAATAGATTTCAAAATTACAATGGTGAAATACAGGTGCTCCAAATTGCATAAAACTCTGCTGATATTAAGGATCAGCCAGCTGAAAAAGGATGATGGGAAAATTAGAGACCACAATCAGTAAAGGAGTGTGCTTTTTTCCCCAGCACACAATTACAACAATTTCAAATCGGCTTTTCATTTCTACAAATTAGCTGTGTGACCATACTTTAAAGGATATTGGTTTGCTGAATCACACACCAGATTTCAGCCTGAAGTGGTGGCATAATGAGAACTGTTGTAAGGACATTTCTCCACATAAAACAATAAACCAAAATAGAAATGGCAGCATCTGATTTCTCTAGGAAAGACAACTTGCTGTTTCAGTGGACTTACGTGTAATATGAAAGCAGATTCTTTAAATAATAATAATGAAATACATTGTGCCCTACCGAACTACAAGTCAAGTCTTACTTAAAACAATATGAAAAGTGTTGTAAACATTTTATTATTTCTCTTGCTGATTAAAAAAGAAAATGGCCTCTGAATTTCCTTTCATAAAATTTGTTTCTCCTTCTCATTTAAATGAGGAGAAAGAGACATAATTGCCTCTTAAACAAAATCTCAAGCCAACAATTAGTCATAGTTAGTAATGATCATTGCAGAACAGAGTCAAAGTTTAGTCTGAATTAGGTTTCAATATGATGATAGTTAAATACAGTGTGTAACCCATAGAATTATTAGGGAACAAGGACTAGGCTCAAGGAAGGAACAATCTTGGCTCAGTCCAATTTTATAAGACCTGCCAACTGGCAGCCTTACCAGTGACACTAATAGTCATTTGCTAGGGATTATGGAGAGAGCTCAGTAGATAAAAATCTTGCTGAGCAAGCATGAGGACCTGAATTTGAATTCCAGCACCTTTGTAACTGTGTGTGCAGTAGCATGCAACTATAATCTCAAGACTGGGAAGGAGAAGACAGGATACTGGGCTCTCTGCTCAGCCAGTCGAGTCACAAACTAGTGAGAAATTCGGTCATTTGCTGTGTGTGTGTGTGTGTGTGTGTGTGTGTGTGTGTGTGTGTGTGTGTGTGTGTGTTTAAGGTGGTAGTGTATTAGATAGTTTTAACTATCCACTTGACAATATCACTTGGGAAGAAAGTCTTAATAAGAAATTATCTAGATTAGGTTGATTTATGGACCTGTCTATGGAAATTGTCTTCATAAATTGAAAATACTGCAGGTCAGAATTTCTGTTTATCCATCTAGATCTCTTAACTCTGTGGCTTGGCAGCACAGTATATTCAGGTCTGCTGCTTATTCCCCAAGATCTTGTCAGTGACTCAGACATAGAATTCTACTGACTTCATGGTGTTTTACAATATTGTAAAGTCAAAATGCACAATTAAAGCATCATATGGTAGAGTATTTCTAACTGGGAATGTATAAGTTTATATTCTTGTTACTGACCAATAAAGAATTTTGGTGAAATGTTTCTGAGTACGTGTAACACACACACACACACACACACACACACACACACACACACACACACACAGAAGGGATGTGTGTTATAAGTAATAAGCATTCTACAATTATTTCAAACACAAACACAATAATAATGGACCATCCCCTTAGAGATTCTCATACTAAGCACTTTATTTATACATCATCAGATCTCAAATTCCTGTGATGAGATAAGTCCTAGAGATTCATGAGTAGTTAAAGCAAGCTGCCTGGTTGATAAACAAATTAAGATGGCATTCATATGGTCTAGGATAGTGGTTCTAGAAGTCGAAGATACATCATCTTCATTCTGGGATCGCATAAAATGCAGTCTGCTGGGTCTTTCACAAGGTTCTCTGAATAACCAGTGTTGATGAGGTATGAACATGAACATTTGCAGTATTAACATTTTTCCAGGTGCTCTGATGTCAAGATCTAGCTCTCGGGACTATTCTGCAACATATAGCAAGCCAGTGTTTTCTATGAATATCAGAATAAAAAAATATTTAGATTGTGAGGCATATTTTACCTATCAAAACCAGACATCTAAACACATGGAGTGCAAAATAACCATTTGAAACTCTTGAGCAAGAAAACTCAACTTATGAACAATCAAATTTTAATTTTGTGTGATTTCTACACAGCAAGAAACAGTAGTCTTCATTTTATCTCTTTCAACCATTTAAACACTTACATAACATTGTTATCTCATGTTCCTTGCCAAAAAAAAAAAAATCTTGCCCAGGAAACTGAATTGCCACTTTCAAGAAGCAAGAATGATGATGAAAGTTTGTGAGGCAGAAGTATATGTGGTATGTGCTAGGAGCAGGGAACAGGACACCATGTCAGCAGGAGGAGGCTGTTGAATCGTGGCATTTATATAAAGCACAAGGTCATAGGTCCTTTACAGACTGTATTCTGGTAAGCAAATGACTTACAGCATGGACATGGTGGCATCTGTCCCTCTCTGGCTGCCCCATGTTATCATGAGACTAAAGCTCTAGAGAAATAATAGAGATAAGAAACAAAGGACTCGTCAGGTACTTCTTTAGTTATTCAGGTAAGTGGTCTGGGATTCGGCTCAAACAGTGTGACAGCAGTTATGGGAGAAGAGGTATGCATGTATGTCTATATGTATGTTATGCATGTGTATGCATATGTGTGCACATGTGTATGTGTGTGTGTATGCATATGTATGCACATGTGTGTGTGTGTGTGTGTGTGTGTGTGTGTGTGTGTGTGTGTGTGTGTGTATTATAAACCACCAACACTCATGCTGATAGATGCTCTGTAGGATGAAAGAAAAATTAAGCCAAAGACAGTTCTGAGTCTTTCCATCTTGGAAGCTGAGTGAATTGTCATGCCAATTACTCAGCAGTAGTCATTAGAGCAAATTGTGGATCCAATTACTCAGCTGTAGGCAACAGAGAGAGAGAAACATGAACTGTGGAAGAGAGGAACAGTCACTTTGCACAGGAGATAAAAACAAAATAAAACAAAAATATATAGTGGCAGTCACAAAGTAAAAAAAACACGTTGAAGGAAGGATGGGACCCAGAGGAAGGCACTCAGTGATGAGAACAGGCAAACAGTGTTACACCCACAGCCAATACAGCTGAAGTTTTTTGTGCAGCTGTGGGTCTAGCTTTTGAAATGGTGAGTGATATTCAACAGATAATGAAAAAAACAAACAAACCAACCAGTGGGTACAGTGTACAGATTGTTCTAAAAGAGTTTTGCCAGGAAAGAGAACAAGAATGGGAAAGAAGATGATTACCCCTTCCACATACATCTGTTGGTAAAAATCGGAAATATGATGTGTTTGCATTCTTCTATGGGTTATCCAGCCAAGAACAACAACTGTGTGAAGGATGATAGATAGGGGAAATGGTTGATTTAGATTTTGGGGTTTGTTAGAAGGGATTTCTTCCTTTTGGCAGCTGGAAAATCTTTATAGAGCAAAATAGCTAGTATATAGAAACAGAAGAGAGGTGGCAGTAACTCATGAAAACTATGTTTATATGTATCATATAGATTGTATCTACTTATATATGTATCTACATAAGTTTATGTATTTAGTTTTTATTCTATAGAGTACATGATCAGAGGTTGACTAGTCCCCAGATAAGCTTCCTTAAGCTCGATATGTGAAGACTCAGGTAGTTTTTCAGTTCTGAACCCTGAAAGCCTCAGAAAATGAGTGAGAAGTGATGGAGCTCAGACTGAGCCTGAAAGCCTGAAACCTCACTGAAGAGTCACTAGTAAGTTTGCATTCGAGGCTGAAGCAGCCCTGGGTGCAGGCAGCAACAGAAACAAGACACAAAACAAACGAAGGCAACTGCTCAGGAAGGGTACACAGTACAAATTCAGGAGTCTTCCTTTTCCCACTGCTCTCCAAGTCTATTGGATGCTGCCACCTTTATTCAGAGCGGGTGTTCCTTACCTCAGTTTACTGACCCCCACAATGCCCCTCAAAGTGTTATTTTCTGGTTTCCTAGACTTTTTTCTCAATCCGTAAACCAAAAGTAACCATCATATCAGGTGAACAGGTGCACAGACTTTTAAGTCCTGTTTTTGTTTGTTGTTTTGTTTGTTTGTTTGTTTATTTATTTATTTATTATTTATTTATTTATTTATTTAATTTATTTATTTATTTAAATGGCATGGTGATGACAAAGATGGTCTCTAAATCTGACCACAACACATGTAAGTTGGCCTGAGAGAAAATAATTGAAGGACAGATGCTTTATGAAAGGATTACTGAGAGATCCATTCACTCAAAGACAGCCTGAATGGATAATCACTTGAATAATCTCTTGAAAGGGTTGGCTGATGAAGATATATTTGAAGTGAAGAGGTCTGGGATTCAGATACAGCTCCAAGTTGGTTGTGCCTACCCTAACAAGTAATATATTTCCCAAGGGCATGAGAGATTGAATCTGTTCTCCACATCCATGCACGCACAAGTATCCCCAAACCAACATGCACGTAAATGCACACACATATACAAAGAAGGAAAAGGAGACACATACCTGTATTAGTGAGAGTTCTGTAGAGTAACAGAACTTACAGAATTTATCTCTATATATATATAGAAAGTAGACTTATTAGAATGATTTACAGGCTGTGATCAAGTTACCCCAATGATGTCTGCAAATGAATGGAAGGTCCAAAAATTCAGTAGTTGTTCAGTCCACAAGGCTGCATGTCTTAGCTTCTTCAGGATAAACTGGAATTCTAAAGAAGTAGACTCTGATGCCAATGAAGGAGTGGTCTTGCTAGCAAGAGTGAGAGAAAAGAGGGAAGCTTCCTTAGTCCATGCCCTTAATATAAGCTGCACACAGAAGGCATGGCCCAGATTAAAAGTGGATTGTCCCACCTCAAAAAATCTGTATTAAAGCTACTTTCCTATCACAAAGATCCAGATTAGAAATGGTTTTTCTTATGTAAAAGGATTTAACTAAGAAATAATCCATCACAGGTGTGCCCAGCCATTTGAGTTTTAATTAATTCCTTATGTAGAAAAGTTGACAACTAAGAGTCGCTATCACAATGCCCAAGGTTAAATTACTTTTGCATTTACTTGAGATTGGGAGGTGCCATAGGTGGTGATTTAAAGATTCTGGTGAAAAAGTGTTTTTGGTTCTGAGATCAGTCTTCAAAAAAGGAATAATGCCTGGATAAGGGAGGAGGATTAAACATTGCCATTGTGATTCAATCAGAAGATATGATTCTCTTTGGTTAAAATGTTTGCATAGGAGAATTTATGTAGATGAGAGAGATGGGAGGGTTAGGGGTTGAAAATAGGATACCATCAGGACTGTGATGCTCCTGAATCAAGGTGGTTGACTAATTCCTTAATTGAATAACATCTGATTCTTAAGTAGATTGACCTGTGAAACTTTGCTTCATTCCTGTGTATGGTGAAAGCTTTTCAGCCTAATAGATCTCTTCTGGAATTTACATGTGACTTTAGGTTTGACTCACCTCAAAGATGCTGTAAGGCCAATTCATTGATAACTTTGAATGGAAACAATTCCTATCAGGAGATGCTTGATGAGAGTGTCCTCGTAGGCAAGATACATAGAAAGCAGCATTATGCAACAATAGTCAGCTTAAAACCTTACCAGTAGTGGAAAAGCTCATTCTGTGCGGCATGTGGGAGAAAATTATTCATAGTTTATTTGTCTGTTCTGATTTAGCAGAATATAAAAACTAAAGATTGGGCTTAATAGTTATATATATCTATATGAATGGTGGAAGCTGGTGGTGTGCTGAAGATAGCTTCAGAAAATCAGAGAATAGGAATAATCAAATATCAGAGAATAGGAAACAACTTACCATTTTGAAACAAGACCCTTCACAGCCCTGAATTGTTTGGAAAGAACAGCACAGACTTTCTGAAAAGTACAACTCCTCTGTGTTCTTTTTCATGAGAATTGCTAAGACCTTGATCTACAGACTTAGGTTGATGGATCATTCTTGACATGATAAATAATTTGATCAGGTGATCATCACAACCCATTATATGGTGAACCATCAAACTATTTGAAAATACACTTTTTATCTTTACTTTGATTCATTGTCTTTTGATATCTTTACTTAGTTACCAGGAATCAATCTTACAGGTTTTGTCTTCTGTGCCTCTTTGCAAACTGCTTTGTTTACTGCATTGTGATTTGGAAGATCTGTAAATATCCATGACGGCCATGAAATATAGAATCAGAGGAGTTCAGACCTAGGCATAGGTTTATAACAGATTCTAAGATATATGTTAAGTCTGAATTTGTGAAGCCTTAACCATACAGATGGAGATATTGCAATTATAATGTTACACACTTGTTCTAATAACAGTCTTATCAATGCACACTCAAAACAAAAACGTAGGAAATAGAAAATTCTAAATTGCATGTATTATTATTGTTGACTCCTGGCATAAATTGAACACACTTTACCCTCTGTAAACATGTGCTAAGTGAATCAGCAAATCAATGATTGCAGACAAATCACCAATCATTGTATTTGACTGTGCTTGAAGCTTAAAGCAACAGTTCAAAAGATCTTGTGACACATGAACTACCTGTATGTAAGGTGGAGAATCACAATAAGCCAGTAGGACTTCACATGCTCCCAAGTATAAAGAGCCTTCTCCAAGAAAGATGTATTCAGACATTGATTCCCGTTGACCCCTGTTGCTCAACCTTCTTGTATAACCAATAACAGTTAATCATTTTACATGTTGACACAAACAGCTGTCTTGCAGGTTAACAGATGTCACTAATGAATGGTCTCTCCTCTTGTCAGAGATGTCATTGAAACATTAACTTCTGATATTGTAACTTTTTCCTAAGTTTTCACAAATTACTTGGATTTCTTCCATTAAAAAACAAAACAGAACAACAACAACAGCAACAAAGCCTTGTTATCTTCATAGGGAGTTTGGAATTGTTCCATATCACATGAGAATGGCTACACTGTGGATATGCCCACTGTGTAGTTTATTCCAAACAGCTTTCAACATGTATATACTAAGAGATTGGAGATGTGCTTCAGTGGATAATGGAGCTTGCCTGGCTACCTGAGTTTGATCCCTGGAACTCATATAAAGGAAGAATACACATATACATTTATACTTTTTTCATTTGTATTTATTATTATTATTATTTATTATTATTATTATTTATTATTATTATTATTATTATTTGGTTTGTAGCACTTGAACTCAATAGATTCAGAGGTTCATACATGATGGTGTTGGTAAGAATTTTTGCTTTGACATTCCTTATTAAGTCCTTGAGCTATGGCCAGCTAAAAATGAAAGTGTGCAGATGCAACTATGGTTCTCTCCAAACTACTATCCATAGAGTCCTGTAGATTACAACAAAGAGTTAATATTGGCTTTTGTATGGCACCATATCTACAATGATTTTGTAGACATTTCATGAGCATCCCTGTGTCCTTTCAGATGAGTGAATAGAGGATAAATGAACTCCATGATGAACAATCCAGCATCTTATAACGAAAAGTTCGCATGTTGAACAATGGACTGTCAGAGAACTGGATCCTTCTCTGAGCATCTTAGTATATACTGACATAGACTGATGACTAGGGTTCATATAACAATTACCATCTTTAGAGGCTAAAGTCATATATACAATTTGACATTAATCATAGTATCGCAGAAAGTATATGACTGTGTTAGATTTTTGTATGCAATTGGGTGGGGAGAACACAGCACTAGGCACTCAAGCAGAGCTAGAACTAGAACTGATAAAGGTAAATATAAAGTTATTTAATAATAATAATACGTATGTGTATGTGTGTGTATATGTGTGTGCAGACTTCTGTATCTTGTGTGTGTTGTATGAATGTGCTCATCTCTTCATACATGCATGTATGAATGTGTGTGTGCATGTACATGTGGAGGTTAGAGGTAGATGTTGAGTGTTTTCCTCATTCACTTACTGATTTATGTCTTGTGACAGGGTCTCTCACCGAACCTGGAGTACACCAGTTCAGCAAGGATGGCTGGAGAGTGAACAAATAGGGTCCACCATTCCCATTCCCTTTCTACAGGGTTTACACAGGCTTGTTGTTGTCACTGGCTTTTATGTGGGAGTTGGGAATTCCAACTCAGGTGCCTTATGCTTGAGTGGCAAGTATTTTACTCAGCAAGCTGTTTCCCCATCCCCAAGACTTCCATACCTAAATGTTATAATGAATGCTGTATTTTTCTTATTTGTATTGACTTACAAAATATTTATTCAATTTTTAAATTGATAATTCATATGTATTCATATTCAAATTTAGAAAAGAGTGAGTATAGGTATTTTACATGTCCATATGAGGAAATCATTTCAGTAAAGGACAATAATAGATAAAATCTGCAACAATTCTAACTTACCTTATATAATGTTCAGAATGAATGCATAAAGTACAAACAAGCCCATTTTAGAGAAGAGAACATTGGCACAGTGCTTACATAATGTGCTCGATACCTCATGATAACACAGAGTCAGAGACCTGAGAGTCATTCTGGTCTGATGGAGATCAAGGATAACTGTGAAGCTTATAACTAGCTCAACAATGACATGTTGATAATCTTGTTCCTGCTCAAAATAAGTCCAATGAAAACCTGCTATTTCTAAGTGCAAAACATTGAACATATGTCTAAACATTCAGTGGTCACTTTTACCAGCAATCTACAAACTACTTTTGCTTCAGAGAGAGGAAAGAGACACGTATTTTTATGTACATAAGATTAAATTCAGGTTTTTGTTTCTACTCTGATTAAATGACTGACAATTTAGCTACTCTGAGAGATTACAGGAATAGTTCATGCTTTACAATAGCAGTTTCAGCAGATTTTTCAAAATGGAATTTTAACTTTCTTATACAAGTATTTGCTAAAACAAGATTGGAGAGATTGTTTCAAGATTGTTTCTTGAAATAAATGTAGGGAGGACACCCATCTTGGCAGTAACTAGCTATATACCAAACCTGCACATAGTAATTGGAAAAAAATACTAAATTTAAATACATAAATAATATGATGGCTTTGAGAAGTTTCCAAAAAGTGATTGAGTTCATCTCACAGATAAATAGCAGAGGGAACATCCCTGAGTATTAACAATTCAGCAATGTCCAGGATGTCTGCAACAGAGCTGCTACACTGTCACCGTTCACAAAGGGCCTTCCCCGCTTCATGTTTTGTTTTTAAGCATGATGTTTCAAATTATATACAAGGACATTTCTGTCCAGGAAACCACGGGGATCATCCCTGACAGACAGGACACTCTGTGCTAAAACTATTGCGAACACTCAGGTGCTAAAAATCCATTTTGGTCATCCCTCACCCCAACCTTCTAGTCCTTTGATCCTATTTCCTAAAGCTTTCAAGAGTAATTTCGAAACGCTCCTATCGGATAAAAAGAAAGTGCCAGCCAATGACTTCCAAGTTTTGTGGTGATCACGACACAGGAGTAGTTTGACATAGATTATTAATGCAAGTGAGAAATCAATTAAATTAAGGTGTGGGCTTTTCCCTTCTCCTTTCATAGCAGAATATAGTTTTGTTTTTTACTCCTCAATATGTTTTGGAAAACTATACTTTGAAGCAAGCAGACTACATATGTCAATATTTTGTCTGTTTTGTTTATTTGTTCTAGTGCATGTGAATGTGTGTGTGTGCATGTGTGTGTTTCTGTAAGTGTTTACTTGTGAAGGCCAAGTGTTTCCTCATTTTCTCTTCACCTTATTTTGTATTTCATTTTTGAGAGAATTTCATACTCAAAATACAATGGAATATAATTATTTATACTTTCATTTTTCCATCAACTATCCCCAAATTCACTTCATCTTATGTTTTGAGGTCTCTGACTCTGGACTCAGTGATTCTGCTAGCTTAGCTGGCCATCAAGCCCCAAGAATCCGCACACCTACCTCTCCAGCAAAGTGCATGTAACTTACAAGTGCATTCAGCTGCATCAGACTTTTTATGTGCGTGATAAAAGGTTAAACTCAAGTCTCCGAGCTGACATAGCAGGCACTTTACCCACTAAGATATTTGCCAAGCCCCTCCATAGCCTTAAGGAATCAGTACTGCCACAAACAACTCTGTCTCTGCAGTATATTTTGTGAGGCATTCCCTTCTGTTACATTTTTCCTTTTCCTTTTTTGTTATTGTTAAGAAAATGCAGACTGTTATTTATTTTTCATTCATTAGTGGAGAAAGAAGATGTTCTCTACAGGTTTGTTTCCATCCCCAAATATTATGAGAAAATGGTGTTGCTCTTGTCACTGTCAGCAAATCTATTGTACTGTCTTTCTTTGGAGACCTTGATGTGGCAGGGTGACTGATGCAACTTCATTTAGTTAGGTCAATGACCTAGAATCCTGAGTCAGGATTGCCATGGGCAATCCCAGTAGGAATGCTTTGAAACTGGACCGATTCTTCTCTGTGTTATTAGAATCTCTCCTCCTGGAATTCTGACATAAGTCAAGGCCCTGCTCCGCCTTCTTTTTTGTATCACTGAGAATGACATCAAGAGAGGTAGGCCCCTTCAGGGACACCCTGACCCAGCATACACAAATGACAACAGTTTAGTTGTAGCCACATGCTGCTTGCTCCTGAAGCCATCAGTTCGATAGATTTAAAAGCTTTTGTTTGATTGTTTATTGTTTTTGTTGTTGTAGTTGTTGTTTGTTCATTTGTTTTTGGAACTGTTTTATTATGATAAATGCAGAAGATCTTTGTACATAAACATGTGATCAAAACTTCTCTCCTGAAATGAACATTCTTATTTCTTTAAAAAATGAAATTAAAATTTTGTATTCATTCAAATCTCCTAATGCAATTATAATTGGCCGTGTCTGTTTTTGTAATTCGAGATTGACAAAGGGGTTTAGCAAAAGGATTGTACACCTTTTCCCTTCTTTCCTGTGTTTCTCTTTATGGGTTTCTTTTTCTTTTTTGACATATTATTTTCACCAAGGTACTGCTTTTCTGGAATGTAGATGGCTGGCCTTCAGTTAGATTCCATTTCACTTAAATTAAGCAGATGACCTTTAGAGACTTCAAAACACGGGTATCTTCACTAGTCACACTGTGATCCATGTTTTTCAAATTTTATGAAGGAAAGGGCAATATTAGTTGCGTATTCAGGGCTATTGCCAACCTCTGAATGCCTCCCAAAACAACACACTTTTGAGCTTTCTCACTCATAGACTGTTAGGCCGATATATTAGAAACTGATAAAGTCATACATAATTCTCTAGCGATGACCTCAAGTATTTTCTCTTTCAATTTTACATCATTTTTAAACCTATATCTGAAGCACAAAATCACTGTTTAAAGATGCAAATAATTTCACATTTGAGAAATAAAATAATAGGTTGGATGGTAAGTTGACTCAGCAGGCTAAAAACGCACCACTAATCCAGATGAACCAAGACCAATAGCGTGGAACCATGAGTGTGTGTGTGGGAGTCCAAGAACCAACTCCTTCAAGTTGTCCTCAAACTCCATACATGCACTGTGACAAGTACATGTACTCTTGCATGCATAGTGCAGAGACAGTAATACAATGAGAGAGGGAGAGAGAGATACAGAGAAGAAACTGAAAATATCTTTTAAAGTAGAGCTTGTGAGGAGCTTTTGTAAAGACTGTATTTACAGCATTTATATTAAAATATTTTCAACTGAGAATTCAAATAAGCAAAGTTTACTTTTTCTGTAATTCATTTACAATATTTAACAAGTGCTCACAGTATGCAAAGCTGTTTTTAGCCATTGTAGGATATATATAGATGAATTAATTCAGTTGCTACCTGAAAAAGCCTTAGGGGAGACAAAAATATGCATAAATAGCTAGAATGCAAGCAGAAGAAATGATGAGTGCCTGGGGGAGCAGAAACAATGTCTCCTGAGTTGAGCAGTTTATACAATTGCTTTTATGCAGAAATAAAATGTAGAATGCATATGCACAGATGTATGCATGTAAGTGAACATACACACATCTAAAGAGTCTGTTTGAAAATGATGCATAGTTTGGTGCTTTTAATAAAGCAGCACACCAGTGAAGTACACTGTAAGGCTAGCATCTCAGCGATTCAAAACATGATCCAGATTTTCATGTTCAAAGAGATGTTTCAGTGCAAATATCAATTATAAGACAGGAAACATATGAAATGACTCCTAATGAGCAAAATTAACTCCTTGGCAAATGTCACAGAATTGCATCCATTTATATCTAATTATTTAAGGCTGGAAAAATTGATGTAGAAAACTGGACCATTTAATGGAAAAAAAATGTCGAAACAGAAATGCTGATGTGAGCTGAAATGAGTATCTGTGCATGAGGATGCATCACAGAGTTTTCAGTGATTTGAAACAAGGCTTTCATCCAATGGACTCAACCCATAGAGATTTCAAAAATAGCACCAGCTGGCCAGTCTTGTCAGTCTCTGTGCATAGACAAGCAGCAAACATAGTTTAATTATAGGAAGACCAACTTGAGTCGGGTTCTAATAAAATCAAGAGAGAGAGGACACTCAGAATAAAGGAACCTTCAGAGAAAATTGCTTGGCAATTTCAATTTATAAATCTCTACATATTGATCAAAAAGTCTGGAAAGGAAGATGGAAGAGGGGTCCTTTTCAAGCCTGTCCACAACCATGTAAGCCTGTCATATCCTGGCTACTTCAGAGCCTGGTGCTGTTCTTTCTGATAAACTCAAAAACTATTCTGAGTCATTTTTATAACACAAATATTTTAAAGCTTGGTTACCTTGAATATATACTATAATAAGTGTTAAAAATTTAAATGAGTATAATACTTGTGGTGTTTAAGAAAAGCACTACCTCAGACATGACTTCCAGTAACCCTTCTCATTACTTAAAAATAGGCTCCAAAACAGGGCAAGAAGAAAGAACCTACTGACCTACGAAACCTAGGAATGTATTGTCTCCAATACTGAAATGTTGCTTTACTTTCCTGTATAAGAATCTAACATGGAAGCCAGAGGCTTTCCCATAGAATAAAAATAAGCACATTTAGTTTCTTTAATTGGAATTTATTCTGTAATTACAAAATTGAGTTCCCATTCTTCCTGTCTTTATTTTATTCTTAGAGAATTTCATACATTTACATTATAGATCTTGATGGAAATCATTCCCTGTTATTCCCTCGTATTCTCCTCTGAGCCCCCACTAAACCCCTTCTTCCAAAGTTCTCCTCCTATATTTACATCTTTTGTATGACATACTAAGTTTAGTTAGGATTGTTTACCAGAGAGTGGATGGACCTATATATATGGACATACATTGGATCAAGGACAGTGTGCCAATGGCTACACCCATAAATAAAAATGAATACCCCATCCAAGCAAGTAATGGCAACCAGGGGTTCCAAGAGGAGGGGTAGGGCCTCAGGAGCTCCTCCACACCTATGGTAGAATGTCAATGAGCTCAGAGTACATGTGTGCAGCACCTATATCATGTCCAGTAGGCACCATTTTCCTGTATGCTTCCTTTCCTAACAGCACCTATAGTAGCCTTTCTAGCCCCCTACCACCGTGTTCGCTGAGGATTGGAGGAGGTGATATAGATCCCCTGTTGAGGACTAGCACCAAACATTTTCTTAGTACTTTGATTAGTTATGGCTCTCTACATTATGCCCCAATCTGTAATGCCTCCAAATTTGCTTTTATGAATATTTTCTGATGTACTAAAAACATGGAAATGTTCATAACAGAGACTCATGTAATTATTTTCATGCATACACGCATTTTGTAATGTTCAATCAAGCTAAGCATGTCCATCTTCTTATGTATCATTTAATTATAGTTTACAAACTAATTATTTCTTCCTGCTTTTAAATATATACACTAAATTAACATTAGCTATAGTTACCCATTTGGCAGAGGTTCACCAGAAATTCTTGCTCCTACCATGGTGTAAGTTAAGACTCACTGATCAAGACTCACTGACCACTGACTTCTCTATCCCACCCCACACCCAAAATCTCCACAGATGTGAAAAACATTTTACTCCTAATTTCCATAAGATCTGATATCCCTGACTCAATATCTACATGACAAGACTCAGACATTTGAGAAAAAATGTAAGTGCTCTGTCTACTGCATCACTGAAGAACAGTTGAGAGACTTAATAAAGGACATCTGGTTAAATCTAAATTTCAAATAAATAAGGATGATTTTATTTATAAATTTGTTCTCCATTTTAGATAGAACATATTTATACTAACAAATTATTCACAACTCATTTTAAATTCAAATTTTAAGAACATATGTATTTAATATAAGAAAGAAACCCCGGACTATGGAATTTCTGTAGTCTGACTGCATCAAACCTGAACTTAATCAACATACATCAACCTATATTTATCCATCTCTGTTTCCTCTGCCAACTCCTTCCACCTGATCATTAATCATTATTGCACATGTGATTCTAATTGTCTAGCAGCTGCTTTCCTTACTCCCTCTTCCAATCTATCTTACACCGTGTAGAATAGTCATTGTTCTATACCTCAAACCTGATAACAGCAGCTCCACTGTCAAATCTTGCTGATGGGTCTCCAGAACCCTCAGTATGATGTCTAAACTAAATGTAAAATCTGGGTGGCCTGGATCTGCCTTTCTTCAGAAGATTTGTAAATTAAACTCCTGCCATAAACACCTTCACCATCTCTGGATTCTCCTACCTGGAAAGAACATCACTTTTTCCCACATGTGTCTGTAGAGAAATACTGCTTACAAGGCAGACATGTACATATCTTCACTTCAGTTACCTAGGAGTGTTCCCATTTTAGCAGGTTCTAATGATTGTCACCCAGTACTGAAATTGCCTTTTTTACTCCTTTATTGCCTCAGTAGACTCTATGCCCCGGGAGGGGAAAGTTTGCCTTTTTGAACCTTAATACACACTGTTTGGCATATTTTAAGTGCATTGAATGGAAGAGAGAAGTTTTAGATTTATAATACATCAGGGCAAGAGGTAAAATAAGATGAGATATCATTTAAAAGCTAAAGCACAGAAAATAAAGCAAAACTTTTAGAAAGCTCTTAGGTTCTTTGATTTTTCCTTGGCGTTTGAATTCTTTTACATAATTGATAAACCATTTATATATGAGGAAGGCTTTGATGGCTTTGTACCCTTTCAATTCCTTTCTTGTCCTTCCCAGTCTTTTTCAAATGTATACATTCACCTTTCAGTATTGTTACACATATGTACATTTTTCTGAGTTCATTTAGTGGTACTCCTGTGAACATAAGTCTGTGGTTGATCATTATGGATTGCATCACCTATCAGAAGCTTCATCTCTGGAGAATACTGACCCTCACAATCTTTGCAACCACTAATTGTCTGTAGCTCTTCATCTAAGGGCGACAATTTAAGAGATATGCCCCATCTATGTAGGCATGTCAACTGGTCTTACAATTGTGCAGGTCTCGTCTATATGCTGCTTCTTGTTCCAGGGGCAAAAGTCTTCAGCTTTCACATGGAGAACTTTCAAAGGTTGTTTATGCAAATGGGAGCAAGTATATATTAATATAAACAAACACACATACATTTCCATTGTTTCTATGGGTGATTAAATCTTTAACTGTTAAAGAATATACAATCAGAAAGCTTTCATTTCACCCATTGAAGCAGTAGTTTTAATAAGAATATTTTTTGCTTGGTTTCACTGTTTTGATCAGTAATTAAGTAATTAAATATTCATTAAGGAAGAATTTGTCATGTAATGATTGCAAACTTTAAGTGGGTCATGATCTATAAACAATACGCTGCATTTCATTGCCTCAAACTTGTAAAAAATTTAAACAGTCTATCTGAAGATGCTGAACGTGCCTCATTTTCTTCAAGCATTTTCTTCTCTTCTTTACATTTCTTTTTCTTTTTCTTTTCTAGATAGGGTTTCTTTGTTGTAACTCTGGCTGTCCTGGAACTCATTATGTAAATCAGGCTGCCCTAGACTCACAGAGATCTGCCGGCCTCTGCATCCAAGTGATGGGATTAAAGGTGTGCACCACCACTTGACTGTAATTTTTAACTTTCTATTTTTCTAACAATCTTTGTCCTCATTCTTAACTTTCAGAAAGATTGAAATTTACAATATAATCTTTATAAAAATATACAAATTTAGACACATTTCATCAAAAATATAAATGACTATGAATAAATAACACTATTTTCTTCTGAAAATAACACTTACTTTGTCTAAAATATTCAATATTGTGCTGTTGTTATATTTTGGTCACTCAAATTTAATGACAGAAATTAAAATTTTACCAGTTTAAAAATTAAATCAAGTGGAACATGTATACATAGAATAAACATATTCTGGCTGCAATTTGAGTTTCATACCACATGAAGAGCATCCTGATTGCCAATGCTGAGACCAGGACTCATCCTTTGCAGGTGTTTTCTCCCAGCCTTCACTTCACACATTGACCAGGGATCTGAATTAGTTTGTAGCACAAACTGCTTCTTTTCTTCCTCTTGAAAGTTAAAGAAATTTTTAGTGATGCATGCCTCCAGAACCACAAGCTGGAACGTGAAAAACAGATACCCTATAATTATGTGAAATTATATTTCACTGCATAGAAAGATATTGCCTTCATGATAATGCCACAAGTAAAGTCACATATGCTCCTCTTTCTTTGCTAATCCGAGCCACTGCTCAGTTCTAGTGTAGGAAGCATTATTCATATTGCAATGCAATGTAAAATATTTTTCCTCTCCTTTACAGCTTCCTTTGGATTAACAGGATTAAGGCAGAAGTATTCCCAGGTTGTGTGACAAGTAAATAGATGCTGTCTTATGTTGAACCAGAGTTTTAGACTCTATAGGAGATGATAAGGATCTGTCAGCTGTGTGATACCTCAAGCTGTCTGGACATACACCAAGGCTCCTATGTCCAGATTGTCTGCCATCCCTTGTAATGGTTTTCACAAGTGATTCCTGTTGGATTCACTAAACAGAAAGTGACTGCCATGTATAAGGAGCTCACGAAATGAAAGGAAGACAGGAAGGGAGGAAGGGAGGAAACAAGTCAATGGAAGAAAGGAAGGAGAGAGGGAAGTGGGGAGGAGGGAAAGATGAGAGGTTCAAACATATATAGATAACACTGATGTAGACAGATTTCAGAAATGACCATAACAGAAATATATGCCAGTGTTGCTCCCTATGGAAATATTGAGAGTTTATAGATAGTACTCAATTAAGTTAAAAAATTTAAATATAACTGACACTAAACAAATTCAGGACAGTTTGTAAGGGAAGTTTTCATGTTTTCTGTGATTTGATATATAAATAGTTATTTAATTATCACGAGTAGAAACTTAATTTTTCTAAATGGGAGACACTCTGTATACATTTCAAAACTTCTTTTTATTGTATTGAACTGTAAAATAACTGCATGGAGAAAAACAATTTAATGGCTATTCTAAAACTAAGGAGAGAAACAATGAAACAATGAATGAAAAAGATAAGCTCCACTAGTGAGATGGCTTAGGCAAACTTGACACTTTAGATCCAACCCCAGAGCCTACAAAGTGGGAGGAGATAAATGATTCCTGAAAGCTGTGCTCTACTGGTCCCACTGTGCATGCAAAATAAGTGCATGTATCAATAAAAATTAATAACTAAAATAGACACTCTTACATATTCCTTCTAAAAGCTGTGCAGTTGTGACTGCACACTGCCTCATTCTGGATATCACCATTTTAAGTGGAGGAAAGAAATAACATGTTGGCCTTGTATGATATTGTTAAGCCACCAATTTCATACCATGACCTGGATGGCCAAATGCTACTCCATTCGACTAGATGATATTTGTGGTCCATTTCTCAGTGTTATTATCTATCGCATGTAATTCTTTCTGTGCAGAGTCCTTTTTTTTTTCTACACACATAGCAGTTAAGTTTACTCTCAGCGCTAAGCCTTACTTTATTCCTGTATATTACTTCCCTTAATATTGAGGCAATTAATCTTATCCTTCCTTCCTTCCTTTAGAGAATAACTTGCTCTTTCCCACTGACTTGTAAAACACTACATACCTCAGACACACTACAACCTCATACCTTAAAAAGGTCTTATCCCTCAGTACCTTACACTCTATATAGGTAAGTGACTTTAGCAACACAGGAATGATAGAATCTTATCCCTGAAACAACCAGACAATGGAGCAAAGGATGAGCTGAAATACAATAAATGTTTCAGAACTTTTTAATACTACTTCTAGTCAGAACACAAGGCATGAGGACATCATTTCATTAACTCTTGGCTGTTTGCCTACATTTTATCACCGTTTTACCAGCTTTCGTGTGATATTTCTCCATCAGATAGAGTGATTTTTTTTCATCAGACACAATATTTGGTTTTCCAAGAGGAATATAAGTAAAAATTTTCTGAAGTTACCAGACACAGAAGATAGAGTGAAATCCCCTGGCACACTACCAGGTGAGACAGAGTGTTCCACCATTGTGTTCACACACAATCATTCATATGGGGATGGGATCTTGAAACCCCACTAAGTACAGAGGACTGTCAGCCTACCCGCCAAATGATTGCTCCAGGGAGACACCCTTGAAAACTAAACAATCTGTCCTTTGCTTCAGAATGACATGCGGCAACACAAGAAATCTGTGGGAAATTCTGTTACAAAAATCAAAACCATTCACTTAGGAAACCCACTTTATTAAATAAATCAGCATGCATGTAATTCAGTCCTTCCTTTTCCCCCTACAAGGAAGCCTGGTACAATATGATCAAACAATCTAGCATCTATACTTTTTATCCTGTCCCAAGGAATTTTCATTAATCCAATTGTTCTAACATTTAGAGTCAGGTTGTCAGGAGCAGTATGCAGTATTCATAGGTAGTGAAGCTAATGGTCCTGGAAGAAACATTGTCTGCATTTTGGTGACAGAATTGCTATGGAATGGGGCTTAAATTTGGTTTAGAACATTGGAAAACAAGAGTTATGAATTCTTTAAAAGAGTGATAGAAACAAACAACCTTTGACCACAATACCACCATTGGTTTTATTAATTTAACATAGTTATGTAAACAATTCAATAAGGGCTAGCAATATTCATTCAAGTAATTTGCTAATATAAGACCAAATCAGTGAATTTCTACATTTATGAATGCTACCGATCTTTATCTTTTGTTATAGAAACCTTACTTATCTGAGTTTTCTTCAAAGCTTTTTTACACATTTTATTTCTCTCCCTCCCTCCTTATTTGCTAATGTTTAATTCTTCAGAATCATTTACTTAGGGTAAAATTTGATGAAAGATTATGATCAATATCTGCCTTAATAACTTTATCTTATAAATAATCTGCTTGTCTGCTGCATCAAAGTTCTAAAATTGTAGCAGGTAACATATGTGAATTTTATACCTTTACCTTTCTGGAAAAGAACAGGAAATGTAAAGATATATCAAATCTAGTTAGTATATCAGGTACTGCTAATAGAGGCAGGGAGAGGAAGAGAGAAAGAGAGAGAGAAAGAGAGAGAGAGAGATTTTCATATTTTCCAAGATACTCTTAAACTCTTTAATAAGTTTGTTAATCAGGAATTCCATATTTCCCACGTGAAGCCACTGTTATACAACTCTAATCTTTAAGTCTCATCATTGTGAAAGCCCATGTAGTCAGGAAAGGGCTAACTGAGGAGGAAGATTTATGCTTCTTCCAATATTATCAAAGCCAACACTACAATGAAGATTTGTTCTTACCTGTGAATCTGCTTGAACACTCTTTGGGACTCCTGTTCACACAGGTCTATTCTCCTGCCCATTGTTAACAGACCTGTTTCTTTACTTACTTTTGGCTAAGTCCCGAGGATAAAAGGTTCTGAATTGCATGTTTAGTTTATTAGTGGAATTTGAAGAATCAAATGACTCATTAGCGCTCATTCCCTTTTGAAAAATTCCATTTTCCATTGTGTCTTGATCTGTTTCTCAGACTCAGGGCTGAGCCTGCAACTGCCTGCTGGGTTTATTTACTCTAGGAATCACATTATATCATCTGTGAACTGTGTTTCCACTCTGCTCCTCCTGTTCCTTTCCCATACACTTTTGAGTGGACTTAGATGATTAAAAGAAAGTATTAAAATACTGAGTGCTGAAGGGTTGTAAACACCAACTCTAATAGTTTCAATGTCCACATTTGCTATAGCATGTCTACATAATCTGTGAAATTCCCCTAAACTGAGGCCAGTTCTAGCTGATAGTAAGACAATGTCCACACATTTTAAATTTAAGCCTGAACTTTATTCACTCCATTCCATAAATCTCATGTTCCATGCTGTTGGTCTATTCTCTTACCCAAAAACACTTCTCAAATTCTTCTTACCAATTCTCCTTTACATTTGACCCAGAAAGAGAGAAAGGTGGACAGCATCCAACTCAGGTCCTGATTTTCCTTTAATTTTTGGCTGGTTATCATTCTTCATATTCTTCAACTATTCCATATTGTTCTCCTTTTATTTGCTTTATTAAGATCTTAGTACAAAATGTTTAATGTTAGTAACAATACAAACACAAGTAGAGACAAGTGATTAAAGTTTGGTGTTTGTTGCATATTAAGTATTACAGAAAAATCTTGTTTTAGTTTTCATGTATCTTATTAGCATACACTAATTGTAAAAATTATTGGTTTTGTTGTGATATTTTTACCATTGCCCTCTCTTATTGCCCTTCTCCCTCTTCTCCTGGTTCCTCTTGTCTTTCTTAAGACATTTTTATTCTTTTATGTTTTTGTTATGTTGAAGATTTCATATGTGAGAGACAAATATGTGGTACTTGTTTGTCTGAGTCTTATTTCAGTTAATTTGGTGTTCCCTGAGCATTTACCTGTAAACAACATGGTTTTCTTCTTCTTTATACCTGTACAGTACTCCGCTGTATGGATAAGTACCACATTTTCATTGTACACTCTCTGTGGTTGGCTACCTAGACTTATTTATGATGTAGCTATCAAGAAAAGTCCTGAAATAAGCATGGATATACAAGTATTTCCAGCTTTTGATTATTTCTCATTTAATTCACCTAGCACTTAAACAAGTTCAGTACTTTAAGGAAGTTTGAAAGGCAAAGTACTTGAGCAGTCCTGTTGCATGATGTCTTACAGTAACTGCTGAAATTGGTGTTCACATTTACCTGTCCTAAGACAAGCTCTATCAATTCTAAACCTATTTGTCGTGTTTTTCTTTATCTCTTTAAAGAAAACTTCTGTGTTTCCTGAGTTAAAAAGTCTTTGATGAAAAATGCAAGTTCTTATATATGTCTACCTCCCTCATACACCCTTCTATGTGCCTTATTTATTTAAGCACATTTCCCTTGTTCCTTTATACCCAGCACTATGGTAAGTAAACTCAGAATCATCATACCATAGCATGATGGCTCTCATGTGCAAGCTTGCATCTGAGATTCTGTTAGACTTAGGAAAACACAGCTATAGAGAACATTGCACCAAAGAAACTATAACCAAATATCTAGTATCTAAGCTGTAAGAGTTAAAAGCCATGTGAATTTAATTTGCTGACACATCTCTGGGTCTTATTTTATTTGTCTGTGAGAAGGAAACATCGAAATTCTGTGTGCATCAAATGAGCTAACACATGTACATAAGAGAAAAAAAAAGACCATGGGGGGTGCACGGAATGAAAATTTGAAATGTACAAAATGAAATATGACTATTTCTAAACATAACAAAAGTACATTAGATAAACACAGGGCAGCTTGGTTCTCTGGACAATCTTATCTAAGTTATCATACAAACTATGTATGATTTTCACAGCTCAGTTTATTACATAAATCCTTTCCTTCGTCTGATTCTCTTGTATAAACTAAAAAAATCAGAAAGGAGGAAGGCACTGTTGGGAGATTCCTACTTCTAGTGAATAAGGTAAGCTTTTGAACCTGTAGAATTTTTTAGCAACTGAACACATTATTTCAGGATTTCATTCAAGCCAGATGTGGTGAAATTTGAGTGGTTATGAAGTGTGCATTTTGCTTAATACCTGTTAGCTTAATGACAGATTAGACACTTTAATAGAATTTTTAAAAATTCTTTTTGTTTTGAACAAGCTTTATTTATTCTTAAACAATAGAACACATAGCCATTTGGATAAAGGGCCACTTTGTGATCACTAATGCTTTTCCACCTCCCAGAGCAGATACTATGAGAGTAAAAGCACAATAACATTTCCAAGAAGTATACAAGAAGAAAAGTGTTTCCACTAGCTGCTGTTTCATTTCCACTAATTGTGGTCCATGGATGCCTATCTCAGAATCACAGAAAGTAGTTGTGTAATCTTTGTGTTTCTGGGCACATGAAGACTGAGTTCTAATCTATGGGAAAAAAAAAAAACTTGAACAAATCTTCATTGTTGTTGTTATTATTATTGTTATATTTCAAGATCAAACTGTCTTCAGGGGTGGTCTTGCTAACTGATCTTGTCATGAACTGTGCTTATCTTTTTTGCATGAAATGAAAATTCCACATTAAAATATATTAAGGAAAAAAGATACTATGAAAATTGAGTAGTAAATTATGTTTAAATGTTAATACAGATTTCCCTTCAGGACCAGCCCTTGTTGTGAAGTGCTATATTATTTAATCAGTCATAAGTTAAATGACGTACATGCTACTGTATATTATTGCTAAGAATCATGGCTTCATAGACTACTGATTTAACCAGCATTACTTAATGAAATGTGAGATGCATATTTCCTTTATTGCCTTGATGCTGAAAACAAATGTATCTTTATGAAATTATAGATTATCAAGCACTAAATGAAAAGTTTTAAAGAGCCACCACAAACAGAACATAGATCAGCTACAACTAACCAGACTGAGCTGAATTCTCAACATCAATAAAGATTATACTATGCTAAAATCATATTTTTCTTTTGTTGAGAAAAATAATAACCATCTGTCAGTTTGATGCTCAGATAACCTAGCACAAATAGAAATAGTAAAACAGAAAACAGGATAGAAATTAGTCATAGGACTTTTTATGAAGGTCTATAACAGAAGTATGAATCAAGAAGAAAAATAAACAAAATGTAGAAAACTCAGGAGGAAAGCAATTATAAACAAATAAATTGATCTTCAAATAAAGAAGGCTATAGAAATCTATGGCTCAGATCAGACACTAGGGAAAGGAGATAAATGGAAACTGAAAGCAAAATAAATGACAGACAGCATTCGAGTGTCATAGCGTATTTAAACCATGTAAATGCCAGATGATGATGGAGAAAGGAATTATGGGGTTCCAAAATATATTTTGTCATGTCAAATATTTGTATTTAATGCATACATAAATATTGAAATGATGTATCACTTCCACCCCAATGAAAATACAAAAATAGTTAAACATTAATAAAGGGAATTCCAGGACTTTGAAGAGGCTTCCGGCTGTTTCCCAGCAGTCATGTGAAAGTCAAACACAGCCATGCACCTGACATCTCAGCACAAGCAGATTGTGGGAGGGGTTCAGGAGGACTCCTAGGGTTGGCTGGCCAGTCGGCCTAGACTAGTACATAAGCTCCAGGTTTAATGAGAGACCCTACCTAAAATAAGGTATGTGTGATCAAGGAGGATCCCTAATATTGACCTCTGGTTTCTCCATGCTTGTATACCTCCATGCACACA
Source organism: Cricetomys ansorgei (assembly GCA_026225945.1). Taxonomy (NCBI): domain Eukaryota; kingdom Metazoa; phylum Chordata; class Mammalia; order Rodentia; family Nesomyidae; genus Cricetomys; species Cricetomys ansorgei. The sequence goes on from JAMJFZ010003624.1 coordinate 5,388,044, forward strand.
CATGGACACATACACACAAATGCATACATACACTACACACACACACACACACACACACACACACACACACACAAAAGAAAATTCCCTGATGAATGAAGGTACAGTAAATAAAAAATTTCTAGAATAATCCCTGACAAGGAGTACTTGAAGTATGTTAAAAACACATGCCTGGACAAATGGGGAATGTAAACTTAATGTTCTCATTAATTATCTTAAAGTACATTTGGTTGTCTAAACCTTCACAGAAAGAAGATCTTAACACACATATACAATTTTACATACATTCACTTATATAAATAATTTACATGCATCAGAATACGCACATTCACACATACACACAGCTATACACAAATATAAATGAACACAGATACACACACATACACATGCATAGACGCACATATATGACTACACACACTTTATACATATCATACAAGCATACATGCATTCATAGACATACTCATACATGCACACATATACACAGACTTACACATACACAAACCAACATGCATTAATATATAAAAATCAATATGCAAGCACATACATATGCACAATGAGAAACAAATAGTGTTATGATGGAGTCACAATTGAAAGGCATATACCAACAGTGAAAATCAAATAGCTAATCACTTGGGATGAATTTTGAACAATTTGATTTATTCTTTGAGTGTGTGTGTGTGTGTGTGTTGTGTGTGCATGCATATATGTGCATGCATATATGTACATGCATGTGTGTGTGTGCCTGTGCCCATGTGTATGGATACCTGTAAAGGGAAGATTGCTTGTATACCCTGGAGCTGGGTTTACAGTTGGTATGTAGATGTGATTATCTGACATAAGTACTTAGAATTAAACCTGCATCCTCTGGAAGAGCCATATACTTTCTTAATAGCTTGCAATCTCTCAAGTGCTGTGGAATGAATTTAAAGTAGCATTTTAGATAAAAACTTTAGTCTTAATTACAAAGTTATTTAATTAATTTTGCTTGTCATATGGAAACAAGAGATGTACATGCCTCAAAGTAGAAAGATTACACAAATTAAACAATAGAAAACCAAATAAGGTAAAAATTGAATTGAAATAGAGAGAAAAATAATTTCCCAAAATATATCACTGAAAAATTTTTAAATTGACAAATACATGAGAACATAGTATAGAAGATAACATATTGAATGTTTATGTGTATATATATATAGAGAGAGTGTATAACAAATTGGTGGTTACTGAAAGTAAATAATGTGATTATGGTGTCAAAAATAATCTTTTAAAAATATTATTTATCTTACTTTTTGAGATTATAATTACATATATCCCCCTTCCCTTTCTTGCCCTTAAACACTATTGCACATTTCTTTCTTTCCTTCAAATTCAAGGCCTCTTTTTCATTATTTGTTTGCTTGTGAGTGTTTGTGTGGTATATATATCCCAAATACATAAGTACATCCTACTAAGTCTGTATAATTTTAATGCCTTTTAAAAACATATATATGTGTTTGCCCACATGTATGTATGTGCATCTTGAACATTTAATCAATGATCTCAGAAGAAGGAGTCAGTTCTCATAAAGCAGGAGTTAACAGGAGGCTATGAGACTTCATGTGAGTGCTGGGAACTGAATTCAGGTCCTCTGGAATAGTCATAGGCACTCTTAACTGAGGAGACACCTCTCCAGTATCTACAAGAATACTTTTAAAGAATAGAAAGCTATAACCAATAATTATAAAACCACAAGTCTAAAGACAATCAAAACATACTCTTTAGTATAACCTAAATTGCTAACATAACTCTAAGGATTTTAACAATTGATAAAATGACATTTAATGAAATTAGATGTAAAATGTTAAAAGGTTAAATTAAAATTTTTAAATAGAGGATATGAATTTAAAGGAGAGTGGGGAGGAACATGTGAAAAGGTTTGGGTGCAGGAAAGTGAAAGAATAAATATTGCAATTATAATTGCAAAAATTAAGAAATGCAAAAACATTAAACATTTCTGTGGAAAAACTCAAAAAAGGCAAACTAACATGTTTACATATCTCATATGAAATGAAAAGAACAAATATTTTCTCTTTTTCTCAGACCTGAATAAAGTAGTTACTATTAATAAACAACTGTTCATGTAAAATTTTTTTGCAAAACTAAATGAACGGATTTAAAAAATACTCTGCTCTTCTCTAGGGCTTTAGGGAAATCATCCAACCTTTCAATAAATCCATTTGTGGTTATATTACTTATTTTAAGTAGTGTTATAAATCAGTGTTCACAAATATCATTTTTAACAGGAAGCATGAAATTTGATGAACAAAAAGTTACAATAGCTTTTTTTCCTGAGAGTCCTTCCAAAATAAGAGGTTTGCAAAACATGAGAACTTTAAAGAAGAAATATAGTTGTGAAAGCCAGTATCATTATCTACATAGAATATTGAGCACTTGCCTATACAATCCCATTGCATAACATTTTAGATTTTATCATCTTATCCTAAATATCAATAGAAATATTGCATAGTCTAAAGAAAATTAAAGTTTTGTATTTTAAAAGTGATTGTTCAGTGCCAAGACCTTGATTTCCATTTCTTTCCATTCATTCCTTGATTGAATTTTCTAAGGAGAATCAAAGTTCCTGGGAGAAGTGAATGACTGAACAGCAAAGAAAGACAGTGCCCAAGATTAGTCTGGAGTATTTTAAAGTTCCAGAAAGTATGTTCAACAACAGAAACCTGAAAGCATCTATGTATACCTGCACATGCAAACAGCAGCTAGCCTGAAAGAACAGTCCAGGCTGAGGAAATTTGAGCTCTCCAGTGCACAAAATGATATGTCATCTGTTATCTTCCATTGTGATATGTAAAAATGTGAGCCCGTCCTCATGTGCATATTGATTCAATAAACAGGAAGAAAGAAAAGCAGGGTTGAGGGAGAAAAAGAGGAAGGGAAGGAGGGAGGGAAGAAGGGAGAGGGAAATTAGAGAATGTTTTCCCACATAAGAGAGAAGAGAGGGTTCTCTTGGATAAGAGAACTACAAATATTTCTTACAGATGACCTCCCAATTACCCGGACAAGATGCTGGATTCTCTCCTACTTGAATATTGGATCGGCACGGTGATTTACCTCCAAATTGTAGATATTGGAAGAGGTCAAAAAGTAGTCTTAGCAATGGAGAGAACACACACCCCATCTCAGCCTGGTGCACAAAGCTGTCATAATCAGAAATCAATCTTGTTGATAGCAAGCTTACCCACAACAGTTGAGAAATCATAGAAATAGCATTTTATTGCTGTAGTCTTCTTCCATAAAACGTACAACCCCATGTAATCACAAGAAAAAAAAAGTATAGTAGAGCTCAATTGAAGGGCAATCTAAAAACAACTTACCATTTCTCAAAGGCTTTCATCAGAATCAAAGACAATCTAAGAAACTGTACTAGACCAGGAGAGGCTGAGGCAATTTCAGAACCATTTCAGTATCTTTGGCATTGCAGATGTTTTCACTCAGTGAGGAAATCCTGGTAAGATCAGAATGAACAAGAGGAATGCTGTTTGTGGCATTGCAGTGTTGATTGTTTCTCTTGGGACAACCGAGTCCACGAAAGAAAATTTTATAAGAATTACACAACCCTTCTCTTTCTTATCTTTGTAAATTGTCAGTATGAGCTCCTTCAATATGAATAGGTCATTTAAGTAATTTTATAAGAGCAAATTCCCATTAAAATAAAGCTTCCTGGTACCTTGCTTGAAAAAACCTAGCAAGAGGTATGTTTTCTCACAAACCATTTTGAAACTCAGAAAATTCTGAAAACCTGTAATGACGCAGGATTAATACGTATGAATAGTCACAACAACTTATCCTGCCCAATTTAAATGGATGGAATGAGAGGGAAGTAGAAAAAGAGAGGAGACAGAGTGTGTGAAATAAAATACGGCAAGTGACAGCATCCAGTTGCTCTGAGCACTTCCTAAGGTTCTGTTTCCCAAGAACTTCCCTTGCTTTTAACTTCTTGTCTCCCTTACACAGTGAAAGCCATGTGTTCACACACACAAGGAAGAAAGCCAGGTGCAGAATCTGATATTCAAGGTCTCAGAGCTTATGGACACTTATGGACACAGATAGCGACTCAAGCTGCCTCCTCTAGAGTTCCCATTCTTAGAAGCACTGAATGCAATCCAGAACAGCAGTTATAACTGGGGTCAGAATAAGAGGAGCAGGTGACAGTTGGCACATTTCAGTGAATCTGTAATGTACTCTAACACTTCCCCTCTTTTGTGTGTTTGTTGCTTAGTTTAGTTGTGTCCATTTTTTCCCTAACTTTTTTTTTTGACTCATCCAAAACACTGCCAATTTCCACCTTAAGGGGAAATATAACTTTTTTTGTTATATCCTGACATCCTTGAGAGTTTCATACAATATAGTTTGACCACAATCACCTTCCAAATCATCCCCAGTTCACCCACACTTCTCTGTCTGTACAACTTTGTTTATATTTTTATCCTTCAAGGGCAATTTGTGCTGCCCAAGTATTCTTGGATGTGTGATCTTGTACTAGAGAGAGGTCCATTTTAGGAGTACTACACTTTTAGAGAAAAGTGTCTCCCTTCAAGAAGCTAACAATTGTCACTGTATATGATCTGGGGTGGATTTTGCGCCCAAATCCCTGTACTGGAAATTGGTTTGTGTGTGTCTTCACAACAGCTCTCAGTTCATAATGCAGCTGCCCTGCTGTTTCTATGTAGTATTTCCCTGCAGTCGCCTCCCCCTGTTTTGTTTTTTTATTTTTTTGAGAAAGATGAATGTAACTCTAAACATATTTTTACTTCCATTTCCTAATGAAAGCCACACCCAGTCACAAAAGAACAGTGGTCCCATTAGTACATCTATTTGAGCTACCTTAAAAAAAGTCAAACACAAGGTGAACTAAAGATTACCAGTGTCTCTGCAAAGGGAGGGGAAAAGAGAGCTGATTTAAAGGGGTTTAAAGTTTCAGTCAGATAAGAGTATGCTGCAGAAGTCTGCTGTACAACAGTATGCACATAGCTAACACTACCATTTTTATATTTAAAAATGCATCGAGGATGTAATTCATGTTATAAGGTTGTATCGCAAAACAAAGCAAATAATAAATTCACAGAAAACTTTTGGTTTGTGCATTTTCCTTTTTGATCTTTGTGTGTGTGTGTGTTTTATGCATGCCATATACGTATGTGCATGTTTGCATGTGTGTGGGCACATGAACATGGGATTTGAATCTAGAGATCAACATTGATGCCAGGAATCCTCCCGGATCACTCTTCAATCTCAGTCACTGCATCAGGGTCTGTCGAGCCTACCCAGAGCTATCAGCCATGGCTAGTATTGTTAACCAACATTTTTTTTGGAAAACTATTCATTGCTTCTTCCTTCCAAGGCTGGTATTAATCTCACTCCTCCATCTCCACCTAGATTCTCCTGTGAATTTTGGGGATCTCAACCCTGATCCTCAGACTTATACATCAAGTGTTTTAAACACTGAGCTATCTCCCCAGCCTTGGATATAAACAAATGTATTACCTTCATTGTGGTAAAGCTTTCACTGGTCTACATCTCCACCCAGTTCATCAAGTGTATAGAGTAAACAATGTGTACAGATTCATGGATCGAAAGTACATTAATAAAACTGTTCATTAAAAATGAAAGGGGTAATGATATAGCTTAGATGATAAAGTACTTGCCTAGCACTCACAAGGTCCTGGGTTCCATATCCAGTACCACTTAAAACTAGCTAATATGATGTAAGGCTGAAATCCCAACCCTTGGTAGGTGCAGACATGAGATCAGGAGTTAAGAGTCATCCTAAGTACATGGGAAGATTTTAAACAGCTTGAACCAAAAACTCTGTTCCAAAATAAGTTAATTAAGTAAATAAATGAATAAGAGGGAGAACATGTGGTATTATTACAATTTCAAAAACAGAAATAATTTTAATTAATATAAAATATTTCCCAAAGTGAAAATTTGAAACTTGAAATATTTAACCTCTCAATGAACATTAGGGTACACACAGACAGAAAAAGGAAATAACCACAAAATCAGTCTGAACAGAATTAAAGATTGAATGGCCTGTAATGTATACTCAAATTAAAAGGACTGGACTTTCACCAGAACTGCAGGGAAGGGATTATGTGAAGTTTAAGAATGTTGTGGGGAAATTTACGGTTCATCTATTAGTCTCGCCCAGTAGGCTTCTTTAGAAATTAAAAGTTCAATGATAAAAAGCAGAAATAGCACTTCTCTTTCTTTCCATCAAAAGAGGGTAGAAAGTTTTCTATTCCAAGACGACTTTTAGAATTAAAATTTATAACAACAAGATAAAGTGATGGTACAACATCAGAATGTTTGAGATTAAATCAGAAGTTTTATATAGACAAATCTTAGTATCAGATGGACTCTAGCCAATAATTTTAAACGCAATTAAGGTTAACACCGAAAAACACCAGCAGTCAGTGTGACCAGTCCTTCTATAAAGACCAATTGAGCCTGGAGAGTGTGTTGACAACTTCCTTACACAAACAAGAATTACTTGCTAGAATTACTGCCGGGTGAAAATATAGGAGTCTATGCAAAGATATTGGTGTCACTCATAAATAAACACAGAATTAAAAATAATATATGTGTGTGTGCATGAGATTGTATGTGTGAGGAGGCACTCACAGAGACCCGAAGAAGAGGTCTGATCCCCTGGAACAGGAGTTTCAGTGATATAGCTTCAAGCTCTCTTAAACAAACTGAACCATCTCTTCATCTCCAAAATTAATTTTAAGAAGGGAATGGTATATTTTTGAAAATGGTCATTTGTCTAAACGGAAACTATAGAGAATGGATGAAGAGCTGTGGAAATCCCAACCTTTTTAGCAAATTCTTTGATGAGTTACATAGGAGAAACATCACCCCCATTAAGCCCTCTGCCGGCCAGTTCTCTTTTCTACCTTTGCATTTATTTCCACCTGCTAAGAATATGCTTTTTAATCTTCCATTTCACATTGTATTTCAGACCCTAAGCTTTCCATTTCTCTTCTTTTCTTTCTTCTGCTACCTCTTCATATTTCACACCTTTCTGTGTACTTTTGAAAAAATTATTACTTTCGTTCATTTGTTTTGTGTGCTGGTATGTGTGCGCTGCGTGGGTGTGTAACCAGGGCATATATGTGGCAGTCAGAGGAAAACATGCAGTAGGCTGTTCTCTCCTCTTACCATCTGTGTTCTGGGTATCAAACTCAGATCATCAGGCTGTGGACAAGCACCTTTCCTGCTGAGACATCTTGCAAGCCCTTCTGTGTTCTTTGGCTAGAACTAAACTTGCTTGGAATTTTTATCTATACTCAGCAATAGAAACTGGATAGACCAAATGTGAGTATCCATTTGCCCTCCATGTTCAGGTCTCAGATAATAGGAAAGTGCATGCCAAATCCTTTCTGTCCAGTTTTACCAGTTTTAACACTTATTTTGTGTTGTTTTTCATCTATTAATCAGGTACTGCTCCATTTTTCTTCTCCATGTTTTTCTGACATTGTCAACTACAGGACAGAAATTATATAAATTTATCCCAATATAGGCACCCTAAATTTTTCCTACTCCAATATTACTATCTGATTATTTTCTGTATGCTTACTTCTCAATATAACTTCAAAAGTGAAGGAAAATGGGAATGGAGAGATGGCCCAGTGGTTAAAAGTACTTACTGGATTTGCATAGGACCCAGCTTCAATTCCTAGCATTCACATGGCACCTCACAGCCATTTATAACTACAGTACTGGGAACCTGATGCCCTCTTCTTCCCTCCTTAGACACTGAATGGACATGGTACACATATATGCATGTAGGTAAAGCACTCATATAGATAAACTAAATACATTTCTTTTAAAAGCAAAGGAAGGAGAGGGAACACTGTTGAATACAAATGATGTCTATAGTTTACCTGGTTATTTATACTACTGACATCAGATTCGTGGCTTTGATATTCTGTTTATATATTGTCTTTAGGGGGGGATAATGGATGCCAGATTCCTGCAAACCCCTTTGCTATCTTACAGCCTCTTATGAATCTGCTATGTAAAATAAAAGTAAGTGGGAAGGGGGATTGTGACAATATTCCAATGTACCTCCCAATACAGCATCTCTTTCACAAGAGAGCGGTTGTTGTATAACCTCAACTTGGATCCAACAGAAATTTAAAATAATTTATTTTCTAATTTTTTCCCAAATGATTTTTTTTATTAGAGACAAAAGTTAAGGTCTCTATCATGTAATACAAATGCATAATTTATTACTTATCTTGTAATTGCTTTATTATATTACTTTTTAAGACTTATTTTTATTTATGTATATGAGTTTGTCCATGTGCCACATGGGTGCCATTGCCCGCAGAGGTCAAAAGAGGTCATCAGATCACCTGATGCTGAGTTACAGGGTGCAGTGGCTTCCTGATATAGATACTGGAAATCAAAGCTGAGTCCTCTGCAAGAGCAGCACATGCTCTTAACTGCTGGGCTACCTCTCTGACCCTTCTTATCTTAGAATCAATGAGAAGTTTTCAAAGATCTTAGCTATAAGTTGTCAATAAATTTAAAAAAATAAGATTTAAGTGAATCATTACAATATTTATTCCTCTACTTCTAGATATGTCATGTTAGGATTATATATTTTTATTCATTTCAGTTTGTTACAATGGTTTGTTTTCAGACTTGGAGAAGGTTGCAACAGTCTATAAGCGAACGCCCTTTTAAACCAAAAGTGTCTTAAATCTGGTTGATATTCTTTATGACCGTTTTTAGTAAGCTCTTTTGTGCTTCCCCAGAAATCATTAAGCTCATTTCAGTGAGGGAGTAAATTGTGTTTGACCAGATGTTCCATTGCACTCATTTCCAGAAGAATTGAATTTTCTCCTGAACTCTGAACTCAAAATAGCTAAACTTGGCACAATGTGTTTTCTTATTCTTACCTCAAAAGACCCAGTATACAGAGTTACTTAATATAATGTGATTTCAACCATTGTCTCAAAATGAAATTGAGGCTCCCAGCAGCTATTGTGGTAGTTTGCACAGTGTCTATATCTATGACTTGCAGATTGGAGAAACATTATTAATACTCAAATGTTATTCACAATTTATTTTTCTTTATTGGATCAATATCAATATATGCAGAGATTTTTTTTTTGCCAGACCTCAATGCTTAGAAACTTTGCAGCAGTTTATAATGAAATGACTAGGTATGATTTATGATTTGTAATTAAGGACTTTTAAAAAAAACTCACCACTATTTCTGCAATGTGCTTCAAGATTCATTGTGTCTATTAAGAATTCGATAGGGTTCTTTGAGTCTGAGGTTATGTTCATCACATAACAAAATGTCTACCATACAGAGAACAAAGAGCATGCTTTGTTGTGTGTGTGTATGTGTGTGTGCGTGTCCATGTGGGTCCATGTAAGCATGTATATATGGCTGTCACGTGCATTCATATATGCTTGTGCGTGCATATGTAGAATCCAGAAGTCAATATCAGGTGTCTTCCTCTATGGTTCTCCAATTTATTTTTTGAGACAATGTCTTTCACTGAAACTATAGCTCACAATGTGCACAGGCTGACTGGTTGGAAACCAGGAGCCAAATAGATCAACTTGTCTCTGTTCAGCCCCCACATTGTTGGGGTTACAGGCACATGCCACCACACCTGGCTTTTTACATGATGCTGGAAATCTTAACTCAGGTCTTCATACTAGAGCCTCAAGTACTTTGCCCATCTGGCCAATTCCCCAGTGCCCATATACTTCAAAAGTGTAATATGCCTGGTGAGCTTGCTCAACAGGTGATAGTACTTGTCCTCAATCCTGATATCCTGAGTTTGATACCCAAGACCAACATGGCAGAAGTAACAGACTCCTTAAAGTTGTCCTCTAAGCTCATCATGCATGCAGTTGCATGAGATACTCCCCTAAATAATTTTCTAACTAACTGAATAAATATAATAAAATTTTAAATGAAATATCAAAAACCATAAGTAAATGAAAGTTAGTCTAATGAGAACCAGTTTTCTATGGTACTTTTATCTTTCTTGGGTAGCATTTGTTCAAGCTCTTCAGCATATGTGTGTAAGAAAATAACTTGGAAGATACAATTCCCTTTCATGACAGAGGACAGGCTTGTGGTTGAGGCAGCGAAGAAGATGTCTCCACAGGACACAGAGTTGGAAAGTTTGTCAACACCTCATATTAATATCAGCCTTTTCTTAATCTTGGGTGGTCCTTTGCCTGTGATGCAAAGCTCTCCTGTCTTCTTGGCCACTTATGATATCACTTAAAATCTGAATGTCATGGGAACTGAATGCCAGCATTAAAGCTCATGCTTTATGTCCTATGGGTTATAGTGTACTCTCTTTCTCATGAATAGTTGCGTATCTTCAGTCCACAGTGCTACACGAGTTGATTAGCCTTCAAATAGAGTATAATCATATTTTGTTAAGGTTTCTGATCTAACCCCTTAACATGGAGGTTGTATCATTATTACTTTCTCAGTAACTATTAAGAACTAGTAGAGAGGCATTAAAATGTGAGATATAGAGCTGAGGGGGAAGAGCTATCAGTTAATGAAGTGCCAAAGATTTGTAAAGTAGGAAAGGTTGATAATGTCAGACCCTAGAGCTCAAAACAAGGGAGAAATTCAACAAAATGCAAGAATGAAAGCTGCCTTAAAGTAAGAATAAAACCATTGTTTCATGTGTAATGAGAAAGAGGAAGAATGACTGGTTGAAGTAGTAGAAACTTGAGGAAAGGCTTAGAAAGTTACAAGAAAATACAGTCTAGGAGACTGGTTTTCAAGACAGCGGTGGTATGTGGGGAGGGAGAATAGTGTGGAAACTGAGAGCTGCGAGCATTGTAGGGAATCTGATGGAGATAAGTTGTCAGAATGGGAGAATTATGGGTGAAAAGGCAGATCATGGGAAGGGTGGGTGGTGCTGAGAACTCACAGCTGTTCAGAGTATAGAAATGCCCAGTTTTGAACACCTATGCTGACACTGTGCACTGACAGAATTGAGTTGCCCTGAAGTAGAAAAAAAGATCCGTTTTAGATTTCCTTTTTTGATAGGGAGCGAGAATAATAATATTGACGAATTAATGTCTTGGGATAAACATAACTTTCTCTATCTAAGTTCCCATTAATTATAAATTCGTATGTATGGCTGATCATTGAGATGGTGGATAAAAACTTACCTCTGATTCTAAAATGAAAGTACAGATATGGATAAATCACATATATCTATGTCTTGAATCATATTAAAGCAGGGCCTCAGGCTTTAACTAGTATGATTTGTATATACCTCAGTTCCTTTTGACATTTTATATTGAATTTGTTTATACATATGAATAGATGTCTCTGCAGAGTGTGTGTGTGTGTGTGTGAGAGAGAGAGACAGAGAGACAGAGAGAGAATGTGTATCAGGTGTGTGTACCAGCTGTGTGCAAGTGTTTATGTAAGCTAGAAGAATGTGAAGATCATCTGGAGCTGGAGTTACAGGTGGTTATGAGCCACTTGATGCAGGTGCTGGGAGCTGAACATGGGGCCGTTGAGAGAGCAGTATGTGCTCTGAATCACTGAGTCATCTCCCCAGTACTCCATTCTTTTGAAGTCTAACAAGATCATGTCACCAAGGAGCTGTGAGTGATGAGGATGTTAAGGTTTTTCTTGGAAAGTACATGTCAAAGAATTCTTAATCACAATAAATCCTGATGAGACTAAATAACACAAGGCTGATAATATTAGTTTATTGTACAGAAATCACATTGATATTTTGTGATTCAATCTTGACGTCCGAATGGTTTTAGCAGTGTAATTTGGCAGATCCTATAATGTCCATCTCATCTTATCAAAATTTTTGCAATTTCGCAGTTCTAACTCGCCACCTGGGCACATACTTTTAAACTTCTTAGATAATTAAAAAAATATTTTAAATTTTCTACTAATTGTTCAGCACCCATATACAAATTTTCTCAATTATTGTTTGAGGAAAGTCATTGAGAAGGATGACAATGCTCCCTTTCCCACAAATCAGAATCCCAAGTTAATGTTAAGTGAGACGTTGACAGTGGCTTATATCTTGAAAAAGTAGCATCTGTAGGAGACATAGATCACAGATTTATCTCAATGTATTTACTATTTCATTCGTTTAACTTAACCCACAATATACTGAAATAATAACCAGTTACCAAGCCTTATTATCCTTTCACCATCAGCATCTATACAGGTGCAAAATGGAAATACAGCAGATTTAAAATCATATGTAAAACATATGTGTTTGAATACAGGCTTTATTAGAATAACTGAGTGCAAGAAACACAACATTTTTCAACTACTAAATATAAACTGAGTATGAAGCAAGACATCTATACCACCCCTCTAAAGATCAGTGAACATCGGGAGACAAAATGGGATATTATTAAGTGTTGGAAAACAGAGTACAGGACTGTAGAGCTCCAGTCTTAATGTCTTTGTAATTACTATCTAATTAACTCAAAGTTGTTTTTACTCACGCTAGTTCCATTCAGTACTGTCCTTAGCAACAGTTGGTCAAGAAAGGAGGAGGGCTCAAGAACCTCTCTGCCCTGTTCCTTTAATATCCTGGCTATTGATAGTTTCTTGTGGAAGAGGAATCACTGCCTTTAGTTGTGCCCAAAGCCCACCAGGTGCCAGCAGATAACTCTAAACCCACAGTCACGCAGGTGAAGCTGGTTAACTTCAGTGGGTCACAGAACAAAGCAAATAGACATAAATGAGTGTGAGAGAGGGGTTTGTGTGGAGTAGAGAGAGAGAAAAGGAGAGTAGGGAGATGGATATATAAATGAGAACAAAATAAGTTAATAGAAAATATAAACTGTTGCTTTTGTGAAGATAATACAACAGCTAATTTGTGCATCATTTTTTTGTTTCAGGTTTTGTTGGTGGTGGTGGTGGTTTTTTTCTTGGTTTTGGTTTTTTGAGACAGGGTTTCTCTTTTGTAACTCTGGCTATCCTGGAACTCACTCTGGTAGACCAGGCTGGCCTTGAACTCACAGAGATCTGCCTAGTCTACCTCCCAAATGCTGGGATTAAAGGTGTATAACACCAGTGTCTCTCTAGGTTGTACATCTTGAAGAAATAGTTTGTGTTTAAGGGTTCAGGTTAAATCAATTTATCTACAAGATGGAGGCAGGTAAGTTAAGACACAACTGGTTCTCAATTTTTGCATTGCTTTCATTCTTATTATTCTTCCAGGGCATACACTATTTTTCTATATCTGTTGATCGCTGTTCTTCTGTATCCAGAAAACATTTTTTTTTGGAAATTCTAGATGAGTCACTTGGGAAGAAAATGATCTTCCTTTTCTTCATTTAAACTCCTTAGGCAAAGAGATTTTTCATGTTTGAATTCCTGTGCTTATACATGTTCATGGTGAAGAAAAAGGTTCCTGTATGGTTCCCTGAAAATGGAGCTATGTATAGTTGTGAGCCATCTGATGTGGATGCTGGGAACTGACTTGGAACTTCCAGAGAGCAGTAAGTGCTCCTAAATGCTTAGTGGGCAGTTCAGAAGAGTCATTACATTTATGTATGTTTATATTGTGAACTTAACATTCAAAGAAATATATGTATATTATATATTTTATTCCTCACTTATTGATCATGGTATATAATCATTGTTGAGTTGCACTAGTATGAATTTATCATTCAATGTTTGCAAAGTCTATTTTTCAAAGAAAATAAAGGTCATATAAAAGACCCTCTCAATCACATTTTCTGATATTATTTGCATTTTTTTTCTGTGTCTATGTTGAAATGCATACAGGTTTGCATTTTTGTGGGTATAGCACTCTGAATATGCCACTGTAACTTAAGCTTTTATTCACAAATCTTTATGCCAAATATCTTACCCTAAAGCAACGAAATGTTTTTAAATACTGTAATGCCAGCATAATATTCTGTCGTTAATTAGACTATTATTTTTAAAATGACATGCAATCATTAGCTGTGCATATAAAACAAAAAAAATTTTCAGTTTCTAATATGCAATCATTTATTGAAATATATTAATAAAGAAGTCAGATAAATTGTATTGATCTATAATCCTACTTAGCTTGAAGTTTTACAAAATTTAAGGTTTATAAAATCTTATTTACTGTCATTTTTAAATGAAGATGTGTCCCAACAGAAAAAAAATAAGACATGAGAGATTTTCGGATTTCCTGATTATGGATTGTCTTCTTAGTTTATACTTTTGGTCCAGGTATGATAGAATGAACTTGTCAAATCAGTCCTGAGGAGAGGAATAGGACTGTAAGACACAGACTAGCCAGATTGTCTCAAAATACAAGCAGCAGCAACAGAAGTTCTTTTATAGTGGTGCCGTACTTCTTTCTATGTATCTAGATACAGACTTCAACTCTTTAGCAATTGGAACTTAAACACATATTGCTATTCTCATCCATTTATCTGTTACAAAAGTTCTATAAAAGCAGTATTGGGTAGATATGTCTGGGTACATATTATTCCACAGAGACTATTTTTTTTTAAAGGAGAGAATTCAAAGACATGTATGGATTCTACCTGTGGAATGAGAAAGCATCACTCACTTATCTTTCTTTTGAAGATTACTAGTTCTTACATCTCATTAGCATCTGACCTTTGCCCTTACATAGAAAACTCAGTAGCTGGAAGTCTCGACACTGCAATTGTTGAAGGAATGCAGAAAAAATGGACAGTTTGGTGTTGGAAGAATCAATGTTGGTTTTAAAAGCTTGCTTTAAATAAAAATTGATTATCTGCTAAAAGGTAAGATTATATGATTATTAGGGATTTATTCCATTCTGATGGATTCAAATGCAGTGGGTTTTTATCCCGTTCATACCCTCCAAACCATCACAACAAACATAATAACAAAAATAATAGAAAAGTTTTTACTTATGATGGTGACTCTGACCCTTAGTCTCATCTGTTGCATTTACCTGTTGTTAAGACAGCTATTTATTAGTATAGATTTAGTGATGCTACTTGCTTTCTGGATGCAGAGGCCACCTTATAGCCAACTGACTCACAGAGGGTGAGGCAAAGTGCCAGCAGATGGAGGAGTCAGCAGGGAATGAAAGGGCCTTATAGGATTCTCGGGAGACATGGTAGGAAAGCAGCCAGCTCTCTAAATTCAGGGAGAAGCTTATCTGTTCTAATTACAGCTCTTAGGCTGTTGTCCCTTGAAAATATGATCATAAAGAGCTTCTTGCCTGTAAGTGAGCAGTTAGTCCTCTAGTGAAAACATAGTCTTCCTTGTTTGAGCTTGAATCCACAATTTTCCTATAATTCTCTAAGTTCCCGAAAATTGAATCTATTTTGTAGCTTTTTCCAAATAACATAACAGTAAACTTGAAGACTCCATTTTTCGTCCTAAAGGAATTTTCAACATGTGCATGTTGAAAAGAGAGCACAAGCAAAACATTCTTCTGCTCAGAACCAGCCAATTAGCTAGCGGCAGTTGTGATGATATCAGATGCAGACATTCCCACAAACACAAAGGATAAAACAGTAAAAGGAAACCTTTTTGTACTGATTTTTGTCCCTGACATTTTCTGCTTCTAAATGTTCATTTGAGAAGAACCTTGAACAACTAAAATTTTCCTTTTGGGATTCAAATTTAAGTGTGATAATGCTGCAGCTCATTTATCTTTAGAAAGTCAGTAACTATGGCGAATGTGTCAATCATATGTGGAGTTATGTATCACTTGTAAGTGAAGCTTTCCATTATACAAAAGTATTTCATTCCGATTAGGTTCTTTTAGGTTTCAAACTCAATGAAACATAATATGTTGAAGTAAAAATCCCAAGGCAGTCTTCTAAGACCATTATGAAAATATAAACATCATATATGTGAACTGCTCCATGAGTTATTCACAGGCAATGAATAAAATTAATTATGGAAAATTGTCTTCTTTTTACCAAAGACCTAATACTTATGGCACAGTGCTCTAAAGAATATATTCATTACTCATTTATTATGTGTATTACAGTTCTGAGTCAGAGTGGGATTCCAGGTAGGAGGCAAAGCTCAGTAAACCATGTCAGAATGAAAAGATATAGAAAACAAGAAACTGTACCCAACCCTGATTCTTTAAAGGACAAAAGAGAAAATACCACCAATTTTGATCAGTGAAATGGTAGTAGTAACACTTCGGATTCCATCGCATTACTGACAATAGGCACATGCTGGAGTCGGCGAGCTCACAGCAATACATTATACTCTGAGGAGCACTTTTTCTCTTTTCCTCTGCTTTTTTTCTTACTTGCCTCCTACTTTTTCAGTTTTTAAAATGCAGTTTAAAAGACTGAACATGTTTAACCAGCCAAAGGCAATGGCAACAAATAAAATACCCAGGCAGATGATATTTTTATCACACCCTATAGTTAAAGTTACCATGAATTTCAACTATTGAAGTACTATATAAAAAACTTTATAGGGCCACACTGACCTTGTGTTTAAGAACATGGATTTCTTTTTTTTTACCTTTCATTTACTTTTTAGATCAAAATATAATTGTAACATTTCTTCCTTCCCTTTTTCCCCCTCAAAATGCTCACCTATGCCTCTTCCCACTTCCCTTCAAATTCATGGCTTCGTTTTTTATTAATTGTTAATATGTATATATATGTATATATATATATATATATATATATATATATATTGTTAAATATAACCTGGTAAGTCCATATATTGCTACTTGTGTGCATGTTTTCAGGGCTGACCATTTGGCACAGGAGACTGGCTAATTTTCAATTTCCTTCATTTCCATTTGCTATTTGACATTAGATGAGTTAGCAACATGTGAATAATTTTCTCTTCTGCTGACTGGCATGCAATAATAAAATCTGGGTAGATTCCTGTGATGATTCAACCCTGAAAAACTGAAAGCATACCATAAAAATTAAACATTTTTCATTTTGAAGAAGCAGACTAATATTTAGTCTAGGTCAACCTGAGTTGGGTACAGATTGAGTAATTGACTTCCTCTGCTCTTATTGACACAGGGGAATACAGTGGATATAGAGATTCCATGTTGGGGTCCTTAATCTCAGAAATAAAAGACTTTAAGAACGTGAGCACAGAGACATTACAGTTTAATAGAAAAACCCGAGTGCAGTCCAGTTGTATATTGCTGTCCATGGGAGATAGATGGAGAAGAAAACAGAAAAAAAATATGATATTAAAGCTGGCATGAAGGTCAGACACGTGGTGGACAAGTAGTCAGACATGCAGGGAAGGAAGCTTTAAAGAAAGAATAAGGAAGCCTAGGATGTTAGAGGGAAAGTACAACATGTTTTAAGGAAAATACACCAAGGACAGAAGAAGAAAGGTCAAGTTATGGTTTGCTTTTCTGAACCATACAGGAAACAGCAGACCTATGGCCCCACGCGGTTACAGTCCACAAGGTTTTGCACTAGGGGTGAGGATTCTGGGACAGAAGAGAGGAGTTGCTCATTGAGCAGTTACCTAATCCACCTATCTCTTTTGCATGGCATAAGGTGAGCCCACCTTGCTAGTATTGTTTCCTTAGCCAAAGGGACTGAACCAGTCTAGATGGAAAGTTAGGTCAGAAATTGTCTTGACCAGGACATTTTTTTGGTACTTTAACGTAGTGACCCTTTTACCTAAGAAGTCTGTGATGCGAGACTTAAAGTCAATGTTCATTCATTGTTCTGTTGTGGACAAAAAGCAAAAGAAAGGATAAATCAGAAGTTCCAGTGTTCTGTCTCATAACCCTGATGTCAAAAACCCCAGCCAAGATCACTCCCCTCTCTACCACTGACTTTATCTCCCTGTCAGATAGACTTCTCAAGGTCAAGAAATGAATTTGACTAGTCTCAACATTGTGGTTCATGGTGCACAGGGAGTAATCATGCTGGTAAGAGGGTTGCAGCTGAACAGCCTGATGAAACATAGAGCCACTTCACCTGGCATCCTGATTAGTTCCTGTGGTACTACACTGCTTTTAGTTTGCAAAAAGACCTAACTACCTTCTTAATGATAATGCCATTGATAACAGTGTATTTCATAATGCCTAGGAATCCTCAGGTGTGAATGCTTTCACATTTTTTTTCTAATTAAAAATGGCTCAGACTTGAGAAGGAATTGAGGAAAAAGCAAAAAGATTTGATATGATGTTAATCCAAATATTAGTAGCTAACATTATGTGGTACTTTAAAAAAATAGACAATATAAAAAAATTACTAATACTTAAGAATTTCTTAGTTTCTGTTTTATATGAGAAAAGAATGATTATTTAAAAAACAAAAAGCAAAACCTTACTTGGGGCTGGAGGATGGATCAGTTCATGAAATTCTTGCTAAGAAACCATGAAGAGCCTGGCTTAATTCCCCAAACCCACATAAAGCCTGCCCCAGGATTGTACATCTGTAAGCATAGTGCTGTAAGCATAGGTGGGAGACAAGGGCAGTAGAAGCTCTGATATTTATGCATCATGCATTGCTTTTAGTACAGGGATTTTTAAGATTGAATTGTCAAAAATATATAAAGTTATTAAAATATCATCATTGTGATGAAAGAAATTGGTTACTGCACATCAAAACTTAATTTTCAAGTAACAATCCAACCCAAGCAGAAGTATTTAAAGCATTTAAATATAAAACTATAATATTTAAAGACTTTGAAAATTTCTCTATGAAGAGGTAGGTCGATTTCTAATTTCCTGAGGAATCACCATATTGATTTCCATAGTGCTTGTACAAGTTTTCCCTCCCACTAGCAATGAAGGACTGTTCACCTTGCTCCATATCCTTGCCAGTATGAGCTGTCATTTGTGGTATTGATCTTAGCCATTCTCACAGGTGTAAGATGGAATCTCAAAGTACATTTCAGTTGCATTTCCAGATGGCTAAAGGATGCCGAACACTGTTTCTCAGTTGTTTGATATTTCTCTTTGAGAATACTTTGCTTAGATCTATATCACATTTTAGTTGGATTATTTGTTTTATTGGTGTCTAGTTTCTTGTGTTCTTTATATATTTTGGATATTAGCCCTCTGTCAGAAGTGGAGTTGGTTAAAATCTTTTCCCATTCTATAGGCTACTATTTTGTCTTATTGACAATGTCCTTTGCTTTACAAGGGTTTTCAGTTTCATGATGTCCCATTTATTAATTGTTGAACTTAGTACCTGATCTATTGGTGTTCTGTTCAACAAGATGTCTTCCATGCCAATGCATTCAAGGTTTTTTCCCACCTTCTCTTCTATCAGGTTCAGTGTATTTGCTTTAATGTTGATGTTGATCCACTTGAATTTGAGTTTTGTGCACACTGATAAAGGTGGATCTATTTGCATTCTTCTATGTGTGGCCATCCAATTAGACCAGCACCATTTGCTAAAGATGCTTTTTTTTCCATTGCATATTTTTGGCTTCTTTATGAAAAATCAGGTGTCCATTAGTGTGTGGGTATTTGTCTGGGTCTTTGATTTTGTTCCATTGATCAATGTGTCTGCCCATTCATTATCTTTGAAGTGATGTGTGTATGAGGTATAAGGTAGTAATGTATATTAAAAATGATGGTGTTTTTAAATATATAAAAAACATTTGATAACTAAAACCTGTGTTCTCTTTATTTAAGCTTAAGTAACTTTTATTTTAATTGCACTATTTCTGTGGTAACACTTTTCTTTTAAAAATCCCTAATTGAACATATAATAAATCTTCAAGCAGAGATTGAACTATCAAATACAGTTTTGCAGATTAGTTATGTTTATGTATGTCGTCAGAACTCTCAGGAAGAGTTGAGTGGACATTTGGCCTAACTAGATGTTTTTCATCTGACTAGTATTCAGGGGAATCAGGAATATTGGGGAAGAATTTTTCTAGGCAATGATTACAATTCAGAAGGAGACTTGAACACGTGTCCTTGGTTCTTCATTTTCTGTAGACTCATCCAGTGGTGCTAATTTACCTCCTCATTGGGAAATACAGAAAGAAGTTTAACATCACCCTTGTCTCCTTTTACAACACTCTATGATGACACTTTTGGTAATATGGTATTCAAAAGTTAGTGTTCATTTTGTTCTTCTTCTTCAAAGACTATTAAAATTACTTCCATTATCTAAACAAAGAAGTGAAACCAATTTAAATGTTTTGAAATTAGAGAAAATAAATGTGAATGGAAAGCGTACACATAATAGAAGATCCAGGCAAGACATAACTTAATCTGATTCTAGTTCATAACCATGAAACACAAGAGAATACAAAGTACAGCCTCCAAATAGAGCATGTTCCTCACTGCCAACACAAAGGCCCACTGCAGAAATCAAACTGAATTAATGTCAGAGTGAATTACTAGCTTTAGTAACTTTGTGTCCATTAGCAGCAGATACACACTGTACCCTAAATACATCAATTAACTTGCCTGTAACTATGATGCCTTCAGCTGGATCATACTCTCATTTTGTAGGTTCAAAAACTAACAAACCAAAATATGAAATTATGAAGAATCTGAAATCTCACAGTTTGGAGGGCTCATTGGTTAAGTTTACTTGCTGCTTTTGCAAAGGACATGAATTCAGTTCCAAACACTCAAAATAAGAAGCTTATAACCTCTTGTAACTCCAGCTCCAGGGAATCCAACAAACACCTCTTTCTGGCCTCTGTGGACAGACACACAGAGATGCACATATGTGAATAAAAATTTAAAAAGTAGATAAATCTGAAATTTTGAAATCTAAATAAGCCTGCTGCTCTTTGGACAAGATTCTCATCTTGTTGTGGTTTTAGACATTTTTCTCATGTATCCCAAGCTGACCTTGAAGTTGCTATTTAGCCAGCATTGGCCTTGACCTCATGCCCTTTATGCCTCCACCTTCTGAGTGCTGGCATCTCAGTGCGTGCTCCCATGTTCATCTCATAATTACTTAAGAAACCATTCACAGCTAAGCTTGTGCTGTGATCACTTAGATACCTTCTATCACTCTGTGCAGTAAAATGACAACACAGCTCCTGGAAGCAGGAAGATAAGTCCTCCCATTGATTCCTTTTATTGAATGTCTTACAAAAAAATATTCATATTTTCAATTCTAACCAATTGAAAAATCTTCATTTTTTTTAAACTGGAATTTTGACACTGAATGTGTTATAGAATGTAATTATCTTCCATCTTCTGAGGATCTGGATATCATAGCAATGCTTAATACTTCTTCTCTTGGGGTCTCCCCCTTACTTATATTTTCAATCAACATTTTCTTGATTTATATGCCTCTTTATAAAACATTACTGTCACACAGTCATTATTTAAGACATGATCTTCAAATATATTTGCATACATTTGTTTTCTTCTATTTTTATTTATTTGAGTGTGTGCATGCTGGCATGCACACCACAGTGTGTAAGTGGAAGTAAGCAGTTATGGGGAGTCATTTCTCCAACTAAGCAAGTTCCAATGATGGAACTCAGGTCCTCAGGATTGACAGCAATAGAGTTTACCCTTGAGCCACTCCGATAGCTCTTAAAACTTGCAATCTTGAGATTAAAATACTTCTATACTCTCTAAGTGTTCTAATGTCCTTTGGGTCAAAAGTCACACCATGTATAAAATAAAGTAAGTATTTAACAAATTTTCGGGAATGTTTCCCTGACCAAGCAATTCTTCTGAAAGAAACTGTGGATGACCAACTCATCTATTATCTAGTTTTTATAAACACTATCTTGACATTCCTGGCTTGCCTTTAATTTATTTCTGACATAAATTACAAGGAAATATGGATGACATAGCTCCCACTTTCTTGCGCCTAATATAACAGACTGCCCTTCCCTCAGGGGGCATTTTATCTTTGCCCTTCCAGATGTTTTCCCTGTCACTGTGCTGGGAAATTTATTTATTTTATTTTATTTATATTATTTTATTTTTTATTTTTTATTCTTGTTTATTTTATCCTCATTTTTGATCACTCTGGACTGAAGAAACTGCATGTGCATTGTTTTTTTTTTTCAAAATACATGCTTTGTTCTCTCAAGTGATGGAGGGATTACTAATATGACCACGCACGTGAACAAAGAAATGTGATTAATAGAAAATTTTTACAGAATTCAGTCTTTTTTTTTTTTTTTTGCTTCAACATAGATACTTTAAGTGGGAAGAGACCCTGAAGTCTTCTGGGCTTCTTAGTACAGAAACAAAGTATTCTGCAGGAGCTCTTCTTTGCTGTCTTGTGTAAACTGTGAGAGAGGAAGGGCTCCAGATTTCATTCTTCTTATTTTTCAAATCAACCTCTTAACTATTGATTGGCCAATGTGCTGACATCAGATAGAAGGACTGCAAAAATGCTTCCATCCCATATTATTTCCTCATAACTAGGGGAGTATAATAAATATGACATTCACGTTATCCATTTGATGGTAGGAAACAAGTTATTATATGTAGTGATTTGAAAGTAAAATAGACTAAATTTATTTTTTTAATTCAAAGTATGTGAATATATAAGGATGTTTATTTCAGTTTTATGTGAAATAAGGAAAAAAATTAAAGCTATCTGGATATGTAAGAATGCATTATAGACTGCTTTAAAGAGTAAAATATTATTTGTGTATAGGTATTTTAGCTGTAAGGGTGTATACAAGCTCTCCTCCTGCATGTATTGCAGGAGGTGAGAAAAGAACATTGAATCTCCAAGAACTGTAGCTAGAGACTGATGTGAGCTGTCATGTGGGTGCTGGGAAATAACCACTGAGCCATGTCTATATCCCCAGGTAATAGACTTTTAATGTTATATTTTAGAGTTGCATAAAAAATTAATCTTCATGCATGTGGCTGAAGAGTTTAGACTGATTAATATATTCATAAAATATACATAAGAAACGAAGGTTATTCACTTTTTTAGCAAAAAAAATCCTGTTGAAAAATATAAATTGTTATGGTTAGAAAGATGGTTTAGTGAAGAAGAGCCCTTTCTCTGGAATGCATGAGGACTTGAATTTGAATCTTTAGTACATACACAAAAAGTCAAGCATGACTGCAGGTGTGTATGACCTCAGAATTAAAGGGTGCAGAAAGGTAGATCTAATGATCTGACTGCTCATCCAGCCTAGCCAGAATGGTGAGCCTTCTAACTCAGTGAGAGAAATAGAGCAGGACAACAGAAATCCTGCTCTGGCCTCTGAATGCACACATGTGTTCATAACTACACATTCACATACATGCTGCACACAAACACACACACACACATACATATGTTTATAGAAGAGACAGAATTATAATAATTATATTTGTATACAGCTATGACTACTTTTTCTTGCTCAGCTTTGGTGTTTGATCCTAGGGTCTTACAAATATCTGGAAAAAACTTCACCACGTATTCAGCTTTTCATTTGTTTATTTTTGAGACAGGGTCTCAATGAGTTTCACAGACAGATCTTGAGCTTGTGATTCTGAGTTGGGCTCTCTAGTAGCTGGGATCATAGGCTTTCATCCTTAGGCATAGCATCAATTTCATTATTAAATCACAAAACAGTGTTTTTAAATAAAAATGTTTGAATTCTGATAATTATATTAAACTTTAGTGAAGCAAAGAAAAAAGTTTTACTTCATAATGCCTAATTTAAATGTACTATTCAAATTAAAGAGATAAAATTAGCTATATATTTTAACCATTTCATAACATTGAGAAATACAAATAAATACTTTTAATTCCAGCAACTAGAGTTGTGTTATATATCCAATTAGGCCTTCACTACAACTCTTGTAGTTGAGCATCTCACCTTTATTTACTTTCTGTTTCTATATTATCCAACTTTCACTCAAAAGTTTATAATAGTTTGTATTAACAGCCAAACAGGGCTGAAGAGATGACCCAATAGTTTAGAATACTTGCTGCTGTTCCAGGGGATCCAAGTTCAGTTCCCAGCACAAGAAACAGGAAGTTCACAAAACCTGTAACTCCAGTTCTAGGGTATCTGATGCCATCTACTGGACTCTTGAGTACTTATACATGCAGAAAAAATAAATGTACCCAGACATACAAATGGACACATAAACAAAAATGAAACACATCTTTTCAAAAAGAAAAAAAGAAATAACAAATACAATTGTCCGTTCTAATTCCTTTTCATAACTTGAAATATTCACAAAAATTGCAAAGAACAAAAGTTTTATCTTGGTCTAGGAAAATGGAATTATACATCTTAAGGGATGCCTGCATTGCATATTTAGACCAAAGCTCCCTTAAAATAAAGCACTGAAAGCAGGGACAAGTTTGGTATGTCTTCAAATGGAAGTATTTGGAATCATGAGAACTGATTATACTTCCAAGATGTCCTTTGGGAGAGTATTTCAAATGAGAAGGCACACACATAAAATTAATTGCAGTTTCTGGAGTCCACAAAATGATCTGAGGGTGAGGCAGATCACTTAATAATTGCCAGAATAATCTGTCTTCAGTGTGTAAGGTCACTGAGGGGGAGCTTGAATGTTTTCTTCATTGCAATCAGATCTAGGAAATGAACAAATTTTCCTCTGGACATCTGGTACTGGGTTGTACATCAAATCAGTCGATGACTTTGCTCCTAAAATCTAATTATTATTTACCATCAGTAAAGAGCACTAAACAAATACTTTAAACTCTTATCCATAAAACAGAAGATTAAGGCTCAATGTCAAGAGGACATAGAACTGATACTTTTAGATGAGAGAGAGAGAGAGAGAGAGAGAGAAAGAGAGAGGGAATGGGGTGGGAATTGGACCAGTGATTCGGTTTTTAAGAACAGTGGCTGCTCTTGTAGAACAGGATTTGAACAGGATTTGATTGCCAACACCCACACAGTGTTCACAGACATTTGTAACTTCAGTCCTGGGGTATAGAGCTGCCCTATTCTAGCCTCTGTGAATAATTTGCACACATGTGGTGCACTGTTACTGCAGATTGGTGCTTAGGTGTTTGACTGAGTATTAAGACATGCTTTTGATACTCTTGTATCTTGTGCTGTTCTATCTCATTGCTATATAAACCCACCAGAAAGCGAGAACCTAATAAGGTGATGTCACGGTTGCAATGCCCTGTGAGGTCAACAGAGATGACAGATCCTCTGGAGTTGGATGGTTGTGCACCTCCATGTGGGTGCTCATATTTAAATGGGTCCTCTGAGTGAGAAGTCAGTTCTATTAACCAGTAAACCATCTTTCCAACCCCCCTAAATTTATCTTATTGTAAGTATTTTTCATTAAATATTTCTACGTAAAATTTTACACAGAGATTTATATGTGCATATTTAAATACAGGTTTGTATTTATGTATGTCTATTTATGTATGTAAGTATGTATGTTACTTGTGTACCAGTGCCAGAAGGGTCGGAAGGGATTTTTAGAGTTCATGAACTGGAATTACAGTCAGTTGTGAGGTGCCTGATATGGCGCTGCCAATTGTTCGAGAGTCCTCTGGAAAAGCAGCAAGCACCTAAGTGCTGAGCATCTCACCAGCCTTCACATGATGAATTTAAATCATAAACTACTTTCACTCCCTGATGTATTATATTATACATAGTATAATCCTGCAGTTCAGTTTTCTTGGCCTTGGGCTGGGGCAGGTAGTTCAGCGATAAAGAGCTTTGCCTTGATTCCCTCCCTACTACAAAAAAAAAAAAAAAAAATCTCTTATGGTGCTTGTCTCCTCCTGAAACACATGAAGCAGCCAGAGGAATCTGGAGATTACCTAGAAATTCTTCTATCTTTTCCTCTAAGTATGTACTGTTATGTAAAGTTGCACGAACAAGATGTACAAATTCTCTGATAAACATGCATATCTAAAGGACTCTTAGTTGTTCATAGAGTCATATTGCTTTTATATCTCACTTCCACCATTTAAAAATAGCACATAAAAATATTTCCACATCACTTGGTTCATGTCTGTTTGTATTTTAATCTCCCAGGGTTCCTACTTTCCATCAGGTCATTAACCATCACACCACTGAAGGGAATTCAATTTCTTTGATGCACTTTACATTATAAATCAGTAAATACTTTCATAAACCTGTCAAACTTACATCTTTGAATGTAGTTGCTCTTTCCATGAAATTGAAACTAATTGCAAATACCTTGTCTAAGAAAATGCACATTTGAATTGTGAGGATTCCTGCCTTTGGTGTGAGGTTGGTTCATGATAATTTATCCTTCACCAATAGAGATTTTATTTGTTGTCGTAGGACTCTTGGAAGAAATTTTGTTATTTTGGATTCTTTAAAAACACAGAATAGCATTAAGACTATCTTTTTGGTTCCCCCTCCCAGGTGTGGTGGATGATTACGTGTGAGATTTGGAATATTCACTGCTGGTGGTTATAATTTGGCTATGCACAGCTGTTTTACCATGTGTAGCTTGTCTTTATGATTGTATAACACTTGGGTTTCAAGGAACTTTTCCATAGAGTATATAAGCCCCAAAAGTCAGAGTAGGATGTTGGTTGGTTGATTGGTTCATGTTGGTTTGTTGGTTATTGCTTAGAAGAACATTGGTTGGAAAGATTGATTCATGGATAGTAAGCTGAGACACTAAAGTGGCTCATTTGTCAGCCCCTGCTCTCCAAGCCACAGCCTCAAGGTCTGTAAAGATTTCTACTTTTCTCTCTTTCTCTATCTATCAAGGGAGCCTGCAAGAGCAGTGAAGATTTCTTTCTTTCTATCCTTCCTTTCTCCTTTCCTAAATTGAGGTTAAAAGACTGTTGTAGACTGCTACAAGTGGCACCTGCAACTTGAGGCTTAGAAGGGGATAGAAAAGACAAAAATGGGAAATTTGAATTCAAATACCATGGAGGGAAAAACAGAAAATGAAGGTATGAATACTGTTTCAAGAAGCTGGCCAGGTGTTTATAATGTGTGACCACCTGGTGGGTGGGTTAAATCTCACTCTGTTCCTGGTGGTGATGTTCTTTTTCTACTGTCTCTTTGGTCTCTATTTCTTCTCAAAAAAGATTCTTAAAAATGTGGCTAAGCAATTAGGAGAGTTGCGGAAGGAATTGTGGGGAGTGCTGAGAGAGGATCATTTAAATGGTCATCTAAGACTGACAATGTATAGCAAAAATTCTCTTGTTCTTTTATCATTTTCTTTTCTTTTTGTTTTATCCTGTTTTAATCAGTTTATAAAAATTGTGTCCTTTGGATATGAACTCTGTTTTCTTATATGGCTTTTAGGGTGGGAATCTCAATGACATGGATACTTATAACCAAGGAATTATATACATAGTTTTGCGGAGATCCTTGATGGTCAACTACTCAGGGACATCGGTGTTTCTGTCATTTTCCTCAAATTCTTCTAAATCCATTCTCTGACACCTCAGAGTCATTAAATTCTGTGTATCAGAAAGAAAAAAAAATGAAGACGCAGAATGTCTTTCAGAAGCTGAATCTTCATTGTTAGAGAGCTTTCGTGTGGTGTTGATACACTTGTAATACCTTGGAAATGGGGCTGCGTATCAGCCTGACTTCTTCCAGACATCACTGGAAATGATTTTAGAGATCTGACATCTTTTAATCATATTTGCATGTATTTAATCATCCTCTATTCACATTTTAATACAGTTTTGATGTACGTGTATGTTGCCACTATAATTATCAAATACTTTTTGTGCATTGCTAGTATTTTTACGAAGTATTACTTGGTATCTGGGAACAAATAACTGAATGAAAATGAGGTGATTAAGGACAGGGTTTAACAAAAGTGATGCTTACAGAGGTGGAAGACACAAAGACAAAACATGCTGAAGACCTTGTGTTTATGAGACAAGGAGCCCTCACATATCCTGGTTCCAAACAAAAGAGCATGATAATTGGAGGTCCCAGAAAGCTACAACTTCAGGATTCACTCACCTGATAGGAGTTATGACCTCTGGTCATGTTAAGTAGCCATTATCCAATCATAGACAACAGAGGGCACCCTGAGGAATAAATATCTTCAATACCCTTTAAGTCTGCTGGCTTTCTGTCTTGGTCAAAGCAAACAGAAATCAGAGAGCAAGGATATCCACTACTGAAGCACCACTGGGGAGGGGAGATGACAAGAGCGAGTCTGTGCAGGAGAGTAGGGGTTGTGTGAATGATACACATGATTTCTACTCTCTGGAGTCCCTGCCAAATTAAAAGATATATATTATGAAATATTCTGGTGTGTGTGTGTGTGTGTGTGTGTGTGTGTGTGTGTGTGTGTCCTGTTTCTCCTCTAGCTATAACTTTTTAGAACTGAATGTAATGTGTGCTATGACCAAACCTCAGCAGTAAAAACTTGAAGTCTCGGTACTCAGGAGATGGAGGCAGGAGGATCAGAAGTCCAAAGTAATCCTCACTAACACAGTGAGTTCCAACCAGCTTGGATTATATTATTCTGTATCTCAGAACTCAAATGCAAATACATAGATATACATATATGTGTGTGTATGTGCATGTGTGTATATGTATATATTTATACAAATACATTGATTTTGTGTTTTACATGAAAAGCTTTATAAGCTACACTTTTCCTTTGTAACTTCATTTATAAAATCTGTTATGATTGTTTCTATTAAGGTATCAACACAGTGTTCAAAACTACTTCAGTGAAATTATCACTATTTAGTGAAACTTTAATTATTGCTTATTTATATTTCACTGAGCTAGGCAATATGGTGACTGAGCCGTCACCAAAGACACCCTTGTACTACTCAATATATTCATGGTTGCTTCCTGGTCTAAATTTAAAAAGTCGGGTTCCTCAAGGGGATTTGAAAATGTACACTTAAAGGTTTAAATATTGTGTGTGGACGCTAATATTTTTCCATATCCTATTTACCTGTGTCTTCATGTTAGTACCCACACACATATATATGTATGGTTACACTTAAGTATTTTTTGAAACATTTTATTTTAATTCTTAAATGTGTTTGAAAAGAGATGCAATTTTTGTTTGTTTGTTTTTGAGACAGGGTTTCTCAGTTGTAACTCTGGCTGTCTTGGAACTCACTCTGTAGACCAGGCTGGCCTCAAACTCAGAAATCTGCCTGCCTCTGCCTCCTAAATGCTAGGATTAAATGCATGCACCACTAACTCCCTGCTCTCTGTTTTGAGAAAGGATCTCATTGTATAGCTCAGAATATCCTGGAACTCACTACATAGATCAGGGTTGCCTGAAACTCAGAGATATCTGCTTGCCTCTGCCTCCAAGTATCCTATCAACTGTACATAATTCAATTAGTTTTCCTAATATTGCCTAAATATGGATTACTTGTGTTTTATTTGAGCATAAATTTTAATCAACAAATATGTAAGAGCTCTTTGTGAACTAGATATTAACCTTTATGGAAAAACTATTAACATGTTCCCCTCAACCTGATCTGTTTCACTGATTAACATGTATTTATTATAAAATATATTTTAGCATGATATGACTTTCTAGATGTAGTATTTTAAATGGCTTGCTATTTTTCCAAATTCTTTAATTTTTCTTATTTTTGTGTCAACAAGCGAAATTTTTGTTCTCTTACTCTTGTTGACCATTCTGTGGGAGATGTGTGTGTATGTGAGTGTGTGTGTATATAGTATGTTTGTATATTGTTCAGAGGCTAGCTGATACCCTTATATATTATTTCTAAGATGGCATTCATTTTGTCTTGATCTAGTGAATCAAGTTGTGTAGGTTCTGCTGACTGTCAGGTGAGTCTCATGAGTCCATCTATGTCCATCTGTCCAACACACCACCATAATATCTGGGTTCTAGGGATCAAATTCTGATTGTTACGGTTGGCTGGAAAGCATTTCACTGGATAAGCTGTCTCCCCAGTCCTCCTTGAGGTTTAATCCTTGGTTGAGCTCATGTAGAATGGTTCAATGACCTTGCCAAGTACTACTCTGTCTGAGTCTCTCACACTGTAAATTAAGTGAATGATACACTTTGATTTTGTTGTTAAAGCTCACCATTTTCAGATGCCTTAGGAAGAAATTTACACCTTATCACATGTGATTCCTTGATAGTACCTTCAAAATTTTGAATTTTGTGTACATGTATTATTCATTCTCCCTTTGTTTGTCTAAAGCACCCTTGTTTGTTTAGTTGTGTTGTTAGGAATGACATTCAGACTGTCTTCAGGATTTTTTGTGATGATAAATATAGTCATTATACACATTGGGTATGAGTTTCTGTGAATGCAGGGTTAGGTTTATCTTAAGTAATTATCTAAGAGTGAGATCACAGATTCATTTGGCAAGTATTTCTCATTAAAGAAAACTACTAAATTGTTTCCAGAGTAACCTTATCATTTTTCCTCATTCCCAGCAGTAGTTATTAGTCCCCACCACTGAACATCCTTTCCAATAGTAGTTATTATTATTTATGTTAGAAGGTGGTCAGAGGTAGATCTTTGAACATTCTCTTTCTATTACCCCACAGGCTACAGAGGTGGAATATTTTAATGTGTTTCTTCGCCAACTCCATATCCCCTTTCGTGAGTGTCATGAGGTTTCTGCACAAGAGTTCTACCCACTCTTTCTTTCTGGTGGGTTGACTGGTTTCCACAATTGACAATTTCTCACCTTCTGTGTACTCTGGTTTTAAGTCATTTTTACAATATACAGTCTGTAAAGATCTTCCCCCAACTTTGGCTGCCTTTTTCCTTCTCTTAGCTTTGTGATTCTTGAAATATAACACAAACTTCAATAATGGTTTGATTATTTATAACTCATACATTGATAATTTCTGGTTTCTTTCCATTAATAAACATAGCATCTACGTTTAACATGGCATTGACATGTTTTATTTGCTATTATATATCTTTCAATTCATTTTCTTTGGTATTTTTCTTTTGAGTATTTGTGTTTTCATAATTTAATGTAATGCTTTTGTGGGTGCCCTTCTGCTACTTACTTGTAGGATGATGTTCATGCTCACTCTAGTGTTTTCTGTCTGCTTCACTAGAACTAGACTTTGGTATATTTTCTCCTGGATTTCACTGAATCACTCTTTTTAGGGTCTTGAGCTTCATAAACTTGTGAATGTATCACTTTCAGCAAGCCTGAGAAGTAAGGTACAATTTAACTGTTTATTTCTTTTTATTTTATTTATGTTATGTTACATTTGAATCAAATGCTCACACACTTTCATCTACCCTGAGCTTCTTAGCCTTGGCACTGTTAAATATTTAAAATAGATAGATATTTGTCATGTGTTTTGCGTGGTAATATATTTAGCTACCCTCTACAGCCTCTACCAATTAGAAGTAAATAATAGCTCAGTTAACTCTTGTTGCTTTTAAATGTCTCCTCAGCTGACCTGGAACTCATAAAATACTTACAGATATTTTCCATCTCAATTCCAATGTTGTTGCATTTTTGTCAACTCCTCTGTCTTTCAGAAACTGTTATTCCATGCAAAGAATTCTTCCAACTGATACTAGCCAAGGTATTTTATCTTTATAAATATATCACTCCTATCCACAAGTAATGTCTAGGAGACCCCTGTTCATGCTTAAAATAGTCACATGAGTCATTGTTCAATGTCACCTCCTTACTCTTGCAAAATATAAACAATTTGCTGTCTTGTTCTTTTATCAATTAGCTTATAGAAGCAGCTATTTCTTTTTCTCTTTTTGTGTAACAGATATTTATTAAATGTATTGTATTGTTCTGAAGAACGGTTTAAAAAGTCTTACACTCACAGTTTTAATATACCAACAAGCAAAATAACTTAACATCCATTAGCAATGAGAATAAGATAAGCACTGTCCTACAGAAAATGTGAATTGTCCCATAACCTCTGAAATATCCCATGATAGGGTATTATCTGATTTGAAAGAATAACATGTGATCAGACATCTCAAAGCTAATCACTGCCTACCTCAAAATAAAAACAACATAGATAGAAGGAGAAAACCTAGAATGAAAACAAGACAAAAGGCTCAAAGTTAAGAGAGAATGTGTGACCCCTACAGAAAACCACAACAAATCACAATGCAGAGTTTTGGAGCCCAGTGAAAATGGATATATGTACAAACAACTACATGGTTAAGGCTCAGGAAACACTGTAGAAGAGGAGGCAGAAATACTGCCTCAAGGATCTAAAGGATCATGAAATTTGCTACAGGACTGTCTCCTAGTAGTGACAGATGTTATGCCCATAAAGTCTCACCATCATGACTGCCCAAATACAGGCTGATCATTGACAACAGTAGACATGCTAAAGTGGGTGGGGGAAGGTCCACAAGGCCACAACCCTTCACAAAGAAATATAAGCAGCTAACGAATGCTGAGATTAATAGTAGATTTCCTCAGGGAAAACCACATAAAATGGTCAGTACTGAAAACACCTATACAAGTAACTTTGTGTAAGTTATATTTAGGAATATGTGTGTATATTTATAAACATATATTCATTTAATAATAATAATAATAATAATAATAATAAAGAGGTTATGAGTTTGAAAGAAAGCAGGGAGGGGATAGATGAGACAGTTTGTAAGGAGGAAAAGGAAGAGAGAAATGATGTAACTATATTAAATTTTTCAGAAACAAAGAATGACAAAAAAGAGAATGTGTGTCTTTCATACAGCATATATGAAATATGTATAGTATTTCATATATTTTATATATGCAATATATAAGTAGCCTATGGAGGCTTGATTACAGATACTCAACATAAGGCGGTAAATCTAGAAGAGATAGGGACATAGTTTATACTCTTGGATAATTTCAGCTAAACACTGAAGATAGGCTCCTAGTCTTCATGAGGAGAACTATGAATAGTAGGCTACCTGACTCCTGATCACAATTAAAACAGTATTCTTGAATAAATGAACCCTAACATTCTCTATAATTGAAGGAATAATTAGCGAATACCCTACAGTTTGTCATTGTAGTCTTACATTATTTCATTTTGCTGGTGGGTCATCTAAGGCTGGAATAATTTTATAACAGGGCCTTTGCTTGAATGTTCTCTGACTTAGAGGTAATTTATGACATTGTGTGATATACTCTGTTAAAATTTCCACTCTACACTCCCTCTTGCTAATTTAAAAAATGATTCTTCTACACTTTGAAATGTAGATCATGCCTCCTATACAAGGTATATATTTTTATTCTATTTAAAAAAACTTGTGGTGTCAAATATCTGCAAAGAATATTAAAATTGTGAGCTGTGGGAAACAAATTACAATCATTTTTGATGGTTAATAGGTGATTCATCAAGAGAATACAAACACCATGACAGTATAAATGACTTCGATTCTGTATTAACTTTAATTCCCAGCTTATACTTCTGTCCCAGTCCTAACCCTCTCCTCTCTGTGTGTATTTAAAAATAATAAAGTATTTAGAGTTCAACAATCTAGGGGTGAATTTGTTGCAATTAATTTGCTGTTATTTCAGTATTTAAATTTATGACTGTTGTCTTGAATGTGAGTACCTAACCTTTAGCCAGGAGTTACAATGTGCCAATGGTAATTATTTCTTTCCATGTATTTAGCCATGAAATCTTCAGAGAAGCATAACAAGGAATATTTTACTGTTATTTGAGTTTCCTCATTAAATTTATAAACATAGAGTAGCTGCTTGCTCATCTCTAAATTGTGAACTTTTAAATTATGGGACTTATTCTCTTGTGTTTAGTAAGTTGCAGTTTTGACTACCACTCATTATTGCTTTATTAGTAATTAAAGGTTAGAGCTATAAATTTCACACCCACACATTACTTTTTAAAGATATATATATCATGTGAGAGTACACACATGTCCAGAGGAGAGCATCAAAAGCCCTGGGGTACCAGGTTCAGGTGGTTTTGTGTGTTCCAGCATGAGTGCTGTGAACTGAATTCAGATCCTCCAGTAAAGCAGCAAATGCTCTTACGTGCAAAGTCATCACTCTAGTCCTTCAAATATGTATTTAATGAAGCCAGATGCATACTGAGTTTCCCAAGGAAAATAAAGTTGACTCCCTGCAATCTTTCCTTATAAGAACTTCACCGGCAATCTGGTTTCAGTTTCTAAAATAATGTATCAGGATATGGTCACTCCAATTTCCCATGGCATCTGCCTTATCTACATGTAGGTCCCTCCCTATCCAAAATATGCACTTACTATATTTAAATGGTTTCTATATCACTGGTTTCAAATTTCAGTATACATTATAATTGGGAAATAAAGCTATAAGTGTTTCTTGGAGAAGGTACATCAAGTATGAGACTTCAAATTACAGCAGTTACCAATGATAACTTGGCTGTGCTGCAGAGATGAAGTCCATTCTTCAATTCTCCCACCATCTTTAGATGATGAGAAATCTGAAAAGCAAAAGTTGGAACAAATCTGGATTCTTCACTTACCATCTAATCAATCTCCACAGATCCACAGATCTTAGATTAAGTGGATGGTCAGGGTAACATGGTGACAGGTTTTAAGAACAAAGAGTTTAGAAATCTTGGCACTTACATTATGTATTGTCTTTACCATTTGGCTTTCTGTTTGCCAACCCAGTTTTCCTCATTATAAATTGCAAGTACCAAAAAAAAAAATGCATCACCAGTAAAGAATATTTCTCTAGTTATATGTTTGACATATATGTATTGAACACCCATTCCAGGTGCTAATTTGGACACCAGAAATACATTTGCTTTCACCACATAGTCATTATGGAATTACAGGAGGAAGACATGGAATAAAAACCAATAAGTGAATGCATAAAGAAT
Organism: Cricetomys ansorgei; assembly: GCA_026225945.1. Taxonomy (NCBI): domain Eukaryota; kingdom Metazoa; phylum Chordata; class Mammalia; order Rodentia; family Nesomyidae; genus Cricetomys; species Cricetomys ansorgei. The sequence continues at coordinate 5,422,753 of JAMJFZ010003624.1, forward strand.
ATGCAATAACATGGTACTAATCACTGTTGGTCAAAGTAAAGAAGAGAATGGAGTGGGTCATGAAGGAGAAGAAGATACAATAGATAAAGTGGTTAGAGGAGACTTGCGAGAAGTTGGCTAAGGACGGAGGCCTAAATGCAGTGGTAAAAGGAGCTATGGTGTTCATCTATGCAGTATTATACTAAAATACAGTTTTCTGAAGTCAAGTCTGTTCAAATTGTCACAAGTATGAGTCTCAGACAAGGGGAGTGAGCCAGTTTCTTGGAAATATGGGATAAATACAGCAGAGAACACCTACAGAGTGAACGATACTTATCAGGAATCTTCAATTCTATCAGGCTTTCTAACAGGGCTTATATAATGTCTGTTTAAATATGTACATGTTTTCATTTCTCTGTGCTGTTGGCATAATAAAATTCTTGCAAGCCGTATTTTGAAATAAAGTTATTTTTTTAAGTTGGCATCTTATCAGATAAAATTGTTATATCCCTTAAGTGAATACATCTTCTAAAGAATATGAAACAGGCATATAACATGTCCCTTGCAGCTACAGAAACTTCCCATTAATGTATATTTGCTTTCCAAAAATAAGATTAGTTTTATATATCTGTGACTTCAAATTATGAACATGTAGGTTGTATATGTCATTCTTTGTCGCCACAAATGTAGATATAAAGTTTCAGAAAGTTGATCCTACTTAGCTGCTAAAATTGGCGGCATTTTAAAACAAAGTATATATGTGTGCTTGTGCTTTCTATGGTCACAACTGAAAGCTAGTACCAATCTTGAGTGCTCTGGCTTTCTCACTGTACAAGAATCAGCAACCCAGAGGGCCTCCAACATTCTGAAGGCAGGAAGGAAGAGAAAAATAACATACACCCATACTATGTTAAATTAATTAAAAGAAAATTGTACAAACTATTATTTACAAGATCTTCAGAAATGCATTTGAAGATATTCTGTAGAAGTTGTAAAGGCACCTTAGAGGGAGTGGTCAAAAAATTACAGCTTAGCTGCTAGAAAGTGAGGCTGCCAAAGGACATGCTGAAAGCATATCCGTCAGTCGGTCAATCATTTCATGGAAGGATCGGGAAAATTATGTGTGTCTTCGTGTGTGTCTGCGTGTGTATGTGTGTTTGTGTGTTTGCATGCAGTTGTGCACTGATGCACATATATACCAATGCATGTGGAAACAGAGATCAACCTCAATTATCCATACTCAAGCGCCTTCCACTTTATTTTTGAGGCTTGCACTATCACTTGCCAGGTGCTCACTAATCATGCTAGGCCTGCTTGGCTAGTCTCAGGGATCTCTACTAGTCTAGTGCTAGGGTCACAAGCAGAAGCAGAGTCACTATGCCCAGCTTTTTATGAGAGTTCTTGGAATGATACCAAATCCCCATGTTTACATAGCAAACACCTTACTGACTGAACCGTCTTCCCAGCCCGAAATTTATGATTCATGAGTCAACAAACTCTAGTGTACAGAAGAAATCTGATAGATGCTTGCCTTTGTAAGTGAACTCTATTAGAAGTATGGCACTCATCCAGATTCTGTCTTCAGATGACACCCTGCTCCAACAGCAGAAGCAAGGCATGAGGAGACAAAAGGTGGGGGGGCTATACACAACCTACAATTTCTGCTCTCAACACATTTGCAGACAAATCCTTGCTGAGCCCTGTACTCAACTCTTATGTGATGTCCAGGACATATTAAACCTGCTGGATTAACAACAGACATTTTACAAGTAGCACTATAGCTTCTATATGAAACATACTAAGTTAAAGATATAAAGGCATCCAGAAAGTTGTGTCCATGAGAGAATATGGCCCTGCCAATCACATCTAGGTCAGGCATGCCTTTGTGCGAGGAAAATGTTCAGAGCTCACCTGTCAGCCTCATACACAGGAATCCATAGCAGCCCCTCACTCAGCTCAGAGTCACACAGGGAGAGCAGAGTTTTGTTCCTTTTAAAGATTCAAAAACTGGAGCTTAGGGCATCTGAGACCAAATAACTAGAAAATGTCAGAATTTGTATAAATACCTAGGTCTGCCAGACCTCTAAGATCATGCTTCTTAATAGCATTTGTATTAAACAATGCTCTCTCCAGAGAGATATTTTCTTAAAAATTATTTTGAAAAGTTAAAGAATGAAATATTTTAACAATCTCAAATATAAGTGAATTCAACTTTGATAAAAGAGGATGCTTACTATAAAATTTATCACCTAAGTAAGTTTATTAGGGATGAAAAACTAAGCGAAAGCATATTGCCATTATTTACTATAGCGTGTATTGAAAATGCTAGAGAGATTTCCATGGAAAGGTCTTCAAAAAAACATGCAGGAATTTGTGAGCAATAATGAAAGATCATTTCATCCTGAGCACAGTGAAGAGGCAACAAAAAATTATACTATATTAGATTAAAATAGTGAAAATTACAAGAATAAGATTAATGTATTATTTTTTAAGAAACACATGCTTTGTGTGTCTAACAAAATGTGGGCAGTAGAAAGTCATGTGTATTAAAAATAGACATAGTTATGATGGCTCATAACCATAATCCCAACATTCAGGAGGCTGAGGCAGAAGAGCTGCCAAGAGTTTGAAACCAGCTTATGCTACTTAATAAATTCTAGCATGGACTACATAGTGAGAGCCTGTCTAAAAGATAAAAGAGGTATAAAAAATAAGACTTTCTTCACATAATTTAGTTTTGCATAAATTAGTTTAAATAATTATAACATGTATAAACTAAGTAGAGATTTAAAACTAATAAATACAGTACAATAGAAGTAAATTGCAAAGAAGGAGTGGGAATGCTTTGACAGGGTGAAGTTTGAAAACTGATGATCGGTCTTGCTGAACAGCAAACAGTGGAAGCAGAAACATCAAGACGGACACACGGGTTTGATAAAACATTAGCTGGGCATCACAGGCAGAAAGAGAAGACATGGACTATGATTGAGTCCGGAACAATACAATAGAAGCCTTCATTCACTACAGAGTCACTTAGGAGATTTTATAAGATCAAATGTACAATGCACAAATTGACATATATTAAAATGCTATATTGGTCTGTAAGAATGTTGATCCACTAAAATGAGAACATATAAAGAGTAAGATAAGGAAATATCTACAGAGGCTACAGATAGGGAAATTGAAGAGAGTATCCAATTAAAAACTGATACTTTTGAAGTTGGGAAGTTAATTCAGTGCTAGAGTACTTGCCTAGCAGACACAAGGCTTTGATATCAATCCCTGCACCTGTGGGGGAGATAAAAGACCACTACTGTTTGCAAAGTATCTATTAGGTTAGCATTGTTAGTTTTTAGATATATTTTTAATCAAAATGTAAATGCAAAACAATATTTATTCTTGTGATTTATAAACCAAGCATATGTGATGATACATGTAACAGGGCTTAGAACAAGCAAAAAAAAAAGAGTATCATTCCAGTTTTGACTCTGATGCAGCTAATCTTTATATCACCACACTGTGACGATATAGAAACCATATACAAAAACTATGCATGCTGCATTCAGAGGAGATCAGAACCTCCAAAACTTAAACTGTGAATAACTGCAAGAGGATAATGCTAAAATTAAGCAATTATATAGCATACGTGAAAGATAAAATGAAGAACAGCTAGTGTCTATGACATTCTACAAATGAAATTGAACCCAACTAAGTATAGAAAATATGTAATGAATTTAGGAGTGCAGTGTCATTTTTGTGTTAATACAGAGGAAAAACAGACCTATGATCTCTCCTAAATCTGATATCACTGAACTATATAAACCAGTATGATTAGCAAGATTTTAGTGCAGCCCCTTGATAGTATATTGCAAGTGCAATTTGATGTCTGATGTGGTCAAGAAATCCTACAACCACTGCCTCTATTTTCACTATACACACTTCAGTTTGATAGAGCCCTGTGTTTGGAATATTAATGAAAAACAAAGCTCATAATTGTACAGAAGGTGTCTTCTAAAATGTTTTCTAGGAACTGATACAGTAATAGATCAGTTATATAGCTTTTAAAGATTTATTTATTTTTATTTTATGTAGGTGGATGTTGGCCAGCATGTATACAAGTACACCGCCTGTATACAGTGCCCAGGAAGGGAGGGCATCAGATCCTCTGGAACTGGAATTACAGATGCTTGTGAGCTGCTATGTAGGTGTGGGAAACTGAACTGAGGTCTTTTTCAAGAGTAGTCAGTAGTCTTGACCACTGAGCCATCTTGACAGCCTTATGTATGCCATAATTACATCTTCCTTTCCATGATCTCTTCTAAAAATTCCTAAACTTGCAACTCACTATCTTCTGTGAAAATATCATATTTACTGTTTGGTTTATTTTTGTCCAAACTGCTGCTAAAGGAAATACTGCCAATAACCTACAAGAAAGGGGAAAAATGTTTGTTTTGTGTTTTGCCGGACTGCATTTTGAAGATTCCCCTGTGTTTTGAAAAAAAAAATCAATAAAGGAATTTAGACAGTTTACAATATTAAATAGATTTTTCTAGAAAACTGAAAATGAACATTCTTCCCAGGAAACATATTGACATTTGTATTATTCATGATGATATTTGTCACTTTACCTTGATATTGAAATGGATTTTTTTGTGCTACTAAAGACTGAGCCTAGGACAGGGCATGGGCTAGGCAAATGTTCTACCGCTGATCTTAAATTATTAAAACATGTACCTCTTCCTGTACATTGCGATATATGCAGATGCAGAATATTGAAATAAAATATTTTACTTGTGTTTGTCCTATGCTGGGGCTGGAGAGATGACTTAATGTTTCAGAGGCTTTGATTGCTGCTTTTCCAGGAGACCAGTGGTTCATTCCCAGCACCCACAATGGGTGGTTCATGATTATCTATAACTTTAGATCCATAGGATCCAACATCTACTTCTAGCTTCCACATGTACCTGCACATCTATGATACCCTTATACATATACATAAAAATTAAACTTAAAAAAAGCATTGTTAAAAGAACCATCCCATATCTATCCCATATATTCTTTGGTCAACATAACACAAAGTATTAAATTGTTAAATTATGATTTTCAAAATTAGGAATTTCACCCATTCTTTTAATTTCTTTACTGTGAGTATGATAGAACACTCTGATAAATACACCTCAAAGGAGAAAGCAGGTACTTAGTCCATAGCTCCAAGTTAGAGTTCACCATGGTAGGGAAGACAGAGACAGGAGAATGAAGCAGCTGGTCACCTTACGTCTAGTTACAGAAAGAAAACAATGGGATATATGCCAACATTTAGCTCATTTTCTCTTTTGCCCATGGAATGGTGCCATTCACAGTAGTCTTTCCACCTCAGTGAATGAAATCAAGATATTCTCCTATAGACACGCACAGAGCCCATCTCTCAGGTGATTCTAGGTTCTATCACGTTGATAGCCAACACTCTCATATTTGCTATTCACTACTATTAAAATTTCTGAGAATATGAGTAACTGTAGAAATAGTCAAGTGAGGAAAAAAATTATCTAAGGTCTCAACAGCTCCTTCCAAAATCTCTTTTTCGCTGCATAAGGGTTTACTTTGGGTTTACACAAAATATGAAAGTGTCCTAAGTAGTATGTATGGTCACATAACATCAGACGAGAAGTTCAGGCAGCAGGCTAACTCTCTACTTTCAATTACATGTGTTCACAACCTGAGTATCTCCTCTCTTGTGAATACATCTCCAATAGAACCAGTGGGCTGCAGGGCTGCCTCTTATAAACAACTTTCAACAGGTCTTTCCCTCTCCACATCATAGAGAAGGCCTAGCCACTCATTCTTTCCCACCTATTACCCCAATAAATAGTCACACAGTCAATTAGATAATAGGGGAATTTCTTCTGTACCCATCTAAGTTCTCAACAAAAGTCCATTGCCTGTTGGGACTGGTATATGATCCTAAATGACTTGGTGATTGGGAGATGTCTTTTTTTCCAATTGTGTTTGCCAGGCCTGTTCCACCAGAAGAATATACATATGAATTAAGAAACAATCACTATAGCAAGAAGAAGAAATCAAATTGAATAACCACAGAGGAAGACATTAAAACAGTTGGATCCCTAGTTTGATTTGTAATGTTGTGCTCCCTTTGTCTTCATAGCCGCCTACCAATTGTGGCTTTTTCCTTTCAATTATGACCACCATTGCTTGAATTGCATCATTGCCACTCTCAAACAGAGTGTTAATGAATCATAATATATACAGAGGAACTTTAAACTGAGTCACAGTATTTCCTAATTGATAAAAAGCCATTTTGATATTTTAACAATTTAACTTTTTATTTTCTTATAAAAAATGTACTGAAATGCTGAATTTTGAAAATCAATTTACCACAGAGAAGAAATTACATGAGACATTCTAAAAAGATTTTTTTTTAATCAAAGTATTTAGAAGATGTTGGATGGCCAGCAGAGCTGTGAATGCTGTCTTCTGGGCATGGCATGGCCATTACACTTACAGCACCTGTGGTTACCTGCACAAGATCAAGCAGGGCAGATATCTAGCTAAGACAGAGGAGGTTGTGTTTCTGGCTACACTCCTTTGGTGGGGAGCTATTGGCAATTGATAGCTATTAGGAGAGGGAGAATCATTCCTTCTTGTGCATTGGACCATTGGCAGGTTTCTCATGCTGTGTCTATTATGCATTGGTAGCACTAACCAAACCTAGTCAGTTATCAAAAATTCAAAGGACATGAAATTGGGAGCAGGACAATTTTGGGAAAATTAAGTACCTTACTTCTTTCTATGTATCAGTGTATGAAATTCTAAAGAACAAAGAAAAATCATTTTAAACATCACTAATGACACAAACATGATTTTTCTGATAGAAAGTTGAAGTTTTTAACAGCATGGATGGATATTAAAGCAAAAAAATAAATTACTTATTATTGTGTTATTAGTGATAGCAACCACTACATATTGACACACTTTCTTCATATAGGTACAAAATAAATATATAAACTGAGGCTCATGTACACAGAAAATAGCAATCATATTTTAAATACAAATACAAGTTTTTTAATGTATAACATTCCTTAGACATTTCTTTACATAACTGAAGTTTCTGTAAGGAGCACTTTGCTTAGAAACTTATTTTTGCTGTTGTTAACAGAAAATGAAACTCATTGAGAGAACTCTTCTCTCACCACTCAACAAAATATAAACAATTAGTAATACTTTAAATGTCACTATTTTGATTGCAATCAACACTATTCAATAGAGCACCATTAATTGGAATCATGTCATCTCCTCCCGTGGGTAGCTAACAAGTCATCTGAACCATGTGGGTACATTGAACATAACCAAGAACAGAGAAGCAAATAATTAAATCAAAACTGCTCCCACATTTTTGATGAATGCCTAATCTACACAAAACAAGAGATTTTTCACCTACAAGTCTGTCCATCCCCCACACCCCCACCAAGTGACATTAATTTACCAAGTGATATTTCTGAATACAAACCCATACCATTCACTCCATGATTGGAGGTTCTACCTAAATCAAGCTAATTGCTCTGAGAGAAGAGGTGTGGCCTGTGAACTCTTTTCCCTTTGCCCCTTAGGTCATACCCTGAGTCTTGGCTCAGACAAGTCCAGTCAGCCCCTTAATCAGCTTCTGGGTGCTTCCTTGCTGAAATAAATTCACTGCCTTGAGCTAAACATCATTATATAACTTATTAAAATGAAAACAGAATTATTATCTACCCTTTTGTACCATTACTTACTTTCTGCATTGCTGGGACCAAATGACTGATGACATTGCTCACCTCTGAGTGACTAGATATGCAGAGAGAGGGGAATCCTGTCACTCAAGACACTGTCTCCTTTTTGCCCTTTTCCTTGTTCCAGGAACCTAGCCCATGGGATGCTACTCAGCACAACCAGGGTGGCTCTTCTTCTCACACTGAATCCTCTCCGGAATTACCCTCATCCACTCACTCATAGCTAATTCCTGTGACTCCCTTAGGCATTTCTTTATCTAATCAAGTAAACTATGAAAGTTAACCATCTGGCCTTGTAACACCTACATCCTGGCCAATCTGTTCTTCAGGGATACTGTTTTCAAAGCCCAGAAAGAAGTACTATGATCTTAAATCAAGTATCTTGGTAACTGTTGGATCTCTGCCTGTTACCCCATCCCATGCAGATCTCAGATATCTGCTTGAAAGAATTCTATACCCAAAGCATTATACTATACCTTTCCAAGATATCAGAAGTACAGAAGTCATTCATCAGCTTGCTTCAATTTAGGTGCCCATGGTGTGATTTGAAATCCCTAACTAGGAATAAATCACCTGCCGTGTTCTGTGATGAGTTCTGTGTAACTACTCCCAAACACACAGCTTGTAAACCATACATCATAGCTGACTGCTCTCTCCCTCTCGGGCTTCCTATTTTGCTCATGAATGTATAATATATTATGGAAGTCATAGTTTTAGTGACTGTCATTGTAAGGCTTCAATCTTTGTGCCCTCAAACCAGGGCCTGAAATTGTTCCAATGGGGTGGTATTGGGGCATGAAGGAAAAGAGGAGAGGAGACTGGGGTGAAGGGAGGATGATATCTTCCCCCTCCCATGTTACTGAAATTTCTCCCTTTTGAATACATTTTGGAAAACTGTCAACCCAAGCAGCAAGCTTCAAGACTCTCTATGGAAAAATGTGTGGCCTCTCTGTCAGCAGTCACAGTAGAACGGGCAGGCTGTCCTGGCTGCCTGAGCAAGGATTTTATATGGCTGGGGTTTTTCACAGCTGTTATTCAGTTATATTTAATAGCAACAACCTTCACCTGCACCTTTGAGCTCACTTGGACTTTAAATTTAACTTAATCTGAGGTTATATCAAGCCGGCTATGGAGTTAATGGATAAAACCGATTTGCTGAAATTATAACTTTTATTACCAAAAATAAGAAGTCACCTCGGGTTTACCAGAGTATAATAAAAGGCAGTCTCCTGTCTCTCCACACATGTATTTTGATAAAGTCAGGTTCCAGCTATAAGTTCATAAAATGTCTGGCAAGATACCTCTCTGTCCTTCTAGACTTCAAATGTTTTTGTGACTTGTTTTTCTTTTCTCATGACTTCACTTCTCTCAGCTTTAAGATTTCCTTCTCCTTTCTCACCTTCTCACTCTCTTGACTCTCTCCATCTTTTCATGGGTGCTTTTTCTTTCCTTCTCTTCACCCCCCCCTTTTAAAATATTTTAAAATTTCTTCTTATGTGGGTTTTTTTTTTTATTTCAATTTGCATGTGCATGTTCATACAAGGTGCAGAAAGGACAGAAGGGGCTTTATGTGCCCTGAAGCTGTAATTAAGGAAGTAATGAGTTGCAATATGGGTCCTGGGACTTAACACTAGTTCCCTACGAAAGCAATAAGCATTCTTAATCACTGCCCAATCTCTCCAGTGGCCTTTGCTTACTTTTCCTTACCTTTATATGCCCTTCTTACCAGTTTTCATGACAGGATTAAGAGGACTCACAGTGTGAACAATGCTTTCTACCCTCAAAGCAAATTTCCTAGGAAAGGAAGGTGTGCCTACAATTAAATGGAGGAAAACCAGAAAGCCAACAATGGTGCCAACCATTTCAAATGCAGAAACCGTACAATGATGAAGGAACCCATGCCATATGTCCTGTCTCTTTTCCCCTCCCTGTCTATCTTATAACCTTCTGTCTTTTTCTGAAACTTACAGAGATGTAAATTATTTCTTCAAGTAAAAAGAAACACATGCTATGACCAAGGAGCAATTTAACATAATAATCTTTATTATGCATAGCCAAATAACTCTTTATTGTTCTTCGTATGATACTGATTGTTCTGGAAAAAAATATTAAAAAATAAAAAAGAATTCTACTCTCATTGGCTGTCTAATGTTAGCAAGCTGTAGGAACCAAGTCCTGAAATTATATATAAATAAAATTCATATGTCATTTTCATGTGACTTCATCTTGTACCACTATTTTGTAGTAATCCCAGTGTGAGGAGTCACAGAAGCTATTTGAATTTATGCATTGCTGTCATTTGGCTCTGTGAGATCTGTGAACACTTGGATGCAATTATACACGTAGTGTTTCTAATGTTCATAGTAAGAGCTGTCCACATTTAGTTCAAGAATAGCATCCCCTTGTGCTTCAGCACATTCATCTTAGAAAAGAGAACTTTAAAGCTAACGATGGCGATGGTTCAAAAGTTAAAGTGCTTACTTTCAGACAAGCCTGATGTCCTGAGTGTGATCCCTGGACCCCTGGTGGTAAGACAGAACCCAGTGACTCCTGAATATTGTCCTCTGACTTCCAATATGCCCACTATCTCACACAAACACACACACACACACACACACACACACACACACACACACACACACAGATCAGGAGAACTTGTGATTGTTACTTCACTCAGGCTACCAAGTTCTGATGATCTGTCATAGGTCCTCAGACTGTGGGGCAAGTTTGTCTATCTGCTGAGCCATCTCACCTCACCGGCATCTGGGAAGTTTTTGTTTCATTACCACAGCAGTCTAATGGCTTTGTCTCTCATGCAAGAGGCAGATTAAGGAAATAAATCTACACATATTTATTTAATATGGATTTTCAAGATAGGATAGACTTCATAGTGGAAATGGAGATTCAAAGAAATAGGTAACTGTGTACTTGTTTGCCTTGGTTGAAAGAGAGTAAACAACCTTGGAGAAGTCTTATAGAAGAACAAAGCCAGAGATTCTGGCAGAAGTAAGCTGGAAGCCTAGCAAAGCCTGTGTGTGAGGATTCATCCATGTCTCTGTGTTTGCAGTCCTTTTCTCTGGGCGTGGGGAACATATCAGCTGCTTCACTGGAGAAAGGTTGGAGAAGTGAAGGACTTTTCTTGCTTCTGCTGGTTTCGACAACTGCCAAGGCTCCATGCTTTATGGTTACACAACCTACAGCCTTTTAGAGGCAAACGATGAAGGGTCTGAGTATGACCCATAGTCAATTCCCACAAAACTGATGTGTCCTGAGAATTTTTTTTAACTAGAAAAGGAAAGCATTGGTATTAAAGATAGGTCTCAGAGACTGATTTCTTACTTCTCTGGAGGACTAAGGATAAATTCCCTGCATCTGACCAAACCTGACAGCTCAAACATCAAACATCAACATCTGACAGTCAGTAACTCCAGCTTCAGGGAATCTGAAGCCCTCTTCTGACCTCCACAGGCAATGCACACATATGCTACACAGAAATTCATGCAGCCACACACATAAACCACTGACAAACAAATAAATACGTAAATCTTTCTTTCTCAATTTTATGTGTACAAGTATTTTACCTGCATGTATGTTTATGCACCATATGTGTCCCTTGTGCCTACAGAGGCCAGTGCAGGGTGTTAGATCTCCTAGAAAATGGAGTTAAAGATGGATGCGAGCTGCCATGTGCAAAGCAAACAAAATTCTTAACCACTGTATCATCTCTCTGGCCTCAATAAATCTCTCTCTCTCTCTTTTTTTTTTTCCAACCAATACATTTTTTTGAAGAAGCTGTCATACAGTTTTTAACAATATTCACTACAAGGAACTAAAGACAGAAAATGTACTGATATAATTTAAGAAATCATTTTGTTTCTCACAGCAGCCAACAAGGTAAACTTCTCAACTCTAAACATGAATCAATTGGTCCTTATAGAGAGTACAGCATAATCCATTAACAAATAGTCCCCAGACAATTGTGGTTCTTTGAGGCATGTCTTGACTCATTCCTTGTGCTAGTTTTTTTCTTATTTTTCTGATGTGTTTACTCTTTATGTTGTCTACACAATCCCATTTATTTCCATCCCTTTTCTAAAGCTGGAGCTATACTGCCTGGGAATAATTTGACATCTTTATTTGCTTAGCTCATATGGGTCTTAAACCGAATATGTTCCTCACTACACTCATGTCTATATCAGGTTTTGCCTGAGCTCATATAGAATCTGGTTTGGTCAAAAGATATTAGAAATCTTTGGGCTTCCTTATTTCTTACTTCATGATCTTTGGAAACTGGGATTCAGTATCAAAATATTTTGCTGATATGTTGCTGGAATATGGGCCTGAGAAATGAAGAGAGTACTTTCAAGACTCTGAAGAAAGAATAAAATATAAGTCTAGGAGGTGACATAAACAATGGCTTCGGGCTGGTAGTCACACCAGAACCCCAGTACTTGTGAGGCTGAGCTGGAATATTGGTCTGAGTCTGAAGGTAGCCTGGTTTGCATAGTGAATTTGAGATCAAATAGGATTACAGATCACAGCCATATCTCAACCACCCCTTCTGCAACCTACGAAAAATTAAAAAAACCCACAAAAATTTAGTTGGTGGCTCAGTAATGAGAAATAGATGCATGGACATCGTAGTATCTATTTTATCAACTGTATATGGTTTCTGGTCTTATTACTTCGAATTCACAAATGATGGTTGCTTCAGCTACTTGCCTTTATCATTCTACTATCTCCCTTGTTGGAGGCAATAATTTTGGTCAAGAAAAATAAAATATCTCCTTACTTGCCCTTGAAAACATACTTGTTATGCTTATCCATTTTATTGTATAACAAATTATCCATGGCTGACTTTAAAAACTGAGATGGAATTATACCAATCCCTTTCCTAAGACTCTGAAAGACTCTGAGGGTCAAGTCTCAAATCTATAGCACATCATCCTCAATGCAGTGTGATTTTGCTTGTTACAACCTCTCTGGATACTTCTCTTGAATGTAACTCCAATTTTAACTCTAAGATGTCAGAGTTCTGAGAACAGTTTCTTCTGCCCACAGGCTTTTGGTACTTGGAACTTTGTTTACCAAACATGTTGCTTAATTTTAGATGAAAAGTATTCATCTTCCTCTTACTTCCTGGAGTGAATGTGAGGCACCACATTTATGCATCCATTTTAATTTTGTGCATTTTTTGCAGTGTGTGTGTGTGTGTGTGTGTGTGTGTGTGTATGCATTTAACCTTTCAGATAATTTACAGCCCATAAGGCTGTGAAGCCTCAGGAAGGTAAAAAGCTTCATCTCCTTTGCGTTTGCTACTCTCTCTCTCCCTCTTCCCAAACTCTTTCAGACAAGCTAAGAGCTCTGTAAACATTTGTCAAGAAAAACACAAGCATGTCAAATGCCTGTGGGATGTGGAGAGAAAGCTGAAAATATTGCAGTCTTGTTAATATAAGCTCTATGAGACCCGTGTTTATTTTGTAACACTGGTAATGAGTCTGAAGATTTTTCATTCTGTTCGAAAACATATGTTGAAAAATATTAAATGCAATCCTAGTAAGAATAAGAATGACCTACCAGGTACTTTGTGATTACTACTCTAAGGTGGTTTTCTCAGAACATTGTATATTAGCTTCTTTTTCTCCATGTAAATTAGATCTTACTGGGGCTAGAGAGATGGCTCAGAGGTTAAGTGCATTTGCTTTTCTTGCAAACGACCTGGGTTTAGTACCCAGCACCCACATTGTGACTTACAACCATTTGTAAGTCCAGCTCCAGGGGATTCATTGACACTTCTGGCTGCAACACCCAAGGCTGTAGGTAAATGGCCCTTACAGAAGCATTTTCCCAATAAGCTATGCCAACTCTGTATTTCCATCATGTCCTTCAAAATTTGTATGAAGCAACTGGTCCCTGATTGGGTGCCAAATTATTCCAACATTTTTGAAAGATATGTGTTGACTGATTTGCTGAAAGCTCCCTATAATTTAATTAAAAATAAAATCTGATTTTATTGTGACTGTGTGGATGTATGTGGGGGTGGAAGTGTAACTGTGATATTAGAGCTCATCTTGACGCCCTGAGATTTTATCCACAAAGTAGTTTGAATATTCTGATGTGCAATAAGCACTATCAGTATTAGTCGTATTACTTAAGCTGGTTTATCTGGACCCTACAAGAATGACAAAGAAGGAAAGCATTGAAGTTAGAGGGATTTACCCATGTATAGGGAAATTCCAGTCACCCTGACATTGTCCTCTCAACCCTCAAAAATATTGCTATACCTGAAAGTCCTTTACATACAGTTACAGAGGCTTCTAAAATCTGAAGCCTAAAGGAAATTCCTTCAAGTCTACATGTGACACCTTGAATTTACCTGAATTAGCCTTGAAACTCAGTTTCTCTGTATGTAAAAGAGGAAGGAATTAATTTTTCAAAAATGTAACTTTTACCCTCCTACAGGACAGAACTTCACATTTTAACTTTTAATTTAAAATAATCTACTTCAGTTTCCACCAGAGAATACAGAAAATGAGTGTTATTGAATTTACAGCAAAGCCATGCAACAGTCCTAGATTTCTTTGTTCAGTTGTTAAAATCTATTGGATCAATATTTACATTTTCTGTAAAATCTCCTAGAACAAGTCTTGACCATGTTTTTGAAATTAAAAAAAAAATCTAAACTTATTATTTTCATGGTAATCTTTCCTTAAAAAATGTATTTTCTTCTTGTTTATGTTAAATTCATATATCAGACTTGGGCACGACTAAGCCTATCTACCAAATGAACATAAAGTATGAAGAAATACCCAATTTGGTCTCACTTAACATCACATTATAACAATTAATTTATTTGCTTTTCTTCGTTTATCCAATATTTACTTGCCATATACTGATTGCTAAGGTTTGGTAGTTAAAACACTTCCTTTGGATTTTGTAGTGTTTCTTTTGAGAGATTATAAACTACCAATTGCTACCTGGTTATATAAGATGGACTTAGCTCAGAAAATACTCTCATTTATACACCTAAGATTTCCAATAAAAAGCAAGCAGAAAGCATTGATTTCCATTGCATGTGCACACACATATACTAAAACATTTAAACAATAAAAATCTACCTCCTCTTCCTATGGCTTGTACTTCCACAGGTAGAAGGGAACCTGTTCTACAGTGCAGAAGAGAATTTCCTATTCCTTTTCTTAAAGATCACGGGACAGACAGAAGGAAAATATGTCCATTTCTATCAACCAGCAGATGGCACATTTCTGTACTAAAGTTATGAGTTTGCTTTAATATCTTCTCTCTGTAGATTTTCTTTTAATATAACTATCCAGGATCTAGACAAGGTGATATTTTCCCCTGACATGAGCAAAGTCTATATATTTTATTGTTATTAACCTGTGTTCTTACAAAGCTCAATGAGGCTTATCAAATATCAGCACTTATCAAATAGTGAGAGAGGTGACATAGGCAAGAAGCTGAAGTCAGTGTAAGATAAGATACCTCAGCAATGTATTTTAAGCGTTATATGCTTATATAGTCAAGTAAACCAGAATAATTCTTATTACAAATATGTTCACATTTATTGTTTTAACCCAAGTTGGCTTTATGATACATTTCTTTGTATGTTTCTTTTAAATATTAGAGGTGGGGTATTTAAATATATGGACAAAATTATGCTAAGAAAAAGTCCTGTAGTCTTATAAAAACTTTATTAATATTTATTCATAGCACCTTTTTTTGTTGTTTCTTTTGGGTTTTTACTGTTCTGTAAACTTCGTGGCATATGCTCTCTTGGCTTGTTTCTTCATATCCTCCTTATGAATTGATATGTAATCATCATGGAAATAACACTAGGCAAAATTTTGATAATTACTGTAAGTTCAAATATATAGTTTGATAATAGTTTTATTCTTTCAAATGTTCATATAATTTATACAATGTGGTTTGATGATACCCATCCACCACTACTCGTCTCCACAACCCCTAGTTCCCCCACCCTCCCTCTCTACCAAATTCATGTCCACTTTAAAATATTATTAATAACCTCTGAATTCAGTTAGTGCAAACACATATGTGGCATCTGACCAGTGGCCACATCCCCAGGGGAGAGTGGCTTGCCTTCCCTCAGCAGCAATCAGTGCCAATAATTTCTCCAATAAGAGATGAGCCTCTCCCCAGTTCATGCTGGGATTTTGACCAGCTTGGTCTTGGTTCAGGTAAACACAACTACAGTGAGCAGATGAGTGCATCAGCCACATCATGTCCAGAAGTCACCATGCCATGGTTCTCCTTGCTGTCACTGTTAAAATCTCTCCATCCTTTCGTTTGCAGCATTTCACAAGCCTTGCATGACGGTTGGTTGATGCTGATGACCCATTCGCATCTGGGAACTCTTGTACTTTTTTTACACTCCTCACTTGGACCAGCTATGAATTTTTGCAAAAATGATACACTTTTTAAAAAGTCAGACAGGAAACTCATGTTAACTTAATTTTTGTGAAGAATGGCTCAGAACACCTTTGAGATCATCACAGTGTGATAGATTAAAAAGTCTTATTAAATCTTCTTTAAAAAGTGTTTAATTTTCTCACATGACCAACTTCTAAGAGGTGGCCACCCTTGTAGGAAATGAAGGGCGTGTGTGAGATAACCTGTGACTGGCTTAGACAGGTTGAATCATGTGAGCCCAGGTGTTACTTTCTATACTATTTTTATGGTTCAGTCTCTTGTTAAGATGTCATTAGGGTGTGTTGTAGTTCCCTTTTTGGTCCTTTCTATCTTGAACATGAAGAGATTTAGGAGAATTGACATCAATGCACAACACAGTAGGAAATAAGGACTAGAGTAACAATGTCTGAGAGAGATGAAAGACAATACAGGATGGAAGGCAGAGGGGAGAAAGAGAGCCCTAAGCGCAGGAGGGCATTCCATAAAGAACAATCAGGTGCAGGATAGAGCCTGACCTTTCCCTTTACATACTTTATTGAAAGTTTATGTAAAAGGAATTTCCCTCTAAGTAGGTATTGCTGAAAAGCAAGCCTGGTGACCTTCATACATAAAATTTGAGCTCACAAACTTTGATATTGAATTTCCCAATTTAGAAGCATATATGAATTTACACCTTTGTGAGTGAACAGAACATCTTCCTCTGACAATAAGTTTCCATCTTTGGATCACTATTATTTCAGAATATAGATCAAATTACTGTTCAAAATCAGCTGTAAATCACACCAAATGTGCTGTTTTCATGATGTTTTCTCTCAGATATAGGGACATTTGTAAATATTTATCTTCCAGAAAGTCTGATATCCCTAATTGCCTTATTTCCTACTGTTCTAGGCACAAATCTGAGTTTGAAGAACACTAGGTAAAATTTACACATTCTTGGAACTCTGAATCATGGCTTAGACAGAAAAACACAGAAATCAATAGGAAAGGAGATGGTTTAATTTTTTTTAAAAAAACGCAAGCAAACAAACAAAAAACAAATCAAAGTCAAAAGTAAAACAAAACAGAGGAGCTAGAATACCAGACAGAGCTGGCCCCAGGTCCAAAACAGAGCTAACTAGGTGCCTTTTAAGATCATGTGCATGTTTTACATTCTTTCTGTACAAACCCTATTTTGTTTCACGTAGGCAGTGGTCAGACAGTTTCCATTTCTCCTCTGCCCTTAGATTCTTCTACACGTTAATCTTGATGCTTCTGTTCTCTCCCTGTCTCTCTCTCTCTCTCTCTCTGTCTCTCTCTCTCTCTCTGCCTCTCCAACCTCTTCTCCTACTTCACCTTGGCACAAGAAAGGGAGACATAAGTCCAAGATGAAAGTAGTTATAAGCTCTTTGGGTCTCTGATTTACTCTTTGTCTCAGCTTCCCCATTAAGAATCACAGAGGTTTGACAGGCAAAGAGATAGATATTTGAACTGAGTGAACAGCAGAAAGGAATTGGCTGTTATTTAATTATAATTGAAACTTAGGGCAGGCCCTGTAGCAACATGGGCACATTTTAATATCTATGCATTAAAATGAATATCAACCCATGAAGTCAAGTCATTAAAAACATTTTTGTTGCCTTTATAGAATTTGAAATAAATTAAATTCCAAAAAGGTATCTTGCTATTTTTGTGGGGGAAGGAGTGAGGGGAGCAGAAGAGAGAAGAAAAAGAGACAGGGGAGAGATAGAGAGACAGAGAGAGAGAACGATAGAGACAGAAACACAGAGAGATAGACAGAGACACAGTCACAGACACAGAAAGAAACAGAAAGAGAAGAAGAATGTGTCTGTGGCTTTGTTAATTACTGATCAGAAATCACATGAATTTGATTTATTCAACACAAACAGCTCAGGAATACCATATGCCAGCATTTGCTATGACAGCTCCTAGAATATAATCTGCTCTGAAAAGCAAGAGTATGACAGTGTAGGACAGAATTGTATAACTGGGTTATAGGATTCAATTCAGCTCACCCAGCATCACTTCATTCTGAAAAAAAATTCAAAATACTTTTGTTTTAAGGAAATGTCAGATTAAAAACAAACTAAGTTATATTGTACAAATAATTGATAAGTATTGATCAAATTTATTTGAAAGTATCAAAATAAAATCTTAGAAATTGTCATTGCTTGGAGGGATGTAAGGAGACATGACAGCATCACAAGTATTACAACATACTGGATTGCATCCCAGAGCTGGAAGGCTAATTAGTGATCTAACTGGAAAAATCTGTATCTTACTAAATTATTTGAAAGTGTATATCAAACTTAGTTCATGATTTCTATGGGTGTGCTCCTTTTCATATGTCTAACATTTCAAATAGAACGTAAAAAAGGAAAAAACAGCAATTATATGTTAATGCCCATAACACTTAGGATACTACAGAAGCCAATCAAATTTACCCTAGCTTTCAAGTATCACTCCTGCAGATTGTCATGGCAATCAAACTTCAGATCGAAGTGCTAGAGAAAGACATCATAGTCCTGTAAGACCTTACATATCACATGCTCAAATTATAATTATCACTTCCAAACACTGCAAAAAAGAAAAATAAATGCCATATAAATGAGTCAATCATGTCTCTTTAAAAAAAAAAGCAAAAGCAAATTAGATTAAAGTATACAATTTCAAGCCACAATGATATTAAGTGAAGAACTGATTAGATTGGGACTCTGTCCCTTAAAAAGGTCCCTTCTATTTTCCAGGTGTCATTTTAATTTCCAGCAGGAAGATAATGTGATCTTCAGTGGGTCTATGGAAGGGCAGGGTCTCAATTCGCTGCTTCACACTCTTTTCAGGTAGAAAATATTTAATTTGATCTGCCTGAATTTCTCCACAAAAGTCCTATTTAGTCATATAAAGCCATGCTACTTAACCCTACTGATTCAGCATATGCACATGTTTTGATCAAAATAAAAGTATAAGAAATTAAGGTAAGATGTGCTTTAAGAGGAAAAAATGATAATAGAAAACTTTTATTTTTTGAGTAAATAAAATCTTTTAGAGAAAACTGAGTAAATTACATCATGAACTTATCATGAGTCTTTTATCTCCAGAGTACTTAGATCTGATGCTATTTTTTTTAATTTTGTTTGTTTCATAAATCAGTAAGCAATAGGCAGTTCAAGGCATAATTATATATATGGGAAGAGAAATCAACCATTAAGTCATGTCTATTAATTAAGAGTCAGACATGCAACCCCACAGCCTCCCTGGAGCCTCCACTGTGAGCTGGCATCATCCAATTACAGAAACAATTTTAAACCCCAGAGAAGACATCACAAGGTGGGAGCTCTGGCTACTCAGGCTGTGATAAAGCCTTGTGTCCATACACATCATGAGAGATCTTATATTTACTGGGAAATACAGTTTCACGACTAAAATGAAAAATAATGATAAAAAGGTCTATGTATTATTTAAAGAGAATCAGAAAACTGTGCAGAAAAATATAATTTCTGTGAGACATGAAGGGCAATAATCATTTTAACTAGATGATGATCACTGACAGGGCTATTTGTCTGACATTTATTACTTTTTAATCATTATCTATGAAATAACAAAAAGAGGTAGAGATTAAAATTATATTTAATATTTTATAGCATGTATCTGGACATCTAAGTGGCTTCTTTCATACCATATGGATGATAAAATATTAAATGCACTTTTTTCACTCTTTTTTTTTTATCACGAAAATGATCTAAACCAACCAAAGCTTCTTAGACACTGTTCTAAATGTGGTTCTAGTATATTCCCTTGTATATAAATATTTAAAAATGTTGTTTCCTATAATTTTATCTCTGTTGTGAGTTCCACCTTCTAATTATTGAAAACAAATCTCCTAAGAAAAGCAACAGGCTCTTTATCAGTGTTGAACTTTGGTATAGATTTCCCAAGTGTGTTGACAGACTGTCCTTCAGAAAAACAACAGACATTTATACGTCTATCTTTTATGTTTTATCAGTTGCCAGCCAAGTCTGTAGGGCCATTCATTAACGTGCGGGTACATTGTGTGTTGTTGCTCAACTTACTTTGTATAAAACTACAACAAATGTACATGTATTTTGTGTATTAATTGGCATATTAGCAATTGTTTATTCCATTTCTTAGATGGTAATTTTGCTTCTGTCTCATTGAGCAATTTCTGTGTTTCACTCTTTCTAGTGCTGACCTTGGTCATTTCCTTTGACCTAGACAACAGACTACTAAGCAAATGTTGGAAATTCACTTTTATAAATTGGAAAATTAGTTGAGTATGGGTGCCCATGACTGCAGTCACAGTGCTTGGGAGGCAGAGATGAGAGGAGCCGGTCCAAGCCTGCCTAGGCTATGAGAAACTATATCAGAAAACCAAATCAAATCAGAGCTAAAACCAAACAGCAAGGAGAAAAACAAAAGACACTGGAAAATGGAGACTTAATCATATAGCATGTACAAATTATTCAGCTGCTATACAAGAACAGAATCAGTTTGGCGGTTAAAGAAAGCCTTAACACTAAGGAGATGAAAATATTGTAGGCAGAGGCAGAGGCCAGAGCACACCAGAGCTAGATTCTTTCTTTCAATAAAACAAGACTCGAAGATTTCAGATTGCTTGGGTCAGAGACCATCCATGTTTGATAGTTAACCTCATACAAGTAAATGTAAGAGTTCTTCATATTTTTAGGGTTGAAGGTGGTTTTATAGTTTAGGGCAAGGCTTCTGCTCCTTTGGCCCCAGGAAAACTGGCTGAAAGGTCTCTACCCTCATTACATTTCAAAGACACAGTTTCTAAGAACCTTGAGAAAGACAGCCCTGGGTTGTAAAATCTGAAAGAGGCTTTAAAAAATATTTACATCTCAAAGGGCAGAGAAAAGATTTACAATTACATTACCTTTACAAAAAGAATTATCGAATATGGGAAGATCAGAGGTCTCCAGTCATGACTGAGCCCGGCTGATGCTCAGTGCAGCTGCAGGGAAGAATTAGACCTTTGGGGGTCACTTACAGTAACCAGAAGAAAGAATGTAGTAGTAGAAATTATGGCAAAGACCTTTCAGCAAATTTGTCTTGACTTATAATTTGGTAAAATTAATAGTACCAGAATCCTACAACACAATATTAGTATAAAATGAAAAAACATTCTAGCCATTTATATACACTATGCAAATGTATTGTATTGACTATGTATTGACTATGAACTTTAAAAATCCTTTCGAAACAGGGGTACCTAAACAGTATTACAAATTTTAAATAAATAGAATATGTGTGTGTGGGGGGGGGGTGTGAGTGTGTGAGTGTGCGTGTATGTAATTTATCATATCTCTACTATTGCTGAGATCTTTCTCTGGATTCCTGGATTCCTCTTGGCTCACAGGTCATTGTGATATGCATAGACAACTCTGGCAAGACACTCCAGTGTACAAGACACAGAGTATCCTCTCAAGGAAGGAGAGTAGACACACACACACAGAAGGAAAGAATGTTGACAAAGGGAGAGATCTAGAAGAACACTTGGAAGAAGTTTTCTTTAAATTTGGTTTCTTTAAAAACGCAAAACGGTGTTTGGATTAGGTTTGTGTTCCCACGCCAGCTGCGATACTGTTGTTAACACGTTGGATTTGGATTGCTTAAGGCAGATCACTATAAATTGGTTAGGTGCAGTTGTTTTTGCACCTGTAGCTTGTTTTGGGGATTGTGTACAGCATGGATTTATGGGAACTTTTGGCTTAGGATATAAAAAGTCTGAAGCCCAAGAGTAGGGGTGAGTCTTTGTTGGTGGTTCATTGGTTGGAGAGTTGTCATTAGTTAGTATGATAATTCCTAAAAGAACAAAGATTGGAGAGAATGAGTTTATAGACCATGAGCTGAGATACTGGTGGAGCTTGAAGATATGAATATGCCTCTTTGTCTTCTGTTCTGAGCCACCACAGTTGTGTACTACAACAGAGAGACCTTTGTTACAATTTACATTTTTTCCTATAATTTCTAAAGCCTCCAGATCAGAAAGTTTTCCTGTCTGGTTGACTGTCAGCTCACTTGAGTTGTCTCTTACAGGAATACAGCAATAGCCTGTCCTTGTTTTTTACCAGAAAGCCTCGTGCTAAATAGATATCTTACAAAGTTTAGAGCTCCTGGATCTAACTAAGTTCAGATAATTGACAATTGATGACCTCCAGTGCACTTGAAGATGTCGTGAGATCTCCTGGAGAAGAGATACCACGGGATCCTATTCCTTACACCAGTAATTAAAAATCCTTGCAGACATGCTGTTGGAAGAAATGGCTTTTCTAGAGTTAAGCTTTGAGGGTTGGCTACTGCCAATAAGTGGGAGGAAAAGACTGGGAACAAGGATACCCACATATGTGATCTAATAGTGTTAGAAATGGGGCTGAAAATGACCACACAACCCAAAGTGTTTTGAGAAGTCACAAAACTCTTCTTTTGTAGAAGGGTATATGGCTGTGCTTACAGACAAATTTTGTAGTTTACCATTGGGTATTATTCCTAATGGAAAGAGGTGCTCTGCCTCATCTGGATGTTTAGAATCCAACAAGATCCAACTGATTGCCCAAGTGTAACTTTGGACAACAGGGTGCAACCTTGAGCAAATATGTTGATCTAAAATAAAAATGCTGACAGGATAGATTTTCACCAGATGATGTATTTATAAACTTCTTTTAAAAAGGAACTTTCTTTGCCTCATTTAACACTTTGACAGGTAGCAACGGATAAAGAGAGATTTTGCAGTATGTCTGCAAAGAAGATGTAGGGGGAAGTACATAAGACAACCTAGAAGAATGCTTCTGATGCCAGGACGCAGTAAGAAAGAAGGAAGTCTTCCAATATCCCCAACTGCCCAGTAGGCTGGTTCCTTATTTAAAATGGTTTCAATTAAAATATTCTCAAAAATCTACTTCCATGTGCTAGATTTCTCATGAAGAAACGAACCAAAACAACCAACAAAGCTAACAGGAAGAATACTTCCTTTCTTAAAATAGATAATTCTGTGTAATTTCCCCACCAGCATGTCCTATAGTCAGTCCTAAGAGCTTTTTCTGAATTCCTGAGACTGTTCCATGAAGTGTCTGAACTAGCTCACTCAACTTTGTTTCTCGTGTCTTCATTGTTTAATATTGCCACCTTAGCACTTGATGCTTTTTTAAAAAAGATTCATTTATCTTTGTTTTAAGTGTTTGATTGCTTATCTGCATGTATGTATGTGTACCCTGCGCTTGCCTGGTGTCTTTGAACTCATATCCTCTGCAAGAGTAGTAAGTGCTCTTAGCTGCTGAACCACTTCTGTATACCGTCTCTTAGCATTTTGTGAATCTAGGAAAACCAAAAACAATCTAGCCAAATCTCTTTCTTTTTAAGAGTTAATTTAATTGATTTTTAAAATTATAGTTTAGGTGATGCTCATAGAATGAAAGATTTTTCCTTAATTTGGACAAGATTTTAGGAACGACATAAGCTTGACTCCTAATTTGAAAGTGGCTGCCTGTTGAATTAACATCTAGGTAATTGTGCAGAACTCAATTCATTAAGCTGTTTTTTTAATTAAAGAGAAAAATCAACAATATGTTTATATCAACAAATGAAAAACAAATTGAGAAGCTTTATTTTCTTCAAATTTCAGATTTACTTTGTAGCATCAGAAATTGACACCACAGCCTGGAGTATGTGGGTGTGCACTCTACCACGGAGCTGCCCCCCCCCCCCCCGCCCAGCTCCATAAATTTCAGAGTTTGAAACTGAAGTCCAAAGTAGTTAATTAAAACTGTGCCTACAGATCTAAAATTATCTGGTACTGTCAATAAAATAAAATTGCATTTACATAATTGTGTTGCTATCTTGTTGATGTGGATGAATCAAATTCAATAGCAGCATTTATCCCTTATTGAAACAATCAAGAGTCCAAAAGGGGCTGAAAGACCATACGGATAAGCAGGTCAACTGTACATCATTACAAAACTTTAAGCGACATCTAATTAATATTGAGAAATTATACACTGCTATTGAAGAAATATATTGCAAAGAAATGAAGGCTAAGCTGATATTAAGACCAGAGGGGACAGAGAAATGGATGGAAGTCACATAACCTCTCAAAGAGAAACCACTTGTTTCGGTGTTTGACTTCAGAGGGTGTGACGGAGGATCTGTAACTCATCCACAACCCAATCCTGATGGAGTTTCCAGAGAAAGAAAAGGAATATATTCTGGATCTTCTTGTCATTTTTGGAAGAAGAGAAAAATGAAATCAGCACATGGGGGCTCTGCCTGCCTCAGATGTAAGCAAGACAGCCAGAGTAGGAGCTAATCAACATTGACTGCCCTATTAATTTAATAGAGTCTTCTATGATTTTATACTTTTTATTTTTATTTATTATTTATTTATTTATTTTGTGTGCATGTGAGCACATTCATGGCTCGGTGCTCACGTTGCCAGAGGACAATTTTGGAGAGCAGATAGTTTTTTTCACCATGTGAGTCTTGCAGATCAAACTCAGGTCCTCACGACTGGTGGTGACAGCCTTTACCCACTGAACTATCTCATCAGTCCGAATCTTGTAAGTTTTCATGGCACTTTATTCTTTAGCAGAGATGAAAAGCCTCCAAATTTTATTTCTTTGAATCTTGTTTATTTTTTAACTGTGTCTGACTTATACCTTGGCCTTATAACAGAAGGAGCCATGGATACTAAATTGTCGATTTCCCCTCACTATTGTGTTCTCTGATGAAGGCGTTTTGCAGCACTAATGGTCAGCATTCCATTGTGCAGCAATGACTTTGTCATCACATGCAGGATTTGAGACATTGTGACTGGAGAGAAGGCTCAGTGGCTCAAAACACTTGCAACCATCTTAGATTCCCAGGACCCATGTCAGGTGGCTCTCAGTCTTGTATAACTCCAGCTCCAGGAGGCCCAATACCCTCCTCTGGCCTTTTCTACACACACTCCAAGTTACACACACATAAATAAAGGAAAAAATAAATCTTAATAAACAAGTGCTTCATAAATATTGACCCATTTGATGATCAAAACAATTTTATGATAGACAGGCAACAGTCTCTTACAATTTAACTGCATAGAAATGAGGGTTTAGTGATGCATAAATGCTAATAGGGTTCAATACAGCTGTTTCCTGGCCCCAGAGATCAAGCCTATTATTCTGCATGAGCACAGAGCACCTGGTTGCCCTCTATTAGCAATTCTTCCCAAATCCCTGATTCCACTTTACCTCTCTGGAACCAACAGAAAACACACACACACACACACACACACACACACACACACACACACACACACAAAACACCTGACAGAAAACCTTGGAAAAGTTACAGGCTTTTAAGTTTAGATTTTCTACCTTACACTCTAGCATGTTTACTTAGGGAAATTTAAGAAAAATGGACTATAGTTCCCTCAAATAATTTTCCTACCTTTAGATATCTCTGTAAAAATAAACAGAGTCCAAACCTTTAATTTACACTCAAGATGAAAGCATATACATATACATGTATGCATGCAATAACTGTGAGAAACAAGGCCAAGAATTTGAAGGATGATTCATAGAGGTATATAGAAAGGTTTAGAGAGAGGAAAGGGAAGGGAAAATGTTGAAATCATATTATAATCACAAAAATAAAAAGTAAAAAACAATATATATTTACATGTCATATATTTTGTGTCTATATATGCATGTATAGAGATGCACATACACATACTTGTATAATGCAATCTCTGGATATATATCAATCACATATGTATGTGTGTGTATATATATATATATATATATTACATATGTATATATATAATCTTTCCAGTATATTATCATAATTTCTCTGTGTATATGTGTATATGCAGGTTTGTATGTAGCCATGTGTGACTGTACAAATGAAAACCAAGGAAAACCTTGGTTATCATTCTTCTGAAACTATGTCATTCTGACTGAGTTTTAAGCAAAGGTCCCCTGCTACTCTATCTTCCAGGTTAGCTAGGTTGGCTGACTCACAAACCACAAGGATTGTCCTGTTTGTGCCTCTTCAATGCTGTTATTACAAGAGTATCCCACTCAACTTCAGTTTGTGTGTACTCCAGGGACTGAACTCATGTCCTTGTGTATTTACAAGCAATCATTTGAATAAGTGAGCAATTTCTCCAGGCAAATCACTGTTGTTATTTCTGCACTATTCACTAATACTGGAAATATAGCTAATTGTGCTGGTCTGGCAAGGTATGGAAATGTTGAAGCATTGGCTGTAGACACCTGACCTGCTTTCCCATATTGACAGAAGCCTTTGCTGCTACATCAGACAATAGATTAGTGACAGATGTTTATGTTTGGCTGATGGAACACAGATGAAATTAGCAGACTTTCCATTCTTGTGAGACCACAATCAAAAATGAACCATCATCCCCCTTCCTGACAGCTGCTATAAAACTCATAATTTTGTGCCCAGTTTTCGAAATCCAACTCCACGCTCAAGTACCACCAGGAGACCACCAGTTCTGATGCAAAAGGAAGGAGTCTAGAGTCAGCCCAGGTGCTGTATTCATGCAGTGAGAACTAGAAAAGTGAGCCCCTGGAAGCAAGCTTTTTATAGTGACTACAGCAGGGTTCCAACCAGGCTGCTACAGAATTGGTTGATAATTAGCTAATGCAGGGTT
Organism: Cricetomys ansorgei; assembly: GCA_026225945.1. Taxonomy (NCBI): domain Eukaryota; kingdom Metazoa; phylum Chordata; class Mammalia; order Rodentia; family Nesomyidae; genus Cricetomys; species Cricetomys ansorgei. The sequence continues at coordinate 5,449,654 of JAMJFZ010003624.1, forward strand.
GGCACAGGAGGGCTGGATGACCAGGGGCTGGGTCACTCGTGGGCCCTTTCGTAAACCAGGTGGGCCCTTATCTAACAGATGCAGGATGCGTGATTCACCCCCGGTGGATCCAGGAAACATGATTTACCTCCAGCGGGTGCGAGATACGTGATTCACGTCCCGAGGATGCAGGATTTATTACACTGGTCCTTAATTGTCTAGTGCCTGGTTAGGAACTTTCTAGGGACTAGGATAGGTGGGATCTTATATTGAATTCCTCATGGCCCTTCTAAGATGAGCCTCTTTTCAAGATGAAGTTTGTTCAGGCCTAACAGCAGCGCCTTGAAATGATGTGGAGACTGCCGTGTACTAGGAAGAGGCTCCCATAAGTCCTCAAGGCTGCCTGCCCTGCACTAGCAATTCTTTCTCCCATCAAACACATAGAAAGCGTTGTTTTCTAATTCAGAAAACTTACCTGTTACAACCAATGCCAGAACAACTAAAGAAAGATATGAGCTTCTGTACTAAGTGGTTTCATTTTCTAATTTTAAATATCTTTCCCCATTTTGTGTAAGCCATATATTTTCTTTAGATAAATTTTTAAAAATGGAAAAAAAATTGAATCTGTCATTGATGAAATGGTCCGTGTTTACATTGTAGTGTGAATTCTACCCTATGTACTCATCCATGCTTCTCCTAGAAACCTTTTCATCACAAATATATAAGTAATATACAGCGTTTGGTACCTTTCTTTTTCCACATGGTACTAAGTAGCATAAATGTATCTCAATTGTGCCTGTTTATGGCTGTTTAAGAAGTTTTTGAAATGAACACATTGAAGATATTTTAAAATTTACTCTCCAGATGTTATCTGTCACAAGGATGCAACTTTTTTGTTGTATCAGAAAAGTAGCCATGTTCTATGACTAAATAAATGGGTGTGACTGTACCCCAAAGTACTTATAAGAACAGAAACACCACCACAAGAATTGCTCTGTGGGTTGCAGTCCAACTTCACTCTTTTAACAGCTGCATAAACTTCCATGTTGTGGAGAGGGAATGGTTCATTTACACCTTTTACTTCCATGAGGCATCCCATATCCTTCCAGGCTCTGTTATGTTTAAAACTACTTGTCAAGTATTCCACTAGGTTTTGTGCTTTTTGCAGGGCTACTATCTCTGAAGCTTAGCCATTTTAACTACCAAGCTTTTCAGCCTGCCTGGGCTAGCAATCCTTCGTTTTCCCCATCCTTACCTCCCTGGGCTTCAGCCAGAGAAATCTACTCCCTGTGTAAGTAGGCACCATCTCAGTAGAGATGAATGGTAGCACATCCATTGATGGACAAGTTTTCTCACAGCCAAATCTGTGTAAGAATTTACAAACATTATGCTTGTTTTTCTTTTCTTCGTTTAAGTGTTTAGATGACAATCACCCATCTCTCTCCACGTGTGTGTGTGTGTGTGTGTGTGTGTGTGTGTGTGTGTGTGTGTAATGTTCCTGCATAAAGAAGTTCCAGGATATAGATGGGAATCATTCTATATCACCTTTCCACCTTATTCATTGAGGCAGGGTCTCTTAGTCAACTCTAGAGCTCACTGGTAAGTCTGGTCTTGCTAACCAGATTGCTCTGGGAATCCTCTGATTCCCATTATAGCCAGACCACTTTGATTACCTGATACTGTTGTGCTCAGTTTTTGGAATACCCCTCCTCTTCCCCAAGTACCACCAGGAAACCACCAGTTCTGATGCAAAAGCAAGGAACCTTTATTCTGCAGAGCAAACCAGTGCACTGGAGTCTGGCACCACAAAAGATGGCCTACCCCGAGCAGCTTTCTGCAAGGGAGCAAGGAAGCTTTCTAATTGGTCAGAACCCAGGGACTGCACTGGCTTGTTAAATGTTACATGGCAACAAGGATATCTGGGAAAATGAGTACTCGCCATGAAACCAAGGAGAGATTAGTGCCTTTACCACTAGGGGCGCTGGGCTTTTCATTCCCCCCCCCCCTCTAGATATGGTTAATTGGGATCTAATAACCATCAGGTTCATGTATCTAATTTAAGACATTGATGATGCAAGGGCAGACAGTAATTAGTGGAAACAAAGTTCAAAGGCCCTTCATTGGCTGACATTAGAGTTACTATCTATGGGTAGCCTAAAAATGACAAAGGGAACCAGTCATTAATTTTATTTTAGGCTTCTCTCTTTGTTTTAAACAGGTGTTTTATCATATTTTCAGCTTAATGAATCTGAGTCTATCTGGCCTCAACATGTAACTTATTAGTATGCCAATAGGCACTAAACACGCCATGACCCCAGTCCTAGGGATTTTTTTTTTTTTTTGACTAAAAGTTCCAGCCTGAGGAAATGGGACATTGTGATCTCTTAGACTGCTTCCTGCTGAAAATGGACATCATAGTCAGGGACCCCAAAAAAGTTAACATTAGTCAAAAGCTGGGGGTTTAGGCAATGGCATATATCTGGTTCTCTGATCCAATGGAGTGGACAGGGTGGTCACAACAGCTGGACTGCATCACCTCTTAGCAAGTCCAGGACTCACAGCAGTCAAAGCAGTTTGATTCCTGGATGGTGTCTGTTAGCCAAATGGTAATCTGTTGAGACAGATAAAAACTAGAGGCAGAAGTTAAAGTTCATGGAAGCTTACATTTAGAACTTTCAGAATTGAAATTTACATTGTGGAAAGAACAGCTAAGAGGTGTTTGTTTAAACGGCCAATGAGAAGCACCTGAGACTCAAGCCTATTAAGGCACTTAAAAACATATGTTTTTAGGGACTTTAAAGTGGGCCATAATTTATACAATACAGAATCTGTATTTTAGTCAGTTAATATTTGTTTACACAGAACAGCATCATAAATAATCCTCAAGTAACCAAAACCAGACTAATAAAAATAAGATATAAAAACATGCTGTATAACAACAGGACAAAATCTGTCATTTTTAAAGGTAGAGAATGGTTCTTGGCTCCCTTTAGCAATGAAGTATGATTTTATCCAGCAGAGAAAGAGAAGTCAAGCAAGTCTCTAGATCTGGAACAATCCGGATAAAAACAAAATATACCACCTTATCAGAACATGTATCCAGGATTTTAATGTTATAACTCTGAACCTTTAAAGTTTAAATTGCTCTCATACCTTTCAACTTTTATTTATATATCTTAAACTAGCTTTTTAAGCCTTTAGAACTTATTTAGGTTTTTACATCCTCAGACCTTCAAGCCTTTTTTAATCTGACCATTTACCAGAGACATGGTTATTAATTACTGAGAGCAGTGACTTTAAAGCAAGGTTTTTCTCAAGTGAAGGGACAGTAAAAGTTGCATCTAAAACCTGTTTATCCTTTTACAGGGAACCTGTTAGCAAGCAATCCTGTTTGTCTTATTCAGAAAGGGACTCTAGTAGCCTCAGAGGGAGGAAATCGTTGTCTGTTGATGTTAAACTAACAGAATTACAGTTAGCCATCAAAGCCACCAGAGATCTGGGAATACTAAATTATAGCAAAAAGTATAACTCAATTATAATGACAGAGACATATCCATACCTAGACAGATGACCCTGGACTTTCAGTGTTCTCTACAACCTTATGGGAAACAGAGGCCTTAAGACAATGACAGTCTTCAGTTGCCAGGCCAGAAGTTATCTATTTGTGGAAAAGACTCAGAGGGATCTGCCTCTGCTCTGTCCAACCAAAGCAGGGTGATCTACTTTCTAGTGTCCTGTTTTGTCCATGGTTAGGCAGGTCCATGGCAGGTGAGGTATTAAGCAGCTTTGCCCAGTGGTGCATTACCACAATCCAGCTGAGGTTGCTTTGTTTTCCCCCCCCTCAATCTGTCTTCTCTGGAGGTGTTGGGGTCACTGTTAGGATCTGGTGTCTCTACTTGTTATAACTACAATTAAAATCCATATTTAGCAGCTCTCTGAGAAATGAGGGCCATCTATGTTAAGTATCTCTTATGTTGTCTCCAAGTATCTCTATGTTAACAAAACTTTGCCTATTTTATTTATTTATTTATTTTTTTGTCAGACTTAGGCCCAGCATCGAAAACATATATAGTTCTCTCATACCCAATATATTTAGGTTACTGTATGAAGATACAGTCAGATAAACAACTTGTATGAAGAGATATTAGATCTACTGCCAAGAGTAATGATCAACCTCAATCTTTTATCTCCCCCATCCCTTCTGTGTGCATTTGAGATAGCATTTTGCTATGCATTCTAGGCAGTCCTTGGACTTAAAACAATTTTCCTGCCTCAGCCTTCTGTGCAGGAGTTCGGGCCTATACCACCATGCTGATCTCAGAAATAAACTTTTTAGTGAAAAAGTACTTCATTTAACCCAGGCAACATAGACTGTTAGCATCAGACTCAGTTTGAGACCACAAGCACTATGAAGGACTTCTTAAGAGTGCAGTGAAGCCCCTTGCTGGCTAGAGAGTGACACCCAGGCAGTCTACATAGAGAATATAGAACCAGAGATGGAAATTACCTCAGTGCTATCAACAATAACACAGGACTCACTCTTAACTCCAGGTCATCAAAGGAAACTAGTGCTCCTTAATGTAGAATTCTTTTTTGGGAGAAACACGAATCAAAACAAGCTTTCAACCTATTTTTATTGAAGGCTAATCACAATTAACAACCATATTATTTTTAACAATTACAATTTTAGGGCATTTATATAAAAGGAACTTTCTAATAATGGTGTTGGTGAAAATTAAATTTATTTCTGTAAGGAACTAGAGGTGCTGACCATTAACTTGTAAAAAGGTAATTTCTGAACTGAAGCTCCTGTTAAAAACAAAACTTTTAACTTATAATTAATTTACAGAGAGACTGGGAACTTTCCTTTCCTGGCCCTTTTATAGTGTACCATTACAGATTATAATTTTTTATACTATTACAGAATATTAGTTTTTTTTCTACTTTAATTATTAAAATAGCTAAGGCTTAACAAAGTTAGCAGACAAGCAGATAAACACATATCTTTATACCTGAATAGACCTTACATAAGCAGAGACATATTTTAGGCCAGTTGTTCTTACTCTTTCTAATGGTGTGAACCTTTTAACATAGTTTTCATGTTGCAGCAATTTCCAATAATAACATTACAACTCCAATATGATCCTGTTGTGGTATGTTTAGTTGTGAATAATATATTAGTTAAGATTCGTCTCTTACTTGTTTACACCTCTGTGCCATCCCCAGCTTCCACCCCCCACAGGAGGTTCCTGTTATTTGTTGATTGAGGGTCTGTGAGAAAACAGGAAGAAAACACCTGGGGATTGAGGGGTAGAGCAAGGAGGGAGTAGGGAGTAGGAGATGGAGGAGGAGTAGGAGCTGAACGACAGAGAAAAACGGAAAGGAGAGGATGGGTGAAGAAGCCTTGGAATGAGCTCCCTGCCTAGCTGCCCAGGTATTAGAATTCCCTGAGATTTGACATGGTTTGTGATTAATAAAGAGCATTGGAAAATTCAATGCTGGACTCTCCATTAAGTGCCATAACATTATTTTAACACTTGGCGCACCAACGCGTGGCAAGGACACACGAGAAAAAAGAAGAAAAGAAAGAAGACAAATGAAAAAAGACAGACAATGCAGGACAGGAGAATCCAGACGCAGAGTCTACAAGGAAATGACAGACAACACGGGACAGCGAGAGCCAAGGCAGAAAAAAGAAGAAAAGAAGAAAGAAGACGCAGGAAAGGTAAAGTAAGATACAGGATAAATAAATAAAGAAGGAGTAGGGCCTCCTATGGAAAGAGAAGAGCTAAAGAGAAAGAGACAGAATTAAAGAAAAAGTGCACACAGGTGCGGATTAATAAAGTTCCGGGAAAGGAACCACAGATTTGCAGACCTTCTGTAAGAAGAGAAGGTAATAAAGAAAATGCTCCTTGGAAAGTGGGAGCCACAGTAAGAAAGATAGAAAAAATAAAAGAAAAATACACAGGAGTCTCCTAAGGAAGGAGAGGATAAATAAGAGTGGAAAAGAAAATTTTTCCATGTTAAAAATGGAAAATATTGTGACACAGGGCACTTGGGCTTTGAATAGTTTTGTTAAGGATGTCATAGGAATGAAAACAGTAGATGAAAAGATAAATACTTCAACTGAAACTAGCATAATACAGATTATGGTTTTTGTTATTCTGGTATTTCACATGGTATTATCAATAGCCATCATGGTATACTGTGTTCTATCAAGGAAAACTGTTAGTGTGGAAGGAAAAGGGAAATCTCTTAGCCCTTACAGGATATTGACTTAGATACAGGAGATAAATTTAGAGCAAAATCAGAAAATTTTAAAATGATGGAAAGAAAAGCAGACTCTACTTGCTTCTCACAAGAAGCAGCTTTAAAAGAAATAGATGAGAAGTGGAATGCAAGAATGCAAACCTTGGTAGCAAAATTAGAACACTTGATGGAAGGAAGTAAAAGCCTACCTCAGTCAGAGAATTCAAAGCCTACTGCTCCACCTTATAACACAATGTGGCAGCCAAAGATTTTAAGAAAACCAACTATGGTTTATCCAGTAACTATAAACAGGAGGCCCCCTGATGAAAGATACCCGCAGGGCTATGATGAACTTGGATGGCAACCTACAGAAATGCTAGCTTTAAAGAGATTTAAAGAGGCAATAGTAGCCTATAGAATGCAGTCTCCTTATGTGAAACAGATATTGAACAACTGGGCTGTTCAACACTGAGTCATTCCTCGAGATTGGAGGGACTTAGCAAAAGCTGTATTAGAAGCCAGTCCTCAGTTACAATGGCTGACATGGTGGATAGAAGAAGCTTTGGAAATAGAACAATGTATCCGAGCTAGAGGCGTTAATATTTTCAAATATCATTTGATAGGTGAAGGTCAGTATGTTGAGTTGGAAGTGCAGATTCAGTTTGATGATAATATTTTAGCACAATGTCATACAGCGGCTTTAAATGCTTGGGATAAAGTTGAAGAGCCAGGAAAAATGTCTGAGTCATTTACTAAGATCGTGCAAGGCCCAAATGAGCCATTCACTGATTTTTTACAGAGATTGACTTCTGCTGTCCATAAGACAATTTCAGACTCAGAAGCAAGGGAAGTGTTAATTAAATCTCTGGCATTTGAAAATGCTAATTCAGAATGCCAAAAGGCAAAAAGGCCATTAAAAACAGCTTCTTTGGATCAATGGATTAAAATTACTACTGATATTGGATCCAATGCTTACAATGCCACTATGATTGGACAAGCAATTGCTCAAGGCCTTAAAAATCCAAAGGTCATATGTTTTGGCTGTGGAAAGTCAGGTCATTTTAAAAAGGACTGTAGACAAACGGATCCTAGAAATAATGTTTTCTCTGATAATAACCAAGGAAGAAAACCTCAGTTTCCTGGAATATGTAGAAGGTGTGGAAAAGGCAGACATTGGTCTAATGAGTGTAGATCTATAACCGATATTCAAGGTAACTCCTTGTTGGGTAACGCCTTTGGGGGCCTGGCTCAGGCCCCTATCACAGAAAACATGAACCAACAATTTCTTACCAGCAATGGATTAACTCACCCTCAGAGAAATTAAAGCAGGTAGTGCCTACAGCTAAAGACAGCACTGCTTTAGACTTTGATATCAAGGATAGAGCTGAGAAAACAGGTGAATTAAAAAGTAATAAAAAACAGTTATTTTGGCAAACAACTATAAATGATTCAAGGCCTAAGTCAAGATTACAAACAAATGGAGCTTTAATTAAAGGATTGGTAGACTCAGGAGCCAATGTAACAGTCATTTCAAAAGACTCCTGGAATCCAAACTGGCCTCTACAAGAGGTAACTACTCAGCTCTTAGGAACTGGAACATTTTCTCAGTTAAAACAGAATATAACAGGTGTAAAATGCATAGGACCAGAAAGTGAAATAGGAAATATAAGACCATATGTGGCAGACACAGCTATAAACTTGTGGAGAAGAGACCTCCTAAAACAGTGGAAAGTACAGGTTAACATTCCTTCAGTCTCAGAGATCGCTTGTAAGATGGGAGATGCTCCTGATAACAGTAATAAAAAATGTTATCAAAAACAATCACAGGCTGTCCAGGTTGTCCATAAGAAGGATATCACAAGTATTGAGATACTGACAGCCTTTCCTTTAAAATGGCTAACTAACAAGCCAATATGGGTAACAATAAATGAAGTAATTCAGCCAATGGGCTATGTATAGTCTGTAATTCCTTTACAAGAACAGAACAAGGAAAATTTTGCTTTTACTGTATCAGCATATAATAATTCTCAGCCTGTTAAAAGGTATCAATGGAGAGTCTTACTCCAGGAAATGTTAAATAGTAGAACTTTATGTCAATATTTTGTACAAAAGCCACTGGATATTTTATTGACTGATTTTAATATAGTCACTTTAGAAAAAATGTTTAATATGGTGAATAGAATTTTGCCATATAGGGTATTACAGATAGCCCCAGAAAAGGTGCAAAAAATGATTTTATCAATTATCTGGACTACAAGGTAAATCAACATGGTAATTCAGATTTAAACAGCCCAATAAGTTTAATAACAACAGCAGGAAAGGAGTTAACTCAAGTAGAAAGCAGATTACAGAATGCATATGTAAATTTCCTAGACCTCAAGCTTGATGGTATGCTTTCTGATTATTCGTCTACTGAGCTTATGATACCTGATGTTATGGGACACTTGCACTCACAAAGACTTTTGAACTGCATGAGCAGTCTGCTGAACTTTGGATTTGATATTTGACAGACTATAACTTTATGCTTAGCTTCATTTGATTGAGTCAATATTGTTCTTATTTTAAACAAAAAGGGTGAGATGTTGTGGTATGTTTAGTTGTGGATAATATATTAGTTAAGATTAGTCTCTTACTTGTTTACCCCTCTGAGCCATCCCCAGCTTCCACTCCCCACAGGAGGTTCCTGTTATTTGTTGATTGAGGGTCTGTGTGAAAACAGGAAGAAAACACTTGGGGATTGAGGGGTGGAGCCAGGAGGGAGTAGGGAGTAGGAGATGGAGGAGGAGTAGGAGCTGAACGATGGAGAAAAACGGAAAGGAGAGGATGGGTGAAGAAGCCTTGGAATGAGCTCCCTGCCTAGCTGCCCAGGTATTAGAATTCCCTGAGATTTGACATGGCTTTGATTAATAAAGAGCATTGGAAAATTCAACGCTAGACTCTCCATTAAGCACCAGAAAGATATTTTAACATGATCCGAAATGTTAAGATCTTATATTTAGATGGGCCCAGACCACCCCCATCAAAATGGGTTGAGAACAGTTGTTTCAAGTTTTTGTCTGTTTGTTTGTTTTGTTTTGCCATACTGCTTAGGTCACTGTAACCATTTTTTAAACTTAAAATGTCCCAAAGCCTTGTTAATTTAAATATCTTAAAAGCTGTTTCTAAAAACATCCAGCTTTAAATTTTAGCTTTTTTGTAAAAGTCCAAAATTTTATTAAAGTAGTTTAAAACCTCTCAACTTTGTGCTTGGAATATCCAATAGTGCAATGCACCTTTTATTTTTCTACTCTCAGCAGCATTCTGTCTTTTAGGCCTAAGTCAGCTGATATCTTAGAGCTCAGATATCACATGACCCCTCAATGTTTAAAACTGTAGGTACTTTTGTAAACAAACTTGAGTTGTTTTATTTTGTTTTGAACCTTTTACTCTTAAACTGAAAAATTTGGCTGCCAGCACAAGATGCATTCCTGTATAAAAATACACAGAGATATAGCTTTAATATCTTATTAAACATTGTTTTTTAAAATCCTATCTCTATAAACCTTATTTTAGCACACAAAAACACCATACAAAATCTATCTTAATCTAAAATATCTTAGATCTGTTGTCTCTTTGATTGGGGCATGTGATTACCTCCATTTAGATGGTGGAGTTACATGGCACTCGTCCTCTTTGACCCTAGTAAAAATGGCAGCATCCACATGTCCATACCACCAGCCACGTGGTCACCTCCTTCCCCAAGTAGGTAGGAAGCCAAGATGGTAGCAAACCACGTGTCAGGGAGTCACATGAAGTCCACATCCAAAATAGAGTCACATCCAAAATGGAGTCACACCATGCGGTACTCAAGATTATTATCAACCACGTTACAAATTTTAACTTAATGTTCTCCTTTTAGATTTTACACATTTTTAAATTTGATAGCTACCCATTTATCCACATATTTTTCCAGAAAATATATTGTCATACACACACAGACGAACCTTTAGGTACACATAAAATAAAACATGAAACATAAAACACGTCAACAACTAGACAAGAACTAGGCCTTACCAGATAAATAGAACAGAGAAGCACTGGGAGTTTCCACATGCTTTGTTTCCGACCTGGGCTGGTTCACCCTTAAGCAACCTGGTGGCCTCCCACTCCAGGGAGGTCACCATATTGATGCCTAACTTAGTGCAGACACCAGATCTGCATGGGATAGCACACTACAGCCCAGAACTCCTGGACACAAGCTATCCTCCTGCTCAGCCTCCCTGGTAGCTGGGACTACAGGCATACTCCATGGCACCCAGCTTTTCCTGGCCTACCTGGTGACTGCTGGCCCATTCTGACCCAGGCATAGTTCTGCCGTGTCACTCCCCTCTCAGTCTACTTCACATCGCCATCCGCCAGCAGGTCATCCTGCTGGGGCCATGACCATGAAGCCTGCCCAGCGTTCTCGGAAACCAGGCCCACCGCTTTTTAGCTCACCGCCCGCCAGTGGCCGGCCCTCCATCCCGTGCCTATGGCACAGCTCGGGTTCCTGCCAGCAGACCTGCTAAGGTGCCCGTCACACAGAGAGACAAACATGAAACAGTCAAACATGAAACAGACAAGACAGTGGCCCCACACAGTTTCTCAGAAATGAGGCTAGGCTTCATGCTGCCCAAACTTCTCCCAGAAGTTCTTAGGTGCCTAGGCAAAACCGGAAGTGAGACTTGGTTACACACAGTTCACAGGTGTGACCCACAGTCTCTCTGTCAGCTCAGAATACAGGTGAGGTCCAATCTCTGGAACCCCTTCAGATGGGTCTGAAGCATCCTCCAGAGCCCGTGGTTCCAGGTCTGTTTTGGGGGCGCCTCCCCCCCCCCCCCAGACCAATGGAACATTCAGAAACAGCCACACAGAAATACGAAGAACTCAAATACATACCGGCCATTATCTGACTCCACAGATTGGGGTTCCAGGTGGACTTGGGGGTACAGGGAATCCCAGCGAGTTCTCAGATGTTGTGCACAGTTTTTGGAATCTCCCTCCTCCCCAGGTACCACCAGGAGACCACCAGTTCTGATGCAATAAAGGAGCCTTTATTCTGCAGAGCAAACCAGTGCACTAGGGTCTGGCATCACAAAAGATGGCCCACCTTGAGCAGCCTCCTGCAACAGTTTTTAAAGGGAGCAGCAGAGCTCTCTGATTGGTCAGAACCCAGGCACAGGACTGGCTTGTTAAATGTTAGATGGCAACAAGAATTTCTGGGAAAATGACTGCTCGCCATGAAACCAGGAGAGATTAGTGCCTTTACCACTAGGGGTTCTGAGCTTTTCAAAAACTTCCCAGAGAGGATTGCTGGTTTTCAGTTACTTGTTTGACAATTCACATTACCCAAGCAAAGAGACTCAGGATTTAAATTGTGATGGGAATGATTTTGAGATTATAGTTAAGTTTTCTTTTACTGTTGTCGTTTATTTGTTTTTTAAATTTGTTTGTTTGATTTGGAGTTTGGCATTTCAAGAGTTCTACAGTTTGTTGAACTCAACTGCCCCATGGCAACGTTAAACACACCAGGATATAAATTTTGCACTCAGAGAAACAAAATTTGGGCTTACGAGGAGTTTTGTCTTATATGAAGGAATTTTAATGTAAATATGTTGCTGTGGTAATAGAACCCAGGAAGTGGGGATAGATGCAAGTAAAGGGAGAAATTTAATAGGGTTTTGTCCTCATTTACATAATGTGGTTCAAGAGACTTACCTAAGGTGACAGAACAAGGACTTAAGTATGTTATTTAAAATAATAAAGAAGAGAAGAAAAATACCTGCTTTAAAACTCACAGAATGAAGGAAAAAACAAACAAACAAACAAAAAACTAAACCCTTAGACTCTAAGAGTTGACCAGTGGATTGCTCTTTGAGGATTAAAAAAAAAGCATTAGTCTCCTATTCCTAATTGTAGCTATATTCAACAATTTAACCCTAAATGAAGGACAATGTTTTCCTGAGGATTGAAGCTTAAAAATTAAAAAGCGAGGCCTGGAGAAATTGCTCAACAGTTAGGGAAGTTTCTGTTCTTGTAAAGGAGCCTGGTTTAGGGGCCCAGCACCAATACTGTGGTGTGTAGCTATGTGTAACTCCAGTTCCAGGGCATCTGAACACTGCTGACCTTCTTAGGTAATAAGTACTCACATGGTACACATATAAAATAATTCTAAAAAATAAAAAGTTCTGTGTCTTTCATTTCCATGTTTTATTATTCATTAGCATTCCATCTTTAAAATGAGTTTTAACGCTTCCTATTAATAATAAACAAATCACTACATTTTACAAGTATTTTATTCATATCTTTCATGCCCTTTTATGAAATAACAAATAAAATTCTATTATTTATATATGTATACATATATACATAAAATATATGTATATTATAGGAGTGAAATTTGTGTGCATGTTTTCTAATGAATTCTCTGTTGCTGCAATTAAATACCACAACCTAAACAGCTTAAGGTAGAAAGAATAAATTTTTAAGTTGTAATACAAGAAAGAAAGAGAATACATTACAGAACAGAAGGTGTATTGTGGTGGAAGGAACAGGAAGCTGGCTAATCATGCTTTTTCCATACACAGGAAGTGGAATGAAGCCATGAGCTCTCAAACCCCACCACCCCCAGTTACATCCTCCAGCCAGGTTCTACCTCCAAAAGTTCTAAACTTACCCAAATGTGCCACCAACTGGAGACCAAGTGTTCAAGTATATGAGCCTAGTGAAGACGTTTTTCATTCAAACAACACTAATATGTATGTAACATGGAATTATCAATTTTAAAACAACATTTAAAATCATGCATACTTGGGGCCACAGAGGTGGCTCAGTGGTTAGGAGCATTTACTATTCTTTCAGAGGATCTGAATTAGATCGTCAGGATCCACATTTGGTGGCCTACCATTGTCTGTAATTCCAACTCGGGGGATCCAATAATCTATCAACCCCCGCTACTTTACATGAGCACTTATATATTTGTGGGGCACACACTCTCATATGGGCACATACACATAAAAAATTAATAAAAAATAAAGCTAAATCAAAGGCATATATAGCAAAAAGAAAATTGTGTTATATGTTAGTAGATGTGTGAGCTCTAACAAGGAGAAGCAAGGCCAAGAAGCAAAAGTGAGGAAAAATTCCTGATTCATAGAAAATTTCAGATTGATCTCCAATCTGTTTATATTTCATTAGGTCAAATTGTAATACCCATAGTAGACCCCGAAAATAGAGGTGAGCAGAACACAGCTACTGTTCTTTAGAAAAGTCAGAGGAATAACAACAACGATTTGATTTTAGCTTAATTTAAATGACTAAGAGCATTTGCAGTTGCATCCTATCAATCTTAATTCATTATTCAACCTTTGACTCTCCTTCATCTGTTTCAACACTTTATAACTTGATTTAATAAAGTAAAAGATATTATTTAAACAAATATGACTTTACTACATCTTTCAAATGTAGAATGTTTTGTTGTTTTCTCATATTCTGAGTTGGAATGCTGTCAACCTCACAGACAATGGCATTGAGTTATCATTAATTGGTCTCAGGTTAGTGCTTTGGGGAGAAAGAATGAGATTTTTAAGCAAGTATCACTTACAAAAATTGAGTAGTCATTTGAATACTACTGAAGTCAAATTTACATAATATTTTGGGAATGTCAGTTCCTTATGCCTCAGGTGTAACTTAGAAAAACTATCAAGATAAACGGTCTTAAAATATGAGAATAAAATGCAGTATCCACAAGTCATAGTGAATTGCAGAAGAGCTATATAGAGGGTTACAGTGCCACCTTGATATGAATTTTGGACCCCAAAACCTGTCAGATACAATAGGACCTGGCAGTGTTTCAGCATACAAAGGGTACAGAGTTTAATTCTTCTTGGTTATACACTGCAAAGGCAATGGACAATAATATATATATTAATTTAAGAGAAATTTCAGATATGTATATATATATATATACATAAATTAATTTTGCTTATCTGCACTATCAGATAAATATACATGTAGATTCAGGTTCAAAGGCAATTTATTCTTTGTTTAACCAATCCCTAGTTCTTTAAAGGTTTCCTTTAACCTCCATACAATCTAATCTTTAGACTAAAACTGGAAAATCTCAGCTTGGTACAATCTAGAACACCTAAGACTCTGAGATTTACTGCTGATTGAGCACTCTGACTAGCTTGTTCTGAACTCAAAAGTGTACTGAACCTTGACTCTTCTGGTTGTCTGATTCAACCCACTGGCTCTTCTGGCTCAAACCCTTCTCTAAGCCGCTGGCTCAAACTGACCCTCTGAGCCAGTTGACTGTTTCTCACTGAACTCTTCTGACTCCGGCTGATTCTCTCATTGCCTCAGACTGAACAGTTCTGCTTGGCTTCAAACTGACTCTTTCTTCCAAACTCACTTTGTTTGACACTGACTCCTTCTGCTGAACTGCTTCTGTTTCTCTACCTCAGACTTCTTCTCTGTCTCTCTGGACTCGCTGTCTGTGAACTGAAAGCCTCCTTTTATATCCTGAGAGTTAGATGTGTCCTTATTGTGATTCAATCTCTCAGACTTCTCACTGCACTCTTCATTCTGATTGAATCTCAGAATTTGGTTTAAAGGCATGTGCACATTCTGTAACCATGAACTGAGAACTGTGACCCACTTCTGAACAGATTGTTTCCTTTTAGAGCCCTAGTGTTGGGATTAAATGTGTGTGTTATGTTGTCTTAACCACAGAAATCCCTTTCACATAGCATTAGCACAAACAGAGGATAGGATGAATCTGACTAACATTCTTAATGCATTCTATCTGGATCACACAGGCCTCTGAATGTGATCCCTTCATACAGGCTATTGGATTCGATCCCTTCCTAGCTATCACACAGAACTTTCAATGTGATCCTTTCCTAGAGTAGCCATGTTGCTAGATCTCATGATTCATCTACAGTATACAACTAATGATCATATAGGAAAGTTGAGTTGAATTCTGAATACCTAGAATTGGATATAAAAATGATAGTGAATCCATACAATGCACCATATGCAGATATGTGGAAGACACTTGTGTGGTCACCTGTTCATATTATATGGTTAAATATAATCAGAAGAGATGACTGAGTGGGGAAGAGCATTTGCAATTGTATAGAGGAGGAATATAGTTCCCAGCACCCAGGCACACAACCACCTGTAACTCCAGCATCAGAGAATCTGACACTCTCTTTTGGCATTTGAGGGCACCCCCCCACACACAGACACAATTTTTTTCTTTAATTAAGCAAAAGAGAGATATATGATACAACTTGTGCCCTAAAGAATAGTCAATCTACTGGTTTATTGATGCTTTTGAGATGCACTATATGAATGAGTTGTAATGATTTCATTGGTATATTTTCCCTGCTTTAAAATGTACATTATTATTATTTTAGTGTTAATGTATAAAATAGATGAGTCAAATTATATCATTAAATATAATATAAATTATTGTGATTACCCTATCAATTAGCACGTTT
Organism: Cricetomys ansorgei; assembly: GCA_026225945.1. Taxonomy (NCBI): domain Eukaryota; kingdom Metazoa; phylum Chordata; class Mammalia; order Rodentia; family Nesomyidae; genus Cricetomys; species Cricetomys ansorgei. Next base: position 5,465,406 of record JAMJFZ010003624.1, read on the forward strand.
TCAGAAAAATACAACATGCACAACTTTTCGCGAAGTAACATACCAGAAATTTATCTTGCCAACTGTTAGTAGCATAACAAATCAATGCATTTTAGAGTTCTCCAGTAACAGGTACGTAATGGAAATTTTTAAACATGCATTGACATTCAGGGATATGAATGTTGAATATTAAGCACTCAGAATTGCTGGTGTCTAAAGTGTTTCACTTGGTGTAATGCATATCAACTTTGGAATCATCTTAAGGTCCTATTTTAATAAATGAAGTGCAAAATAAAGGAAAAGAGTTTACTAAAAAGTATTTCATCATACAACATAACTGGATTAAAACTTTGCTCCTCAATATATAAAGTTAGAAAAATGATTATGATGTTAATATTTAAACACTTTGAAAGTTTAAAATAAATTTCAAAATATCTTTTTATTTGATTTTAAGAATAATTGGAGGTTGGTGAAATAGTTCAGTGGATAAGATCCCTTGCTCTATAAGCATGATGGCCTGAGTTCTGATTCCTAGCATACATGTGAAAGCTGGACATTGAAATGCATACATAACACTGGGATTTCAGAGAACAGAAAGAAATAACTGGGTCCATGCAACCTGCCAGTCTGAGCTGAAAAACAGCCCGCTCCAGGTTCAGTGAGAAACTCTTGCTTAAGGGAAGAGGCAGACAGGGATAGAATAGGATAACTGACATTTTCTAGCCTTGAGACAATCACAGACATATATGCACACACAAACACACACACACATGCATGCACACATACACATACACACAGTCATCTCAAAAATTTCAATCTAAGATTAATTTTTGTAAAACAGAAATAAAAAATTGGCAATTTGTTCATATATCAATAAAGAATCATAGATAATTGATGCTACATGAATGTTTAAACAACTAAGTTGATGCTTATAAAACAATTATTAAATAATCTCAAATAATTAAGTTTTATATATCTTTTCAACTTTAATTTGGGTTGTCTAATGTTCTATTTAGAAGTTCCCTTGCCTCTATACATATATGTGATATGATTCTCTATGAAGCAGTAACACACCCATCATACATGGAAGTGTTGGCTCATTTAGAATCTACATATTATCAAGGATCTTGAATCATAGTGCTTAAAAACATAAATTACACAACAATATTCTAAGCCTTGGAGTCAAGAAATCATTTCTTTGAATTCAGTCTGATCTTAAAAGGGGTATTAAATAATTTCAAGCTGAAGTTTATGCAGTTTCTAGTGGCAACATAAATACATTGATATTCAAAGGACTGTGTGCGATATTAGATATCAGAGTGAATGTGACCCAATGTTTGTTTGCCCAGAATCTAGAGACTATGTACTCATTTGTTTTTAATTTAATACTCCCAACAACACTGGTTATAATATTTTGATTTCAAACCTATAGTATTTCTTATTCTAGCAACTACATCAGAGAAACTCTGAAAAGTCACTATTAATGTTTTTTTTTAATATTTGCAACATATCCAAGTACTAATTATAAACTTAGTGATTAAAGCAAATTGAAATTTTATATAGCAAAACTGTTTAAAATTTTTGATGGCACAAAATGTTATCTATTAGTTATTTCTTTAAATCAATAAAAAGAACCAAACAGAAAACTGGTTAGAATGAAGGCAGAAGGACATTGTAACATAATCCTTTCTCTGTGCTTTTGGAATACTCTTCATTACTTTAAATTTTGAATGCATTTTTGGAATATCTTTGATGGAAATTTTACTGCCTCACTATGAATTTGCACTGGTAACTAGAGAAGTATGTCTTTATTTCTATCTATTCCTCCCTGGCTTCTCTGATGCATGGAAAATGAGCTCATTCCTGCTCAGCTTTCTCTTTCTACCTAGATGACATAGAAACTCAGAACCTATATCTAACATAGTTTTAAAATGATTTTCTTTTTGCCTTTTCTCATTCCTGGTGAGTCTTCCATGACAGTCATATTTTGAGGAGTTGCTAGGCAATATCTTAACTTTTATTTCTTGCAGTGACTTAGCTGTGCTGTGTCACTGTTAGGTTGCAGGCCAAGGTCACAGACATATGGGATATCTAACTGGCATTTGAAAATTCTCTATAGCCCAAGAATGATCAAGTTTTATATGATAGGAATGGGATAGAATCCATCTATAGTTCCATTAGCAAATATCTGCAAATAATTGAAACACAGGAAGAAATATAATTACAGAAGTAGGTTGCCAGCTGTCTCCTGCATTCCTATGATGTCTCATGGGACAGAACAAAAGTGATTGCTATTATATTCAGTGTCTCAAAGGGACATTAATGTGACAGCTTTAGCAATCACTTTCTTATTTTGTACCAAGTTGTGTTAATAAAAAGGATAGCTCTGGTAATTTGGGAAACATTACATTTTGTTAATAGTAATTACAGCTGAATTCAGTCTCAGTGAGACAATGGCATACAAAAATCTTCCCAAGACACACAGTGCCCCTGTGTGAAGCATCAAATGGTGTCATTATTTGTAAACCACTTGCTGGTAGTGTTTAACGTATATGAGCATAATTAAATTATTTGTGACCGTTTATTCATTGTGATGTAGCATTTTTCAAAACTAAAATTACATCAAAATTGACAGGTTTTAATGTTTGAAGTGATAAAATTTAGAAGCACAAATACTGCCCAATTTCTCATACAGTTGCTGAAACACATATCAAAGTATCATTGAGCCAAAAAATAACCCCTAATAGTTTATGGAACATCTGAAATACGTGAAAGGATTTTTTCTATTACCAGCTTATATTTGTGTTCTTAAGCCCTGGTGAACCAAACAGTACAGTCTGCTTTGGAAGATGTTTGGTGGCTTTATTAGCTTGCTTGTAAAATAAATAATGAGAAAATCCATCCCTTTAGATATAAAGAGATTTTCCCCTTTCTACAACTATGTTATTATTAAATAAATTTATTTATTCTTTGAGAATTTCGTACAAGAATACAGGATAATTTTAACATATTGGTCCCTCACACTATTTTCTTCCAGCTCCACTCAGGATTCTGAAAACACCCCCAAAACTAATTCATATCTTTTAAAAAATTTTAATAACCAACTGAGTTCAATTAGTAGAACCCATATGAGCATGGGTGTGGGATCATCGACTAGATCAGGGCCAAATTACCAGTGTCCATACTTTCTAAAGAACACTGACTCACCTAACCTTAACAACCAGCAACTGCCAAAAGCTCCTCATCCAGGAGTAAGAACTAGGAAGTCCCTTCCCATCTATGTTGGAACTTTGGCTGCCTTGATTTCATTATGGTTCTTTTGTAGGCAACCAAAACTGCTATGGGGTCATGGGTACATAGGTCTTCTTGTGCCAGAAATCAACTCTTCACAGTTCTCTACATGTTCCAGATCTTACATTCATCCCATCCTGTCTTCCAACTCTTGGTTGGACACATATGCACTCATTGTCATTTTTCTTCCAACTCAGACCTGTTGTAAGTCTCTATCTCAACCACTACCCACTGCTCAAAGAAGTTTCTTTGACCAAGGTTGAGAGCAGCACAAATCTATGAATATAAAAATGAATATTTAAAATTATATTTTACACCTTTCTTTAAATTACTGGCTGTTAAAATAAAGTTATGGCGCTTAATGGAGAGTCCAGCGTTGAATTTTCCAATGCTTTTTATTAATCACAAGCCATGTCAAATCTCAGGGAATTCTGTACCCGGGCTGCTAGGCAGAGAGCTCACTCCAAGGCTTCTTCACCCATCCTCTCCTCTCCGTTCTCTCCTTTTCCCGTTCTCCTCCTACTCCTCCTCCACCTCCTACTTCTCCTCCCTCCTTGCTCCAGCCCTCAATCCCCAGGTGTTTTTCTTCCTGTTTTCACACAGACCCTCAATCAACAAATAACAGGAACCTCCTGTGGGGGGTGGAAGCTGGGGATGGCACAGAAGTGTAATAAAGTAAGAGACTAATCTTAACTAAAATATTATCCACAACTAAACATACCACAACAACTGGTATTGCAGTTTTCAACTTGAAAGAAAAGAAGGCACATGATCCTACACAATGCAGATTACTTTTGTAATGACTAAGTGGTAAAAACATTCAAACATGTATATTGAATAAATATCTAAGATTACTTCCCAAGTACGAGAGTTGAGATGGAGAAACAATAGTTATCAGTAACTGAGGACCACCTGTGTGCTACACACTCTTGGTGGCAGGCATGCTCCGTATAAAGTTTTCTTCATTACCATATTAGGCATGATTTACAACAAATCCCATATTATCAAAGAAAAATTGAGTCACTTCCCAATCGATTACTCCTAAAGAACATGTTTATTCTTTGGTAGAATTTGGTCACAATCCTAGTGTGCATGATTGAAACCTATTCATTCTTAATGATTTTCTTCTCTAAGTAGTTTGACTAAAGTATAAACTGTTTTCACTGGCATAGAAGTATCTAAAGATTAATGTAAAAACTCTAGTCTTAATAACAATTTTGATGAAACAAAATGGTTTCTGGGTAACTTTTTCAAGGTAGATAGAAAATAACACTATAATGTTTTCTAACACCACTTCATGTATTTTCCTAGATATATGGTCTTCAAATAAGCTTATAGAAATTATTATTTTCTCACATCTTGTCCACACATTCTTGTCAATGTTCTATAATGTTTCCACATGGTTGTCTTTTCTTTGAAAGGTCGAATGTTTCTTTTTCAATGAGTTATAAGCTCTCCCAGATTCCTTGTCCACTTTCGAATCAGAATATGTCTTACACTAGATAATGAAATGGTTTTACCTAGACAGGCTTTTATTTCACTCCTGCTACATGTTAGTAATGGAAGATCAAAAGGAGGTAAATGTTCAGCACTGTATAAAACATAATCATTATCCCAGTACTTAAGAGTTGAAATGGAATTTTAGTTTAAAGATTTAGTGTGTTTGTGTGTGTGTGTGTGTGTGTGTGTGTGTGTGTTTACATATAGTACATGTGTACAAGTGTATAAATAGGCTAGAAGAGAGTGTTAGATGTCATAAGCTGGAGTTACAGATAGTTGTGAGTAGTTGTGATCTCCTTGACATGGGTTCTGGAAATTAAACATGGGTCTTCTGGAAGAGTGACAAATACCTTTAACCACGAATAATTCTCTAGCCTCCAGCCATTTCTTGTTAATAATTAGAAGCAGAGAACTTGCCTCTATAAAATGATTGGAGAAAATTTGCAGATCAGTCCAGAAGAGGGAAATAAATTTAAAATTAAAATTCAACAACAAAACAGAAAGAGCAGATGGATTACTGTTAACAATGTCAGAGGCCTACCCATTAACTCCTTCACAAAACTGTGATGAAGCTCTCTCTCTCTCTCTATTTCTGCCTGTCTACCTGTCTCTCTTCTCTTTCTCTTTTTTTCTCTCTCTGTCTCCATCCCCCTCTCTGTCCTGTAATTTTTATTCCAGTTGTCATCCTACAATGCATAAATGGATTGGGATCACAGAAAATAAGCATTTGTCACTCCATTCATTCTGACACAGAGCTACTCAAGAGGACAGGAAATCCTTTGGCAAACTCAGCTTCTGAGTGTGGGCAAGAGAGAGTTTTTTCAACTTCATCGTTGTCAACTTTCTAGGGTGGCCCTTTTTCCTATTGAGCTCTTAAGGAAGGCAGAGTACCCAATTTATGTTCATCTATCTATCATCCTCTGTATGTCTATCAATCATTCAGCTCTCCATCTATTCGTCTACCCACATGTGTATATATGAAAGTGACGGTGCACTAATGAACATAGAGGAAAATTCTCACTCAGGAATTAGTTCTTGCTTTCGACCATGTGAGTCCCATGAATCAAGCTCAGGTCTTCGGGCTTGAAGGCATTCACTCTTACTCTCTGAGCTAGCTGTCTTGGCCCACTCCAAATCACAATAGAAGAATGTTGATACTTACATTGTGAAAAGGTGAAATGTAATAACAATTATCTAACTGTCCAGGGTAAATATGTGTGAATCAATTATGCCACCAAATGAGATTAATGTTATACATTGAACATGTTGCTTACCAAGTTTACTACACACACAACTCTCAGAGACAGTGCAAGAACGACACCACAGAAGAGATGAAATGAAATAAAGCATTTAATTACAAAGAACTAGTGATACCACTACTAAATTCACAGAGCAACACAATTGAGAATATTGCCCTCCTCAGAAAAGATACAGAAGACAGTAAGGAGGTGCAGCTCATGGGAACATACCAAATGTCACATGGCTATGGACTCCATCCGAACACTGCAGATTAACAACCACAAAATAATATACAACTGCTTCAACAAAACAGCTTTGCACTTAATATAATATGAAAGGGTTTTATAAGTGTGCTGTATGGTAACATACAATTTAAAAAATCGTGTTAAAGTTTCATGTGTTTAGTCCTTCTGCTTGAGAGGCAGAAGCAGATACATAAATGATGCGAGTTCAAAGACAGCCTGGTCTACATAGTCAGTTTCAAGCCAGCCAGGATACCATAGTAACTAGTATTACTATTTTTAGTATATTATTATACCATAGTAATATTACCATAGTAATAGTTTGTCTCTAAATAAATACATAAATAAATATGTAAGTAAATAAATGTTAAAACAAATCAAAAAGAGAAGGTACATTTTTTGCAACAATATATAATAGAAACCATGCACATTTTAATCACTTAAGAATGACTAAATTTTATTTCCAAAAATATTATTAAATTTATTATAAATGCTAGTATATAAACACTGTGTCTAAAAATCTGAGCACTTTCTAAAATTAGAAAAGTTGGCCCCACCTTAGAAATGTGAAGCTATAATACATTTAATAAAAATTCATTTTCCATGATGATTGTAGAAATGTGTTTTGTGTTACAAAACCTGAATAATACTTAAATACAAAGCATAGTTAAGTGAACTTTCTATTACATTAATTAAACTATGCTTAGATGCCACGCATGTATTAAAGAAGAAACTAACCCCTTGTACTGACTGTTTGCTTAAAAATTTCTTATTTTGAAACAGTGACAAAGTATACATCCTGTTTGGTGTTAGCTCAATACATGGGAACAGAGTGAATATCCTGGATGTGTGACCCTGATACATGAGGACAGAGTACACATCCTGGGTATGTGAGCCTGATACATGGGGACAGAGTGCACATCCTGGGTGTGTGAGCCTGACACATGGGGACAGAGTGCACATCCTGGGTGTGTGAGCCTGATACATGGGGACAGAGTGCACATCATGGGTTGTGTTACCCTGATACAAGGGAGCATAGTGCACAATCTGGGTGTGTTGCTCTGCACAATGAGATGCAGCTCTGCTCCTGTAACATTTTGAAATCCCTGTTGCCATAGCTGCTGCTAAGAAAATGCATTTTTTCCAAAAGATTTATAAATAATGATTGCAATGTTTTTTAGCTCTTTGTAGTGAAATACAATATCCAGAGCCTCTGAGAAGAAAATAAATCCAAGCACCAGGGAGCAATTTGGGGCACACTTGAGTCTAGTTACAAGCAGGGCAGGAAAAGTGTCTCAGTGGTATCCATTAATGTGCACTCTCCTGCCCACTCAAGAGACAAATTTCATGTTGTTAGTTTGGAAGACATATGGAAAGCAGGCTCTGAACTTCAGCTCTGTGTTTGCTCCACTGATACCTCATCAGGTGCAGACCTTTGGATTTAATATCCCTTCATTTTATTCTGATATTGCTTATTTCCCTCACTCTTCTAAATGCTAAATTAACCTATGTAATTTATATCACCACATTTTACCAAGTTCACGCAACTTTTACTGCTACCCATGAAAAGGAGGGAACTTCTACTTTTAGTGCATAGAAAATGAAGATACCTACAGCTGATGGGATGAGTTTTATTATGGCTCTCAACAAAAGTGAAGACTCAATAATAGACATTTTTGATTTATATTCTTTTATAGGAACATTTACTATTTATCAATTGAAAATCAGTTTTGTTATTCAACATATACTGGAGGTCAGCACAATAGAAAATACTCCCCTTAAAATCCAAGTACCAAATACAGAGAACAATATTAAAATAAAATATAGAAGTGCCTGGTATGCTGAGCTAAGCAATTAGCATTTTGTGAGCTCACTCACATACTCAAACATAGATACACACAATATCCATTATATATAAAATTTATCATTAGAAACTATGTGAATGGAATTGTCCGTACATGCTGGTTTGTGTATTATATTCTCTTTCTAAACCAAATTAATAGTAATAATTAATTAATAATAATTAATAACAATATAATATATAAATATTATATCACACATAAAAATTATATAACTATAATAATAATTAATATGAATTAATACTAATATTTCCAAATAATTTTTTCCCACCTCAAAGTCTGAAGTACCTAAAAATTTCTAATAATTGCTATATTGCTTGTGAGTCCTTAGTTTTTAACTAACAATATTTAAGTTTATGACATTAGTAGTAAATTTAATAATTATTTTAATTTCTATCACCTTGGTAAAATCCACAACAAAAAACAAAAAGTAATTTGGAGAGGAGAATGATTTATTTAACTTACAATTCTAGGTTATAGCCCATTACTAAGGGAAAATCAAGGCAGAAATTCAAGCAACTAGCCACATCATGTCTACAGTTAAGAGCACAAAAGCAGAAGAGAATAGATGCCTGAATCATTTCTTGCTCTCAGCTAATTGTTTTCTCCCTTACACTCTTCAGGATTCCCTACCTGGCAACACTCTATACGGCCATGGATTAGATTCCCCCTACAACAATTAACAACTAAGACTTTCACCTGGATCTAGATAATTACTCTTTAAGGTTTTATTGCCTGGTGATTCTAGGCTGTGTCTAGTTGACATTTACAGCTAAACAGTATAGCTTGTAAATAATGAAGAACTTATAAGTGTAGGGCTTCTTAAAGTGTAGCTGTGATTTTGAATTTATAATGCATAAAGTATACATGGAGAAAAGCTGAGGATATAGCTTACTGGTAGGGTGCTTGGAAAGATGCGCAAGGCCTTGTGTTCAATACCAAGCATTAATAAAAAAAATTTTAAAATGCCAGAAGTATAATTTGAGAAACAATGAGCTTATTATTGAGATCTTGGTTATTTTCCAATCTTCTTTTTTGTTTGTTTGTTTTTTAAAAACCACAGGGAAACTTTATTCATTTTTACTTAAAATACATTTTTCTTCTTAGTGCTTTTTATTAATTACTTGAGTTTCATAGAAATTCAGACCCTCTTCCCATTCCTGCCATGTCCACCCTCCCAACCCTGTGCACTCAAAAAAAAAAAAAAAATTAAATCAGGTCTGTATCATCGGAGCATGGAAAATGGTCATGATCATGGTTTTTGGTGGCGGCAGGCTGCTCGGATCATGCATATACATCCGGACTATATTAGCCTGAAACTAAGTATGACAAAGTTCAAACTTTAGTTGGGCTTCACTGCCCAAGCACACAGGGACCCGGACATCATTTAGGTACTATGACATCCCCAAAACGCCCAGTTGTCCTACAGGCACTTGGGCCTCCTGCAGGCATTCAGATACCCTGCATCCACCCAAATATCCCACAGGCACCTGGACATCATGCAGGCACTACTGGATTCCAAATATATGTACATGATGCCATTTTAGCAGATAATGCTTTTCCCAATAATCATAGACTAACAAAAATCGCTAATTATCAAACATTGGAAACCTCTCAACCTCTGTTTGCACAGTTGGTAACTACAGTTCAATAAACGTATAAACAATATAAGGTATTGCTTTTGTCCTTGGTTGCCTGCCAAAACTTTAAGTTAAGTCTATATTGCTGAAGACATCATACTTTTCAGACACAGGACTTGGTGTAATTGGGCTAGAGCTGATCAGGAAGCCTCTTTACTGAGGACTACCTATCCTAGTATCTGCAGGTTATGTGCAAGCTGCCAAGGAAGAAAAGTAAACGGTTGTTCTAACCAGCTGTATGTAACGCCTGTGAATCACAGCAATGTCCAACATGACAAGATATCCACAAAGGTTCAATACTGGCACAAGTATCTTAGGAGTAACCAACAATTGTCTAATTGGGCTTAAGCCCAGCTGAATAGGAGATAATTAATGCCTAGTATTGGAAACTGACCCAATTATTTGCAGTCATATACCCTAGAGGCGACCCTTCTACTACTACTTTCCTAAACCAACATAATTTCTAACTGCATTTGAAATACCTATCTTTACTATGCACAGGTAAGTGTAGTTCTCCTCCTCATTAAAGAAATTTCTTTTCTATATCAGATAAAAAACCACTACAGAGATCAACAACTGTTCCAAATGCAGATAACAAATGGCCATGTTTTGTTAAGCTCTTGATATATAGGATCTGTAAGTGAAAAAAAAATGCCCTTCATGTTTTGCACATATATTTGGCCATAATGGAAAAGAGATAGGGATCAATGATACTAAAGAGCTAGTAGATAACTCAATAAATAACACGAGGAAGAGTGCAACTGGTGCAGGTTAAAGAATGGGGAGTGCTGAACAAGCCTCTTATGACACTATTCATGTAGCTCCAGTTGTATCTTCCGCACCTGTAGGACAGTCAAGGCCTGGGTGAAAACTGATGTTACGTGTTAGTCCCACTGATGGAATCAGATGTTAGTAGTGGTAGTGTTGGTCCATACTTTTGATCCCAGTACTTGGAAAGCAAAGGGCAGGAGATCTATGTGAGTTCCAGACCAACCTGGTCTTCACAGTGAGTTTCAGGACAGCTGAGACTATGTGGAAAGACCCTCTCCAAACAAACCAACAAACAAATCTTTTCTGACAAAATTTCACCTTGCCAAATCATTGTGAATTCTGGATGAATTTTGTTACCCCCAGCACTCAATGAAGAGCTGTGATAAAACTTTCTAACAGAATCATAGTTTACTCCCATTTCTCACGAGTGTAATAAAATCCTAATAGTCTAGATATTAAGAAATATGTGGTAGCTTCAAAGTTTCACCCATCCATTGGGAGCATCATGTTGCATAGAGCACTATATCTGTCTTGTTTGGTTGTTTCGAACATGTCTTTAGCTGTGGATTCTGACAGGCTGTAAGGGGCTCATAGCCCCAGTTCCATCCTCCTATATGAAGTTTGTCTGCAGTGAATTGAGAGATACCTAACCAGGCATGACCCCTGTGGACTCGTGGGCCTAAATATGTCAAGCAACTGATGCCTGAAAGAAGATGTCATGAGTCTGAGGGAAGTCCAGAGCAGATGAAGGTAACTTGGGTTATCCTAAGAACTTATACTTTGAGAAGGAGCAGATGTCACTGAATTTAGGTCATCAGCTGCTTGGATACCTCTAGATAAACAGCATGTAGTGACTGTACTAATCATTTTCCCCATCACTGTAAAAAAGTACTTGACAGAAGCACCTCAAGTAAGGAAGGGCTGATTTGGGCTCAGAGTTTGAGGAATAGTCCATCATGGTGGACCAGGCAGCAGGGTTGTGAGGCGGGTTGTCACATGGTGTCTGCAGAGAGAGAAAAAAGAGTTGAGTTCTTGTACTGACCTTCTTTCCTCAGTTTCTATTCATCCATGACTCCAGACCACAGAATGGTGCTACTTCCATTCATAGCGTGCCTTCCTATTTCAGTTAACCTATTATAGGGACTCCCTCACAAGCACATCTAGAAGTTCATTTTCAAGCTGACACTGAGCACCAATCATTGTAATGCCCGGTGAAGCCCTCACCTAGTAGCTACTGCCATCAACAATGGAGGGACCCAGAGTGGTAGACTCGACCTTTTAATCTCCTGTAATTGATCTAAAAAATCAATCATATTGTTTAAGATCCCCTTGCAGCCTTTCATGTGCTTTTGTTGGTTTCTCCTTCTTTTACTCTGCAAAATAGTTGATTGCTCAAAGATTTTTTTTTTAAATGTTAACGATAAAGATTCAAATCTCTTCATAATTCGTCAATCAGAAGATATTTTCTCCTGTATAGTACTGTTGATTTTGCTTTGAGGAATTAAGTGCTAAGATGAGTGGGAGTCAGGGGTCAAGAGAAAGGATGAAGAAATAATATTTTGAAAAATAAGGAGCTGAGAAAAAGACATAAACAGTGATGGCTTATTTATATTGACCTGATTTCACCTCAGAAATTTTAAACAATGGAGGGCTAGAGAGATGGCTTAGAGAGAAAAATGTTTACTTTGCAAGCATGAAAACCTGAGCTTCATTTCCAGAACCCATATGAAACCAACTGAGTGCGCTTGTCATGCAGACTCACGATCCCAGTACCTGGGAGGCAGATTCAGGCTCTCCAGGTTCTCTGGCTAGGTAGCCTTACCAAATTGCCAAGTTTCAAGGTGAGCGAGAGAGACTGTCTGAAATATATGGTGGAAAGTGAATGAGGAAGATATTGAACATAAACCTCTGACTTTCATGTCCATACACACACATGCACACACCCTTGAATGCACACCGAACACACACACAATAGAATTGATACAAGTATAACTTTGTAATCATTGCACAAAAATTCAATCACTCTGGGTATGTTGGTGTCAGAAGGAGAACTATTTATGCATAAACCTATACTTCAAATTGCCCTTCTTTCCCAACGTTTATTCCACAAAGTAAAGAAGCAAATAAACAAAACTACAAGGATGCCTCTTGATCCTACATGCATTGTTTTTGGTATGAGATAAAATATCATATTTTACCATCAGCCATGCATTATGAAGTCCATGAAAGTATTAATGTTGATCTGGATATTAACTTAACTCCAGGGATTATGATAATCGCATAGAACAGGAGATCAGCACGATACATCACTTCAAGCGTAAACTTGCAGTTAATGAATGGCAAAATCACCTAAACTGCATCCACATTTAAAAGGGACAATGAATCCTTCATCTATCAGGATTGTTCCTTTTGAAAATGAAACCACTATTTTGTTTTGATTCCTAAATTAAGATGTGCTATTTGTATAAAGATCAAAGACCTGTGTTAGAAAAACTGTAAACTACTTATAATGACATATAACAATATTTTGGATAAAAGCAAGGTTGGAAAGCAGACTGACTTGTAACATGCTTACAGTACTCATACACACACACATACACACACACACACACACACACACACATGCATATACACTATTTTCTATGTTTGCATATGAACAATAAGTCTTTCTCATACTATGATTAACAATAAAATTTCCAACTTGTGATGAGTAGTTCACTTGTGGAATGATTGATTCATTAAAAGTAGTGGTGATGGCCTTGCAACTTGAGTTGTATAATTTACATTGCTGATGAAATCTCCAGGTACCAACTTACAGGTAGAGGATGTAGTTTATTCTAAGCCAAACAGCATTCATATGCCCCCAACACATGGATTAATTTTGCCTGGAATAGCATGTTCCAACATGGATGTAGTTATATGAATGTTTATAGTCACAGAACATAAGAAAGTCATAAAGCAAGCTTTTAAAGATATATTATAGGAGCATCAGACAGATGCGTTAGAGCAAAGTAGGAAAATCTCTGTTACAGTCCTCAGATCTTATCTGACAACATTTTTGACACTGGGTCTAGTTGAAGCTACAGGTCTATTAAAGAACTGAGTCTGAAGATTTTCCTGAGTGGAAAGGTAGGTCAGAGAGAGACAGAAGTGAGTGATCAATGGTTACTTACGAAACTAAAGATAGCTCAAGATAATTCAGATCAATATCTGCACATTCTAGTTTCCCATGGTTATGAAGTTCTGGCACATAATCAGTCTGTAGAATTGTCAATACTGGCTTTCAGGGAGGACCTTCTGTTCTACTTCCCAGCGGAATTACTCTAAGACACCACAGAAAAGAAAGCTGGCACCAAGTAATCTGTGCATCAGGTCAGTCTAGGAAAGGAGCAGACAGGACGGTCGCAGTGAGCCTGAGCTAGGGCACCCCTTCCTGTGTAAACGAGGCATTGTTCCTTAGCAATTAATATTTACAACATGAGAAATTTGAATCCACTTACCTTTTCTTTCACTGTATGTATGCAATTTTCCCTTCTCTGTGCTCTGATAAATTGCATATTTATAGTCTAGAAATATTGGTATGTTGATATATTATGCATAATGATTAGAAAAACAAGTTTAAAGTACATTTTAAATAATCTATTTTGTGTGTAAGTGTGGGTGAACAAGCACATTCTGTGGGACGGGAGTATGGTTAAGAGGACATCTTGTGGGAGCTGCTTTTCTCCTACTGACATTGGGTCCCAGGCATCAAGCTTAGATCATCCAGTCTGATGGCAAGTACATTTACCTGCTCATCCATTTCCCCTGCTCCAATGGTGCATTTTTAAATTACTGAAAATTGTCCCCTTACCTCCATTTGAATGTCACGAAATATGCATGCTATCCAAACACACACACACCACATATACATCTCTCTCTTTCACATACACACATGCAAAATAAGTAAATGAATAAGGTAATAACTTGAAAAAACAAGAAACCTAGATACAACCAACATTAATACCCAACCTATTGTGGTACATAAATGCACTATAATGGTACATGCAAAAAATAATTCAAATTCTTTAGAAATATTTTAAAATGAAAATGAGATGGCAATCATTTTGTTGTTTTAATCAAATCATTTTTAGTCCCAGGGAAATCATGACATGGGTTGTTTCTAGAGATGAAATAAATATTTATCTTCTAAGAATACATTGTATTCCTCTTTTGTCGGTTTATGAACATCACCATCTAGCTGCATCTGCTCATCATTTCTGTATTGTACCTCTCCTCTTTCCTTCAGAAATGTCAGCCTTTATTTTGTATTGTTCTTTGTAGAGCTTTTTACCCCACTCCCCATTAATCTAAATTTTTGGCTTATATTAAATAAATTTTCTTTCCTATGTCTCTTGAGAATTATAATTGCTTATTGTTTCTTTGATGTTTTCATTATTTCTTTGGCTTCCCTTTTCTTTGCTGTTTGTCTTTCTAGTGCTTGTTTGTTTGTTTTTTTAAATTTTTCTCTAATTTCTAGAATTACTTTTTCCACTTGATGGTTCATTTCTGATTCATAAAAACATACCTTGTGGTCTTTAATTTGGGATGCCATGTTAATGTTCAGGTCTTTTACTTTTAAAACATTTGTGAGCAGCTCTTACACCTACGTTGGTCTTATTGTGTCTTCTGAAGAGAAGATGAAGTTTTGAACTAGCTTACTAGTTCAAGGTGTTTTGTTGACTAAGTTCCAACAGCTGACACCATGTAGAATAT
This sequence comes from Cricetomys ansorgei, assembly GCA_026225945.1. Classification (NCBI taxonomy): domain Eukaryota; kingdom Metazoa; phylum Chordata; class Mammalia; order Rodentia; family Nesomyidae; genus Cricetomys; species Cricetomys ansorgei. Next base: position 5,480,682 of record JAMJFZ010003624.1, read on the forward strand.
ATACACTGGTTACTTTGTTGCAGGACTGTGAAATCCTCCATAAGCTGCTTGATTTTCCCCACTCTTAATCAGCAAAACAGTGAAACCAGCCCCAAGCTAAGCCAGGGTTTCCCCTTGACTTTACCCCATCACCCTTCTACACTCTAGTCTGTTAACCATCTTGGGCTCCACTTCTTGGGGTAGTACATTGTAAAACACATCTATTCATCTTAAAGAAGGTCTCCTTTGGGACTATCTATACTCTTCCACAGTCTTATCCTTCATTTTTTCTAGTTTCCTTCTTTATGAAAAATGCCAAAATATCCTGGCAGAATTGAGTAAGAGAAACATGGTTATTTCCAAGACTAGAGGAAGGAAAGGAAAGGAAAATTCAACAAGAGGACAAGACATGCTGAGTTCTTCTGTTTTTATAAAGCAAAACTCAGGTACTAAATAACGTTATGTTTTAATTTCTTTCTGTACAGGGAGCTCATAATCTTCAATTAGAATCCCTCACCCTACAGGAAAAAAAAAAAAGCACATTTACATATTACACTTTTTTCATCATTACTTAGAATAACTTCTGCACTAGATTAAATTTGGGGTTTCTCTTAAGATGTCAATTTAAAAGCTTTCTTCTAGGTGGAGGAGGGATTGCTGGGACCAGAGGGGCCAAATACCCTAGGAGAATAAGCCCCATGGAGTCAACTTACCAGCAGTCTTACAGGCTCATAGAGCCTGAAGCAGCAGACATGGAACCTGCAGGGTCCCTCAAACATGTTTCAAGGTTGTTTAGCTTGGTGCTCTTGAAGAACTCATACAGACTGGTGTGGGTGAGGAAGGTGTCTCTCTGAACCTTTTGCCTGCCCATGCCTCTGATCCTTCTCTTCCTGCTGGGTTTCCCAGTCCACCCTTGAAATAGGAATTAATGCTTGAAGTTGTTCCATCTTATTGTGCCCAGTTTCCGGCAGAGACTTGGGGGTAGGCATGGGAGGATGGGTGGGCTAGATCTGCGGAGAGGGGAGATTGGGAAAGCTTAGAGGAGTGGAGGGAGGTATTGGGAAGTATGAGAGAAGAAAAGCAAACAAACAAAATATAAAAGGGCTATTCTTTGCATCTCCTGTTTGTCTTAAGTTCTACCACAAAGTGTCTGCAAACAGGTTTTCTTCTTTTCAGTAGATGTTTCAGTTTTTCTTTACAGGTAACTTTTGCTGTTGATTCATAATAAATAAAAACCAAGGAAATGAATAAATAAATCATTTACATTTTATAATGTTAAAAGAAAGGAACTTTAAATCCAGGGGTGAGATAAAAGTGTTTTCATCAACTAGATTTGTTTTATGATGTAGTTAGCACTCACAATAATTGCATAAAGATAGGCTTATTAATAATTGACAATTTTAAATAACATTTATTTTTAAATCAGTATAAAATATGTTAAAGTTCAAGATCATTTTGTCTCTGTCTCCTCAGGACTGTTACAGACATGAGATGCCTTGCTGAGCTTTAAACTGAATGCTGGGCATCTGTGGTGGTTTGAATGAGAATGGCTGCATAGACTCATAGATTTGAATTCTTGGCACCTGGGACTGGCACTATTTGAAAAGGATTTGAAAGTGTGGCCTTGTTAGAGGATGTGTGTCACTGGGAGTGGGCTTTGAAGTTTCAAAAGGTGCATTCCAAGCCCAGAGTTGCTCTTTTCCTGCTTCCTGCAGATCTGAAAGTAGAACTCTCAGCTACTTTTCCAGCACCAGGTCTGGATGTGTACTTCCATGCCTCCAGCAATGTTGACAATGGACCTAATCCTCTGAAACTGTAAGCAAGCTCCAATTAAATGTGTTCTTTTATAAGAACATGGTGTCTCTTCATAGCAGTAAAAAACTAACTAAGACATTATCCAAACTCAGGTCTTCACTTTGGGCAGCAAACACTTTGTCCATTGAGCTATCTTTCTATTTCTGTGATAAAACACTCTGACCAAGGCAACTTATAGAACAAAGAGTTTATTTGAGCACATGGTTCCAGAGGGCTAAGTCTATGACATGGGACTGGATGCAGCAGGCAGCAGGCATGGGTGATTGGAATAGCCCATGAGGACTCACATTTTGGACCTCAAGCAAGTAAAGAGGATGAAATTTAAATGGCTTGATTTTTCAAATTCTCAAAGCCCACTTCTAGTGATATACTTTCTTCAACAGAGCCATATCTCTTAATCCTTTCCAAATGAAACCACCACTTGGGAATTGAGCAATCAAATGGCTGAGAATATATGATAATTTAACATTTAAATCACCACAATAATAAAAAAAGTGATTAGCATTATTGGTAAAATTTAAAGGGTTACCTACGTGTATGCTTATGAACTCTCTTATCCAGTCCACATCTAATTATTCTTTTGGAAAATATTGTGTGTGTGTGTGTGTGTGTGTGTGTGTACACAGGTATAAACAGAACCCAGAAGACGTTAGGTATCACCTCTATGACTACCTATTATTTTGAGACAGAGTCTCTCACAGTATTGAGAATTCACATTTTATTTAGTCTACCAGTTAGCATGCAAGCCCTAGCAAATTATTTCATCTTTATCCACTCATCTGAAGTTCCAGACATGCTGGGGATCACTTCAGAATTTTTAATGGGTGCTAGCATCCAAATTCAGGTCCTTGTACTTGCATAGCAAGTTCTCTTATATGCTGAGTCATGTCCCAGTCCTAATATCTAATTTTAGTTTTTGCTTGTTTGTTTGTTTTCTGATAAGATTTCTCATGCTGTTTGGGATTCTTTACCTTACTATAATTTTACTGATTCCATTGGCCATAAAGAATTATCCATTTTGTTTTTAATTTTACATAGATTGACTCATATGCAAAAATATTAAACTGATCATTATATTCTCTTTTGCTGAAAATTGAAAATATCCCCACTGGTTTCTAGAGAGAACATGTGCAAAATGTTCTCAGATTGATAGTGAATACGTTTCTCCTGCAAGAAGATAAGAAATGCAAGAAAAAAAGAAAAATAAAGCATGTTAACAAAATAGTTTCCAGCTCAGTTTTGTAGCTATCAGAGGCTTATATCTTTTGACCTTTAGTTAAATATTCCAAGCCTGCAGGAAGAAAGACTCTCTAGTAGCACCTAGCATTATTACAGTTATCATCATCATCTAAATGCAATGGTTAAGCTACTTAAGATTCACCTTCCATGCTGCATACTTTCTTAATAGCTCTGTAATTGTAAAGAGAGCTTTGATGAGGGTATTAAGGTTTCCCTGGATTCTGAGTGAATTGCCTGTTTAGAAGCAGATAAGGAGACTGGAGGGGCTGTGGGGATTACCAATAGCACATTTCTTTTGATTTCTTCATTTTCTAATTTCTTTAAAACATACCTTTGCCTTCACTACTGTGAAATCATGCAAGCAAGCATCATGTTAAGTTGAAAAGAATATAGGAGGAGTTAGAGGCTATAAATCTCAGTCTTAACACCATCATTAACTTCTAGTAAAGTTTTACCAGTGTCACTAAATTGTCCTAAAGAGTAGAGGAACTGCTGTCTCAAAGACCATCTGTCTTGGAAAGATGATTATTTAAGAATATGCTTCATACTCTTATGTACTTAGTTAATTTCTCAGTAATTTATTTGCATTTAATAAGGGTAAATAGGCTATTGTCCACTGTAATTTTAAATATAGTTGCAGGTTTTAGAACTACATTTTATGTTTAAGGACATTAGATTTTTCACATACCAAATAGAATTAATTTGTCATCACTTCAGATAAATTTGGATATGTGGTATGCAGTGTCATCTAATGTTAACTAATATTACATAATAGCTCTTTTATGGCACAAAATAACATACTATATTTTGAGTATTATCTTAATTAGTACAAGATTAGTATGTGCCTTCCCTATGTTTCATATGGGGATGTTTGTCTTTGGGAAAGGTAACTCATTTGGTAGAGTGCTTGTCTAGAATGTGGAGGAAGCCCTGGGTTTGAAATCCATGCAGCACTGTGATGTGTTGTCTATCAAGTTCCAACAAGATTAACTTAAGTGACTAAGAAACAAAAACTATTACAAAAGTGTAGAATACATATAAAAGATCTACTAATAATATTTTAAGTTTAATTAATTTATATGTGTGCATGAGGTCACATGTGTGTGTGCTAGCATAGGTCATATGACAACTTGTAGAAATTAGATATTTCCTTTCATCATGTGGATTCAGGGATTGAAGTTAAGTCTTCAGTGTTGGAAGCAGATGCCTTTACCCACAGAACAATCCTGCTCACTCATATTAATACTATATTCAGAGATACAGATGATAAACAACATCACTGTGGTCTTTATACAAAATATTCAGGATAAAGTAAGTTTTCTTATAATTCACAGTGTTAAGTGGTATCTGCCTCTTGCATCTTATTTCTAATTATTTTTGTATCAGTACAAAAGTAGAAATTTGACATATGTCATCAGGTTGTCCCTTGGTGTACTCTTTCTGTATTTGATTGTTCATTCTGAGCTTAGTTGAATGTTTGCTTTTACCTAAGTTCTGTCTTCTATCCCACCCTCCATACAATTTTCATTCAATGTAATATTTGCCACCTTTGCTGTACTTCTGAAGACAACAGCAACAAGAACTAAGATTCTAGCATTGGGAAAACATGGTCAATTTATATCTAAGCACAAATTTGTTTAGTCCTTTCTTTCACTATAAATGCGGATGTATGTATGAAGTTCATATGTGAAACTTCCTATCCCATCTTTATAATTTTTAAATGTATCTTTACTATCTGTCTAAGAAACAAGTTGCCATGTGAAACCCAATAACACTTTGTTCTTTAGCGGCTATTTAAAGACAGTGCATATCATGTAGGTTGCATTAGGGACTCTGAGTCCTGTAGGGGTGATTTAAAGTTCTTGAGAGGATGTACATGATGTTGCCAAAAACTGTACCAAGCTTTGGATAGTAATTGAGTGTCTACATGTTCTGACACATGGGGCAAGTACTATAAATATCTGCTTGTGGACTCTAGGGAATTCCCTGTTGTCCAAAAGGAAGATATAATGAAGAATTAAATCTAAAATTTTTAAAATACGAAAATACCATTAGACTCACAAAGGATCATGACTGAAAGGACATTCTAGAAACCTCAAAGTGAAATGGCCCAAACAAAAGTTTTGTGTTGATATCCATGATTCCCTGTCTTGCAGAAACCATTCAGCACAGCTTCTAGAATGGAAAACATAGAAGGTGGAGGAAGGACACTTGTCTAGAATTAGCTGAATAATGACATTGATTTCAGATGAAATTCTTGATCTAATTATAATCAAACTTATTAATGAGTGATTGCAAGGAAGAACACATACCACTCAGTTTCAGTAAGGGTTTGGCAAAACTAAGTCATGTCAGATTAATTCAATTTTTATCTTTTAATCAGCTTAGTAGCATAATAGATGGAGAATTATTAGGGACTACGAAAGGGCTGAGTTCATTTGACAAGTTTGCTGATGTTTTCTTTGTTGACAAGACAATTAAAAGGGGCTGGATTTAGAAGAAATTTCTGCTTAAAGGAAGTTTCTTGTTATTTATAAATAATTTTCCAATTAAGATAATAGTGTTGACTTATAGGTTTTTGTATGCAACCTGCGTCTGTGTGTGCTGAGTATCTGTACTATCATTCTTTACTCAAAGGATCTATGGTGCAGTATGGACTTTCTTTTTAGTATAAAAACTGAGAAATAAAGATGGAAGATCATTAGAACAGTAACCAACAATACCTTAACTGAACCTAGAACTTTAACTCTAATGTCACATCTTTGAGTGCATCATACAATTCACTTAGTCTGTATTTTTAGATTTTGTAATGAATTATAGAAGTATAGATAAAATGAATATATTTATCTGTTTTCATATATGCTGTATCTGAAACAATAGAGAACAATTAAGGCAATAAACGTTGAAGAAGAATTGTTCCACACAAAAGGTAGAGAGATACCTTCATGGGTAACAGTGCTTGCTGCCAAGCCTGGTGACCTGAGTTCAATTTCTGGAACCCAGATTGTTGAAGAGAGAATAACCAGCTCTTGCAAGTTGTCCTTTTGGGATATAGCTCAGTTGCTAAGTGTTTGTCTAGAATGTAGGAAATGCTAAATTCCAACCTTATTAACTGAAAGCCATACATGGTGGCACATGCCAATAATCTCATTACCTGGGAAATGGAGATCAAATGATCAGAAGTCTTAGGTCATCCTCAGTCATATTGTGATGTTGAGCTGGGGATAAACTATATGAGGTCCTGTCTCAAAACAAACAAGAAAGAAGGAAGAAAGAGGGAAAGAAGAATAAAAGAAAGAAAGGAAGGAAAAGAGAGAGAGAGAGCAAGAGAGGAAGAAAGAAGGAAGAAAAGAAAGAATGAAAGAGAAGTAAACAAATAAAAGAAATGAAAATGGTCCTTTTGAACTTGCATCAATGTCTGAAGCCATGCAGACATGCAGCAAGCTCTGGTGGACTCCCACTGCAGAGTTACCATCACCTTTTAGGACCACACTAAAGTGTCTGCACAAGTGATGTCTCATTGCTTTGAACCAGTTTACAAGGGTATGCTTTTCATGTTTATGGACCATGGTCCTGGGATATATCAGTGAATGCTGAATTATTATACTCAGGGGAGTCATCCTGGAGGAAAAGTCAATACCTGTTAATGATAACTGATCAGAGCAGGCAAAATTTTCTAATGAGAACTCTGAAAATAGGTCAAAGAAGTTGCAGGGGTATTGCCTGCATCTCCCAAGCACAAAGGTTTTCCCTCTTCTGTCATATTGCAGTGAATGTTCTTTTGTTCTTTCTAGTTGTGCTTTGAGGTCTGGAATTTTAGGTCCCTCCACTCTATTCTCCACATATACCATCAGGGGAATATCAGTTAGGAAAACATTATTTTTGGAGTGACATTTGGTGTTCTATCACCATTATTCTTGGGAAACCTCAGTGTCTTATCTATTGTCATAAGAGATATTTGAAGAATGAAAGGCATAGTTCAGAGGTGTCAATCAAGTATAACACAGACATGTACAGTGAAGTTGTCAGCTCCTTCTAGCTGTCACAGTCAATGTTACATACAAAGAAAAGGGTTTTACCTTATAATTGGGGTTTGAATTCATTTGTGTGTAAGTTTAACTGCTAAATTTATAGGCTTCATCAACTTAATCTCTTCTGATCTCCAAGTGAAATGCTAAAAATAAAATATATCTTTGCGGAAACAGGTACCCATCTTCTTTGCCTAAGGTCACTTTGCTGATTAAAAGTGAGCACTGGCTGAAAAGGGCTAGACAGGAGGAGAACTTGGCTTTGAACCTGGGACTTCTAATTATAAGTTATGTGCTCTTTTTGCTATACCTTGTGACCTTTCTGGCTAAAATGCCACATCTTTCCAACATGGTAATGAGCTTTCAGTATGACTTAGAAGCAGAGATTCTTCTAGGAGTGTAGAGAGAAGTAAAGAGGCAGAGAAAAAAAAAGAATGAGGAAGGGAGAGAAAGATGGAGACAGAGAGAGGGTAGAGGGAAGAATGGAGAGAGAGGGAAGAGAAAGGGAAGGATATATGCATGACGATCCCAAGTGAAGCATGAAACTAACCCTGGAGAATGAGTTTGATTTATTTATCTTATGGGACCAGTCACGGTTGGGGTCAATCTGAAAAGAGTAGCCTCAGTTTCCTTATCTTCAGAATGCCATCTCAAGCTCTTTTAGCAAAACACCCAGTGACATTCAGAGTAACTATGACAAACAAATATAAATGTAATCACACAAGTCATATATGGACTGAATCAGTTGTAAATTTCACTACAAATAAGCTACACAGAATGGGATCCATTTGTTATCTCAGAAAATGAGATCACTTGCTTTCCCATAGAAGTAGAAAGATTTATTCCTGAAGTAAGGCCCTCAAAAACCAGAAAATGTTCAACTTCCCTCCTCCAAGGACTTGGATTTGAATCATCTGTTAGGATAGTCTCCATCCATTCCCTTTCTATACAATGCATGCTGCCAGAGAAAGGAACTGAAAATCCACACAGCATGAGAGTAACTTATTAAATAGGCACTTGAAAGGAGAGTACATGAATAAAAGAAAAATGGAAATCCATGCTGATAAATTGTCAGTATTTTAGGTCTCTATGGTATATGTGCAGGCAATAAAATTTTTAACGCTCTTTGAGAAAATAGGTAATTAGCAATTGTTTTTTAGGTGATGTACTTGGCATTTTTCAAAGAGAAAAAGGTATAAGTTGCAATGAACTGTAATTGCTGTGTAAAGGTTGTAAACACTGAAAATATTAAAAGTTCAGAAAGTGTATTCTCTATACTGTCATTCACTGCAATTTGTAGTTGGTTTTGAACACAATGAAGGTATGAAGCCAGGAGGCATACACCACAGTGTGTGTGTGTATGTGTATGTGTGTGTGTATGTGTGTGCTGGGTGGATGTTTTAGTGTGGGTGTATATACATGAGGTCATGGGCATATGTAGATTCTGTAGGTAAAAATCAGGTGTCTTCCTCTACCATTTTCCACTTTTATCATCTCTCTATCATCTACCTATCTATCATCTATCTACCTATTTATCATCTAGCACTTAGCCATCTGTCTAGACAAGGTCTTATATTGTAGACCAGGCTGGCCTTAAATTTATATAGACCCACTTGCTCGCTCATTTTATTCACTTTGCTTTATTTTTGAGATAGAGCCCATTACTGAATCTTGAATTCATCAACAGACTGGCCAATGAGCTCCAGTGATCTGCTTGTCTCTGTTCTCACTTTCTGAATCTACAGTTCCATGTGTATCTTCCATGGCCATACCAGCTTTAGATGTTGACACTGGGGATGCAAACCACTTTATACTTGCACAGCAGGCACTTTGATGTGACAATTTTGAAAATTATTTTAGTATATACACATTTGATCATACCTGCTTTGTTAACTGACCTTACCCAGCACCTGAAACCTTGGATACTGATAGGTGACAAAGGGCCACAATCTCAAGAACAAGTTAAATAATGTGCCCAAGGTACTAACCCACAACCCTTTTCTTTCTTTGTACTCAAAATGTGGCCTCTTCCCTATATTATTTTTGTTTGTGGAAACTTTATTAAAGAAAATGTTTGTCTTTTCAGAATACTAGAAGTTAGGTATTGTTTCAACCCCAGCTTTTGTTTTGCTTTTAAGTCTTTCCCTTCATAAACTCCTCTAACAGCTAGAGTTGGAGATGCCATATATAAATATGCATACATAATGGGAAAATTACGCAATATTTATTTCTATTTACACTTCCCTCAACAAGATCCATTTTTGTTTTTATCTCACCTATTTTCCATTTATCCTCTTGGCTTTCTTTCTTGCTTGTGAACTTGCTGTGTTTTTTAAAATTTATAATTTTGGAGTATAATATTTTCATGAGACTCTGAAGTAGCCAAGCTGGGGTTTTCATTGTTTGTTTGTTTGTTCTTTTTGTTTGTTCATTCATGGACTGCTCTGAAGAATGAAAAACCAGCCGCTTCTATTTCTTAGTACGAATTATAACGTAATGCCACTTTCAGAGGAAAGGAACTGGGCGGTTTTAACCCAGAACGCAATAGTTCAGATTTAATAGGTATGTTATGTGTTGTGTTGTTTTGGTTTTCCCTACTACTTGTTTTGAGCCTCTTCCCCATGTTCAGGCTAAGTAATGATGCCTAGCTTATGTGCTTCCAGTTTAACTGCCAATGTTTTCAAATCCAGCCTTTCCCTGAAGTCTCATGTGAAGTGGGATTGCCATCTCTGGTGGGTGGAACTCAAACAAAAACTCTCAGCAACAGTTAAACACAGATCAACAGACCTTCTCAGAGAAAACTGCCAAAGAATCCTATCACCTTATATAGCTGTTTATCTATATCATTTATCTGCTTTGCTGTTACTTTAACCTTGAGAGTCTACAAGCTGTTAAATGTCTGCCTTGGAATGTGGAGTGCAAGGCAAATCAGCCCTGGCACTCTGGTTAAATAAAAGCCAGGACAACTGAGCTCTGCCTAGGCAGGAATAAACTAGCCATTACTATAGTCCTGTCCCCTGCCGCCCCCCACCAACCAAACCTGTGGGAACACAGTAGGGAAATAAGGTAGGGTATTTTGTTTGTTTGTTGTTTTATCCCAGTACAAAGTCTGACAGTGTAACCTTGGTTTACCAGGAGCACATTATGTAGATTAGGCTGACCTTGAACTCAAGGATCAGCTGCTTCTGCTACCAGGGTACTGGAATTAAAGACTTAAAACACCAGACCCATCAAAAATAGGTGGTTTTAAATTAAAGATTCTCATTTCTACTTGTAGAGCCATGTCTCTTAAATCAATTTGCCTATTTCTAATTGAATATTTGGGGCATTTTTTTTTTTGGTAATTTTTTTCACAATAACAGACTGTACAATAATTTTGTCAGTCAGTTTTAAATTATATTTGGGTATATTTGATGGGCTTCTCTTGATTGTATCAGGCTGTATTCAGCTGTATAGAAATAAGCACAAAAAATATTTAGCACCAAATTAGGTAGGAAGTTTATCAATACCCTAGAGGAAGGGGAGGATAAAAGCATTAAAAAGTACCAATGTTGTCTTATAGGATTTTATGGTCTAGCATAAAAATGTTACAACAAAATTCCCGACAAAACAAATAACAAAAGAAGCAAGCACAGGTGGGTAATAAATATGAGAGAGGAGAAACAGTGGAAGTTCTGAAAAAGGAGATTATCCTCAGCTTGACCTTCAATATAAGTCAGGCTGGCTTTGTGTTATCGATGATCGGAATCCAGCCTCCTCCTTCACCTCCTCCTCCTCCTCTTTCTACTCCTTCTCTTATTCCTCCTCTTCCCCGTCCTTCTCCACTTTTTCTCTCTGTTTTTGCTCTTCTGTCTTATCCCTTTTACTTCTCAAGCACTCTCTCCCTTTTAAAGTAGCAAGTGTTGTAAAGTTAAGTGGTAGAACACAGGTCTTATTTATCTGAGGCCCTAGGTTTTGTCTTCAGTACTGAAAAAAAAATGAATTTGCCATTTAGATAGTATGTAGCACACATCACAGTTGGGGACCCACCATTTCACAGACTAATGTTCATCTTCTTGACCTAGTGAGCCACACATAGCATGATACACAGCATCAACATCATGGTTAAGAGAGTGGGCCCCATGCTCAGTGAGGGACAGCAATCCTTGTGTCTTCTTCAGCTTTACACTATCAATCTCTCTAGGTTTGGGCATCTTCTTTACAAAGAAGAGAGAACCCAATGAGAGTTTCAGTCTACTTGTCCATGGTTCTTTCTATCTCTATTATAATATTAGACAGAAAGGGTTGTCCTGTTTTGTGCAACTACATTAAGAAACCACCCAAAAACTGTTTTTTCATAGTCATAAAGTTATTCAACTTATATGGTCCATAAATTTAACATAATACCAATAATCATGCTTTCTTTTTTATCACAACCTTTTAAGGCATTCTAATTAGACTTTGTTAATGTCACTGATTGAATATCACCACTATAGTCTTTGAATATTCTAGGTGGGGAGCCACAGGGTTTTTAAATATTTCCTGATAATAAAATTTGAGGCATTTTGGTTGACTATAAAACAGTAAAGTTTCTCTTTATAATGATACGATTAATAAGAGAAACAGATTTTCACCAGACATCATGACATTTTTGCACCTGTGCTTTAAACAGAATTACAATCCAAGGTACATAAGAAGATGGTTCAGCCAGGCAATGATGGTGCATGCCTTTAATCACAGCACTTGGGAGGCAGAGGCAGTTGAATCTTTGTGAGTTCGAGGCCAGCCTGGTCTACAGAGTTTGTTCTAGGACAAGCTGAGTTACAACAGAGAAACCCTGTCTCTGTCTAGAAGAAGAAGGAGAAGGAGGAGGAGGAAGAGCAGGAGGAGGAGGAGAAGGAGAAGAAGAAGAATGCAGTTAATTTCTTCATGACTAAGTCAGTATTGGTTCAAACTTGGGGAGTGTGACACCCCAAACTAACAAGCAGTATCTGGGTGAGCACAGACCTCCATGCCTCCTACAAGATGCAGGGGCTACTTTTTTAAAATATGTCCTCCACATAGATTTGAATATTAGCTTATGTATTTTCTCGAACTAAGACCATATCAAAATAAAAAGAGAATTTTAGTGATTCAAATGTTTGCTATGCTGATTATAAAATTAGGGCAATAGAAAATATATGGCAGAGGTCTGTCAGTTCGCTACATGAGAGAATCAAACTGTTGAAAATAAAACAGATGCTCTGAAAGAGATTGGATGTGTGTTTAATTTATGCAGTTTTCCCATTAATAGCATTATCTATTTAACACATCCATTACACATTCTCAGTGTTAATTTAAACAGAAAAAAATGTAACAACTTCAAAAGGAAATCTTCCATTAAGTTAAGGACATTGACTTTAATGGATGTTCTGAATAGACATGGAAATTAACAGGATGAAAAAAACAATTTGATTAAAAATGGTCCCCATTAGACATTGTTAAGCCACACATAATGAAAATATTCAGATAGAATTTACTGGAAAACAATCTACCATAGAAAGCCCTTTGCACTCTAAAATGCACTGCCAAAAAACTGTCTAGTCTTGGAATCATATGTAAAAATATAGCTTTGGGAAATTCTGAATAAATCTCTACCTCATAAGAAAAAGAGCCTCAATAATTACAAGATGAGTCTGCTGTGATTATCAGGGATTAGAAAAAGTGACCAATACATGCATTTTATTTCACTCACATTGCATCATGGAATCCCCCAGCTTCCTCAGCAATGGTGATGATTTATTTCTCATCTCTGTTCCCTTTCTTTCTCTCTCCAACTCCTAAATTTTCCCCGATAGCCCTAATTCTGTTCATTAAAAGGCTTGAAAATTTGATATTCCTTTTACAGATTAATTCTGTGTATCATAAAAAGTCCTCTTCTGCAAGATATCCTCATTCAAGTGCCAATATGACTGAGTCATCAATTAACAAAAACTATAGCAATGTCACATGTGGTAAGGATTCCCCACATGAAACTCACAAAATTATCCTCTGAGTCTATATATTGTGCATTGTGCTGATAAATACAAGGGGAAAATGTTTCAGAGAAAGTGATAACTGTGCTGAATGAAGAGAAGTCTGAGGTCTGTGGAGAAAATGCCATTAAAGATATTGGAAACGACCCATCTTAAAGGAGGCTAAGTATTTCCCAAAAGGAATTTGTTGTAAAGAATTGAATATTTATAAAATGAAGAATCTCATTTAATGTCTTGAACATAGTAAACAGCAGAGTTGGAAATATGGCTCAGCTTTGAGAATTAACTACACGAGTTTGGTCCCTAGCACCCAATTCAAGTGTCTCACTGCTGACTGTATCTCCAGTTCCAAGTTACCCAATGCCTTCTGGCTTCTCTGGGCACCTGAGTACACATGGTGCACATAAACTCATGTAAGCACACAAACATGCACATAAATAAAAATGTATAAATAAATCTTTGTAAGAAAGTGTTTACATGAAATTGAAAAAGAAATTAAAATATTGTTTCATATTTAAACTATTTGTATCTATGTATCTAAGTAGCTATGCATACTTGGAGTACGGTAGATAGAGGTATGTTTTGATGGGCAATAAGAATGAATAATTGAATACTAGATCGTGAAACATATTTAGGCCCAATAGAAGAGATTTGAACATAATCAAAAGTAAGTGGTGCTGAAAATGGAAAGATGTGCAAATGAGCAGCGAGGCCGCTGTTGGAACAATTTCAGTGTGAGTGACGGCTTAGAAAATTCATGAGAGGAGAAAGAGCAGAAGTCAGGGGATGTTTTAGGATATTATGGCACGGTCTATAGTCGGCAGTTAGTGAAATCTGAGTTCTGAGATGGAGAATCGGGCTTGGCATCACCTATGGACAGGGTTAAGTGTTGAGGAAGAGCTGTAACAGAGCTTATGGAATGATGCTTGAGTGCAGGTCTCAGGACAGGAGGGAATATGTTCTAGGAAATACCCACAGATAGCCATTCTGTAGTGCCATTCATTATAAATTCATCATGATAATATATTAAATTATCTTATAAACAAAGAAGAGCGTTTTAAAGAGAAGTAAAGAAAAACAATCGTATTTTCAAACCAATGTCACTGAGGGGCCCTGGTCTATGTAGTCTCCTTTAGAGGGCACCAAAGGGCAGAGGCATTTGATTGACAATCCTCCTTGCCAAAGCCAGACCAAGACCTATTACCTTTCCAGTGTTTTCCTTACAATTAAGCCCCAACTTTTCGATTTTCTAGGCCACTTTTCTAAGCTATCCCTCTCTTTCTTAAAAGCCAGTGACCCAAATACGTAGATTATTAAGATGAAGCTTTTCTCTTTTAGTCCGAGCCACTGCAAAAAGTGGCAAAGACTCACATGTTACATTATCTGAAAATCCAGACACTTGCCACCACTCAGATCATAAGCAGTCGTGTTTCCACTTCAGCACGTCCCTGTGACTAGATGACCTCAACTTCTGTTTCTGTCAGCAACTGCAGGAGACAAAGACAAAGCTAAGTCAGCTCTGAGCTGACAGTATCATCCTCTAAATGGCTCTGAGTTGCTTAGTAACCAGATACCAGGTACCAAAATGCAAAATGTAAGGAACCGGGGAGCCTGGAGTTCAGACTTGGGGTATTTTCAATACAACAAGGTTTGAAGGATAAGACGGTCTCACCATTCTGTCTCTCCTATCTCTCTGTGATTTTTAAACGTGACAAATGTGCATAAAGCACATTGAAGACAAGCATCAATTGACCAAGTTCCCTGTTCAGAAAGATATAAAAGAAATAAGAACAAAAGAAAAGAACAGAAAACACAGGAACAAACTTCCCAAAGATCCTTGTATATAAGAGGTTCTTCATTGTTATACTTAGTACACATGTATGTACTTTTAATTTAGTTTAATATTTGCATTTATTTGCTTATTTAGCGTGTGAATGTGTGTGAGTGGGGGGGGGTTATGTGTCTGCTTTTTTGTGTCTATGTGTGTGCACATGTGTCACATGTACAGAGGTCAGAAGACAACCTGTGATCCTGAGACAGAAATAGGGGAACATGAAAGAATACTTAGTACCTCATAAGACTGTTTCCAATTCTGTAGGACAACTGGGATGACCTTTTCTGGATTTATGTGAATCAGTTATTCAAGTATGAGCTTAAGCTCACTCAGTGGGCTGAGTGTGTAGGTGCATGCCTTTAATCCTTGTTTCTGAGAGTTTTGATTTTCTAAAAGTTCCGGGGTAGTCTCTGAGATACTTTGAAACTTTCTCATTTGAAATTATTTTCACCACTTGGGAAATACTATTATTTTAATACTGTGATTTTATAATTTGTAGTCCAAAGTAGGACAGCTTTAAATGGAAAGGGACAAGATTACAAAACTGGGAAAAATAAGTCTAGACTGAGCGCTGAGGTACGTGGCGGTACTAAAGTCAGAATTTAACTTTTTCCTCTGTAAAACTTGTAGTACAACTTAATTTCTAACACAGTATCATCAGCCACTGGGCTTACTGAGAGATGCCTAAGTCATGAAGGCTTTGTCTTCAGTTAGTGCCTTTGTAAAACGGAGCCTCAGGTGTGAATTCTCTTTCTTCTGCTCTTCTGTGAGGAAAGCTCTCTTCGCTATGGAAAGACACAGAGTTCAAGTCATCATATGGGAATGAGTTTGCACCTTAGAAAACAATAAATAATCCAGAACGTGATCTTTGAACATCACAGCTTGCTAGCCTTCTCTTACTATTAAAAAAAAAAATGCCCGAGCCAAATAACCAGAAGAAATAAAGGCTTAGTTTGGATTATGGTTTCTACCTATGGCCATTTGGTCCTGTTTCTTGAGCCTGTTGTGGATGCTTGGTAGTGAAGACCTGTTCATCTCAGAGTTGCCAGGCAACAAAGGGAGAGCAGGAGTCTTGATGTCTTTTCCACTGACACACACACTGTGACCTACCTTCTTCTAGTAGGTTCAACCTCTCAGTAGTCCAACCACATTCCAATAGCATCATGGGCTGTGGACAATGCCTCTAATGCTTAGGTCTCTGTGGAATATTCCAAACTCAAGCTATAACACAAGCCTGTCTCTGGAACTATGAGAAATAAAATTCTATAGCATGTAAGTTACCCAGTCTGTGTAAATTTTTATAACATCAGAAATGTTCTCGGGCTGAAGACATTTAAACTAATGTATCTTATGTTGGACTTTCAAGTTTAATGTTTTAATTATTTTATCATTTTATGTGTATGGATGTTTTGTGTTCATGGACTTTTGTGGACCACATGAGTGCTTAGTGCTCAGAAAGTCCAGAAGAGGTCATCAAATTCTTGGAACTTATACTTGTAGCCACCATGTTAGTGTTAGGAGTCAAACCCAAGTCTTCTAGAAAAACAGCAAGTACTCTTAACTTCTAAGACACCTCTTCAGGCTTTAGGTTTAATTTTTAAAGTATTATACTGTAAAAAAAATAAGAAGAACTTAATTTTAAATAATATTTGATTTTTCAGTTGTCACACTTTCTTCTTTTTCAGGGGTTCCTCTAGGCATACTTAAGGGACTGGATAGACAGTTGGGAAGTTTGTAAGGAGACACTGTTTGTCTGCATCTTCCCTGTGGGCGTGGGAGCTGGGGATGCCAGTAACCAAATATCAGCTTTCAAGGATTTGCCCATCTGCTTGTTTCCTCTGAAATGTGTTGTGAATAGGGAAACTTTTGTCTCTGATCTGATCTGATTTGAAGGAGCAAGTTGGAGGAAGTAATGAAGTTCTCAGGATGAAAATAAATGCTTACTTTAATTTGCATCTCTTTATCCTGAACCACACTGACCCTCTACTCTACCTGACATCTGCCACATCGGGATGCTCAGTAGGTCTGCACCCTTAAAAGCTTGTGATCAGGAGAAGTTGGCTATGGAAATGTGTTCTTAACTCTGAATCTTTACTATTGTATCTGGGGTACTAGTGGGACATCAGTGGGATTGACAGACCTCTTCCCATCAGCATCCTTCTGAAGAATCTATAATGCATCTTTTATTATCTCCTTGAAAAAATTTAAGTTCTTTGTGACCACACACAAATGGGTTGAACTATCTTGCTCTTTATATTTCTTCCTCCCCACTGACATTACTTCTTCTTGTTCTTTATCTTCTTAATTCAGTGACTCAACACCTTTCATTCTCCTACCTTAAAATACTTAAAATAGTTTTTCGATTGTTGGACAGCATTACACAATGCATTTTAATCACCTTCACCTCCTGTTTCTCCCTCTAACATTTCCCAGGGGCACCCCCACCCCCACCATTTTAACTTCATGTCCTTCTTGCCATTGTTGTTTTAAATAATACATGGATTCCAATTTGCATTGCCCATATACTCTTGATTTTGGGGTCATCCACTATGGCAGGATCACCCTACCAGGAGTCACACCTTTAAAGAAAACCCAGTCACCCTCCCCAAGATACCATCAACTCTCCATAGCTCCTTCTTTAGAGATCGGGCCTTAAGAACCCTGCCATATTTGTTCTACTATTGCTGTGAAGAGACACCACAATAAGGCAATTTATAAAAGAAAGGATATAATAGAGAGCTTGCTTACAGTTTCAGGCTGAGTCTATGATCATCATGATGGGAAACGGCAGTAGTCCAGGAGATATGGCTCTGGAGCAGGTTGAAGGCAGAGAAAGAGGGAGACTGGGGCTGGCGTAGGCGTCTAAAACCTTAGACACCACAGCCAGTGACATATCTCTTCTAATAATTCCACAATAACTAACCCTTCCCAAAACAGTTCAACCAAACAGAGACCAAGCATTCAAATACATGCACCTATGGAGGATATTCTCATTCCAAATGTCACAAAAACTTTCACACACACTGGTAGATTGTTGAGCAGCTTGATCTTGTGAAGATCTTGTTCAGGCAACCACATAAGTTACGAGTATATGAGGGCTGTAATGTCTAGAAGACATAATGTCTGTTAGGTTCTGTTTCCTCCCAACTTCTGGCTCATATTCCCCTCCCATTTTCCTAGATAATCCCTTAGATGGGTGGATTATGATATAAATAGCACATTTGTGCTGAGCACACCACAGACACTTCTTCACGTTTCTATTTTTATTCATTTATTATTGATATACTAGTGATAAAATATAATAATCTCATGCTTTCTTTCCCCCATCCTTTGATAAACTCATTTGATTTTTGCCTTTTAATCTTAATACGTGGCTATAATAAGTTTCCATACTTAATAGCCAAGATTTTGAATATTTTCTTATGATATCTATTTTCCCTAAAAATCTATATTTTAAAAGGTTTTCCCTGTAGATTGGCCATTAGCAAATATTCTTTCATAAAACATAATTTTTCTAGAGATTGCAGACAATATGGCTTGTTCATGACATCTCAACTTCATATAGCAGAAGAGAAAGCCACAGAAAATCCACAGGTGCTCATGGCTACGTTTATATAGTCCTTATGATAAAAAGCACTAGGCAAACTTTTTTCCAAGGGTGAGAGTTTTCCTACCTCTGTCCTATCAAAGTTAACTTACATTTTCAATTTGTTGTGCTGTTTCCACCTATTCGTCTGATATTGATTCATCTTAAAATTTATGTGGAAGTAGAACATTAAATAATAATCTTTATTTTTCTGCTAAGGAGTTCAACAGCTATTCCAATGTACTACATTTTACCATTCACCTTTCTTGTATCAGTTTGTGATTCTAACTTTATTACCCAGTAAAGACATTTATATTCTTATTCTGCCCCTTTCTCTGAGTTTTGAATATATTAAATTGGATGAAAACTAGGTAGCATATTTCTTCATACATTTGACTACAACAGGGCATTACTGATTTAGTTTATCAAATATGATGACAGTACTTCAAATAAAGTTCCATAAATATGATAAGCATAAGAAGTAGAGGAAAAATCCTTTATATAATTGTTTCACCCTTCCCGACTCCACAATAGTGATGCCTTTGTACATTTTTAGCACATTGCATTGACGTAAATTTCTTTTTGGTTTTAAAACTTTCCTAAGAGCCATCCACTGTGACTTTTCATGGCGAATGTCTCCTCTTAATTTCCAAGACACCTTGTTTCACTAGCACACAAAACAAATAAAAATGACACTTCTAAATACTATACTAAAACAAAGTGGATTTATTCTGAAGAGTTCAGAGAATACATTCATGATGGGCTTTTTAATTAAACGAATACAGTCATTTCATAGTGGCAGTTCTCATTAGCAAAACAGAATTGAGATGACCATTTCCTTCTAATTGCTTTGGGTGTTTATATGAGCGGGCTCATTTAAGGGTTGGTTTGAACAGATTTATATCTAATCATGTTACAATACCTCCTGCAAATTTGACAGATAAATATAGCTATGCCAAGGATAGTCTCAATAACAACAAAAAGAATTGGTAATTCGTTGTTCTTTAGTTATTCCTAGAAGAAAGAAATTTAATGTTTTACTTTTTATTGACTTTTTTCAGTTGACTTCTTTTTTTTAACTCTGTCATGAACTCAATGATTATGTCTTCGCAAAGTCGAATGATGGAACCCTAACTTTTAGTGTGCCTTTATCCTTGGGGCTGTTAAGAATAAAAGGGTAAATTGGCTATGAAGTGGGTGTCTTAATATGACAGGACTACTGTCATAAAAAGAATTCAGAGGAAGTCTGCACTCTGTCTCCGTCTTTCTCTCTCTGCCCCACTGCAACGCCCACCCCTGTGCCAGCACACACAAAAAGCGGATAGAAGCAGAAAGGGCCTTGTTGTGTAACAAAATCCAGTAGCCAGAGCATGAAAACTAGAGAGTATAAATAAATCTACCCAATATTTCTCATTTCAGTCCTATAACCAAGGAGAAAGGGAAGCAGTATGAACTGCCTGATAGAGAACCCTTTCCAGTTAGTGGGTTCTTCCCTGATTGGTCCTTAGATTTCACCTATTTTGCATACCTCATTAGCTGGTCAGAGACCACGTTAGCTGATGAAAACCTAGACACTGCCTCTTCATTCACAACCTAGTTTCTGGTGTGTACTGGATGTTAAGGGTTTTCTCTTTCACTTTTCCTCAATAAATCCTTCTTACCTGAGTCTTCATTGTCAATGCACTTCATTCTTTGTGACCACAAGCCAAGAAAATAGCAGAGAAAAACGTTTCAGCAAAGCCATGCATGGGAGAAGGCTACTGTTAGAAATTCACAAAGAATGTCTTAAACAAAGATTAAAAAAAAAAAAAAAAAAAAAACAGACAAAAATCCTCACCTAGTCTTGAACTTTCAGCTTCGAGAGCAAAAAGAAATACATTTGTTTTATGCTAGCAGTAGAAACTAATAAAATTGTATTATGGAAATGCCCTTGGTGTGATATGTTATTACTATAACAACTCATAAAATCAGGCTAATTATGAGAAAAATATCATTGCAAAATATATGAGAGAGTTAAAAAACACGTGGCAAATTCTTTAGTAATTTATAAGATTCATCACATGAGAAGGAAGTCTCAAAATCTATCAATTTATCAGAAACTAAGAAAATAAGAAGGACAGGGGTTTGCGTAGGATCCTGCAACAGACAAATTAACAGTAAATTGAAACTGAAAGCAGGTAACTAAAGCAAAGCCTTTAAGAAATCACACATTAGTCAGGTGGTAGTGATGCATGACTTTAATCCCAGAACTTGGGAGGCAGAGTCAGGCAAATTCCTGTGAGTTCAAGACCAGACTGTTCTACAGGGTGAGTTCCAGGATAGCCAGAGTTACAACAGAGAAATTCTGTCTTGAAAAACAAATAAAAATAAAACCAAAAGAATCACATATTAAAATGCCTAGTTAACCATATTGGATATTTCACAACATCACAGTAATGTGAAATATAACCACACAGCGGGTAGAACTAGGAAAGAGCATGTGGGAATATACCTTTATAGGGATTTCTCAGAGAACCTGTAAGTACTGAACAATTAAAAGTTTCTATACTGTAGAAAGTATTACTTTTTTGTTGTTGCTTAGGATTTTTTTTTTCTTTTTTCAATGTCAATGAAACCTCAAGACCAAGTTGGGAAGCTCTCATGCAGCTAGTACCCAGCTGGGAGACTTGTTTTTGTTCAATCCTAGGACCCCATTTCCAGTTCCATATGCACTAATTAGTTAGGAAATGCTGGGATTGGTGCTAGAAAGAGGGAATCCATATAGTGGCTCAAAGCAACTAAACTGTAATTAATCCTTGTACTTTATTTCCAGCCTGGGACACCTCAAGGTCTTCTTAGTCAGGGACCATGACCAATGGGAGCTCCACATAACTCTATATTCTGAGACAAGGATAGATCCAAGGGTTTACTATGTGATGTTTTCTGGAGAGACAGGATTAAATATCTATTCACTCCAGGTAGAGAAATGAAGACAAATAAACAATTCCAGTCAAAACTATTTTAGTGAACCAGTGAAATCTGTGGAGTTACTTATATTTGAGAGTAAACTTGTAGAATCATCAACCAAAAATCCACCCTGTTATGAGTACTGCTTTGCAGAAACTAAATCCATTACATTTCCTATTATGAGTTGGTGATGATCAGCTGGAAGGAGAGTATAATCTTCCCAGCAAGATAAATAGCTTCAGTTAAAGAGCTTATGACTTCTGTAAGTTTCAGGAGCATTCTGAGCCTTGTGCATAGTGTTTGCTTTCTTAGCCTTGTATGTTTCTTTTACTTCCCCAGGGTTAAGGAGCCTCCAACTAGTAAAGAATATTTCAACTTGCAGAACGTGGCTGTCTAAGAGTAGGCTTTTTCCTGCCTTTGTCTAATGAACATATGGTGCTTCTTATAGTCCTTAGAACCTTCGATGGCACATGTTCCTGTCTTACTGCTAGAGGATGAAAGAATGCATACAAAACAGAACATTTAGTGTACGATGATCTTTCTGCCCATTCTTCTTTTCTCATTCCTTACCTCACTTTGACTTTCTTTCATTTCCACCTTTTTATTAGAAGTATTCACAAACTATTTGAGAATGCTAATTACAATTCTGAAATCCCAATACACTTTACGTTTTTCCTTCTATCTACTTATGCAAATGGACAGGTGGGGCACGGTATGTTTGTGAAGGGAGGAGAACAACTTGAGGGAATTGGTTATCTCTTTCCACCTGTGGGAACCAGAGATTGGACTCAGATGTTTAGGGTTAGCTGTAAATGTCTTTACCTGATGAGCCATCTTAACAGCCGCATGTTCACAAAATCTAAGCTATCTTTATTTACTTGTTTGTTGCTGCTGTTTTGTTTTTTATAATTTAGTTTTATTTGATGTTCATTGCTATTTTCTTATATGTATGCCTCTGAGAGGGTATCAGAAGCCCTGGAACTGGATTTACAGACAGGTGTGAGCTGCCATTTGGGTGCCAGGAATTTAACACGAGTCTACTGGAAGAGAACAGCCAATGCTCTTAACTGCTGAGCCATCTCTCCAGTCTCCTTATTTTGTTTTTTAAGCCGTGAACATCAATGCTACTCTCAATTTTCTACCTATAAATAAAATATTCATGCCGCCTTCGTTCTATCTTCAATTTCTTCCTAAGATTTATAAAATAACATGAGGTGAGTATATACTAGACCACTATTTTATCTCTTAATAATGAAATAGTTTCCACACTTGTTTTGATCAGTCTTGGTGAAGTTTTATTCTTACAAGTAAAGTGTCCACTTATGCTATAAATTGGATAATTATAGTACTAAGAACCCACTCCAAGTGTAAATACCCTATTACCCATAAAAATGCTATGTTTTGACATATGTTTGTTTCATGCGTTCCAGTAAGTATACTTGAATTAACTTCTGTTTACTGCAAAGTTGGTTTGTATTTACTGTTCCTTATTAGTTCAAGAACTAAGTCTTGACAGATTAGAATCTCTTTCATGCCACGGTGGTAGTTAATGGCTATTATAAAGACATATTGGTCAATTATGTCAAGAAGTAGTTAGGTCTGCATGCACTTAATTGTGCATTGCTGAATTATAAATCTCAGCTGACTACTGATAGTAATAATTTCACTAACTGTATACACAAACACACTTTCTTAGCTACCAATCTGTTTGATGATAGCTAGAGTACTAAGGCAATCTAATGTGAAAGCTTAGAGAAGACTTCTCTATACGCTTTTTTTTTTCTGTTAATATTTTCTTTCTTTCTTTTTTTTAAGTTTTCTTTTTTGAAACACAGTTTCACCATGTGCTCCAAGCTGGTCTGGAACATACTATGATGAGCACACAGGCTCTGAATGTACAGAAATCCTCCTGCATCCTCCTTCCAAGTTCTGGGATTACAGGCATGTGACACCACACCTGTCCCTCTGTACACATTGTTCGTCACACTGGCCTCTTCTAAGAAATGTCAGATGAATTTCTTTTTACCTGCATCATGTGTGTCCTTACTAAAGCCAAATATTGTGTACCCTAAAGAAATATGTCCTCACCTAAAAACAGTAGAAGAGGGTCAGAAATTTGAATTTCATTCCCAGAACTCAAGGTAGAAGGATAGAACTGACCCATGAATGTTGTTCTCTGACTGGCATAGATGGACCATGACACATACATGTATGTGTGCATGCACACATGCACAGGATGATGCTGGTGGTGGTACATTAAAACAATTAATTGTAAGACCGTCTAGCATCTCAGACAGAATTATCTCCTGCTGGTTGGGAAAGGAAGTTTTTAACTCATATCTTAAGACTTTCTGCTCAAGGAAACCTCTCCCTCACTACTTTGCATGTAGAAGGCAATTTCTTCCCTTCTATGTTCCTCTCTTCACTCTCAACCATTAGCTGAAAATTCATGAATTTATTCTATCTGCAGACATTCAGGTATCCATTTCCCTTCTTGTATAGTTTTTCATGATTTCCCTTAACTCAATATAAACAATAAAGTACTCAAAAAGAAAAGTAACACAGAAACTCAGTTTCATACATTTTTTCAATAATTTTGAATTTCCTTTAGTGCCGTTCTCTTTGTACCTTGAAATATTAATGTACATGTGCTGGGAGGACCGTCCAATACAGAGTTCTAATGTACCACTTACTTTTACCTCTAAGTTAAATCTTTTGGTTTATATATGTATTCTTTTATTTTAATTGTGAGTTTTTGAGTGGTTTTATCCACAGTTCTGTGTACCAATTTCATGTAATACTCACAGAGGTCAGAAGAGGCTATTAAGGCCCTTGAGACTGGAGTTACACATAGCTCTGAGCGGCCAAGCAGTTGATCTTAGGTCCTGTTCAAGAGCTAGCAGTGGTCTTTACTGTACAGCCATTTCTCTAGCCTCAATCCTTCTTTTTTTGTTTTTTTTAAAGAAAATACTACTTTAGCTTATCATTTGAGAATTTCACACATTTATACAATGTTTTGAGATCATGCTCACCCCCGACTCCCCCTTTCCAATTCCTTCCATTCCCAATGTCTTCCTCCAATTTCACCTTCACATCATTTAAAAAAAGAATCATTTTCAATAATAAGAAACAAACTGAGTTTGATTAGTGATGCCTGCACGGACGCGAGTGTAGGACCATGCACTGGTAGATGAGCCCACATCCTCAGTAAAAAAGTGTGTCTCCCTTATCTAGCCTCTATCAACTGCCAATTGCTCCTCAGTAAGAAGTGGGATCTTGGCATCCCTTCCTCCGTCTATGCTGGAATCTCAATAGGCTCGATTTTCTTGTGCAAGTCTTATATGCTATGAGTTCATAAACGTTGCTGCCATGTCCTGTCTAGAGGACAGAAATTCACAAATCTTCTCCATCCTCCAGATCTTACGTTCTTTCCATTCTCCTCTCTAATCAGGTATTAATCAGTTCAGAATGATTAGCTTATCATCTGTCTGAAATATGTATTATTTTCTCATGGTGAGGGCATTCAAGTCCCCTCTCTTTTATGTATATTGGAACATGTAATGGATTATAAATTGTTTACACTGCTGTGTCATGCATCCTATATAACTAAGTTATAAGGATGAAAAAAGACTGCAGATGGTTAGGATTAAATATGATTGTAGTGCCTATTTAAAAATCACATGAAAGACTATAAAAGTCAGAAACACATAATAAAATTACAAAAAATAATTCATCACCCTAACCACATGTGCACTGTGCCTGCTGTTTGGTAATGTATCCTGAGGTACTGCTTCCCACAGTATCCTGAGATACTGTTTCCCATCCTCACATCCTTATCAGTTCTGAATGTTCTCACTATTTTTATTTTTAATCATTCTGTGTGTCATATCTCTCACTCTGGTCTTAGTTTAATGTGCATTCCCTAATGGGTACTACTAACGAATGAACATTTCACAACCTGTTTTCATTTACATCTTTTCCGTAAAACGACCCTTCAAGTTTTCAAGATTTGTAATTGGCTAATTTTATGTCTTCCACCCCACCCCCCATGGGGGAGTGTTGTTTGCTTTAAATTCCTAAAGTATGCTCCCAGTTTAAGATATATAAGTGTTTTGTTCTAGCCTGTAAGTTACCATTTTTATTCTCTCTCTGTCTAGGGACTTCAATGATAAAGAAATAAATAATTAAAATAAAAAATGAAACAGTAACATTGAATTTCTGAGTTTTTCTTTGCTTTTTGAATTGCCATTTTACTATCATGTTTACAAACTCTTTACCAAGACCACGGTTTTAGAATTTTCTCCTATATTTTCAATATGTATCCTAGTTTTGTGTTTCATATTCACATTTTTGGTCTGTTGGGGATAAACTTTGGGTAAGTGTGGGCTTTAGATACCAATTAATGTTTTTTGTAGTGGTGATATAATGCTGCTTCAGTATAAGTGGTTGTAGAGATTGCTCTGTGCTTGTAGAATTGCTTTGGTAGCTTTACCAAAGTTTCTCTTAGTCTTTATCTGAGTTTTCTTTTCTGGTCCGTTTGTTATTATGTATACTATTTTCTCCATCATGTATAGCCTTGATTAGAGTTGATATATATTTTTGTTTGCTTATTTGAGAGAAAGTACATAATACTCAAAAGCCCCATTCTATGTGCTGCTGGAATTACTAATCAACCCGCCACGTCTCATGGTACTGTGGCTGTGATGGTTTTTAAAATGACATAGATGAATAATTCGTCTCTGTATTCCATCATTTTCATTCAATAATATTCTGTATACTTTTGTTTGAGGCCAGAGCCTTATATACCCTAGGTGAACACTCCCCCGTCTATGTTCATTCTCAGCCCCCATTTCATTATGTTTTCCAAAAACACTGGAGCTATCCCTTTCTTTTTTTGTTTATGATGTGACAAAATGTCAACGAAGGTTACTTAAGGAGTCCCTTGGCTCACTGAAGTTATCTCTTCTTTTTTTCAAACCATTTATAGTTTCTATGGAAATATCTCATATTTATGCTTCATAATATTCCTATCTCTATGTGCACAGTACATTGTTGGGATTTTTATCAATATTGTGCTGAACGTGCACAGTAGCTTAGGAGTCACAGATTTGTTCATTGTTTTAAGTGAGACCATGAACACAGGAATCTTCATTTCCTATGGGATATTGTCTGATTTCAGCATTTTGGGCTCTCAACATTCACACTCTACATGTCTCAGTAGACACATTTCTAAGCAATGCTTTCCTGAGACATTCCAAATGTTTATTTCAATTTTGCCTTTTGCTGGTTTACAGCTTGCATGCAAACATGTGTTTTAAATGTTTTAAAATCTATCTTGTAAATTAGGACATGTTTGGTCTCATTTATTAGGAAATGTAGGAAAGTACATTTTTGGTATATTCCTAGCACTTTCTATATAAGAAGTCACGGCATCTCCCGAGAGGAACTGGAACTTTTCATCCTTTCTGATCTTTTCTCTTTATTTCTTCTTCTTCTTGTCATAATTTAGGGGCTGGAATTTCTGATTCATGTGAATAGTAGTGATGAGAGTGGGTACTCATCCCTTTACCCAATCTTATAGAAAATTTCCAGTCTCTTTGTCATGAATTATTGAAGCCATCTGTGGATATCATGTACCCTTTGAAAAGTACTTACTCATTTGAAGTTGCCTATTTTTCTAAGCATTTCGTTGTATTAGTTGAAATGTGCCTAAGGTTTGTAGAATAGTAATTAATAATTTGTTTCCTCTTTTGCTTAAATGTGGTAGCAGAACATAATTATTTTTATAATTATTGAGACCCAGCATTATAATTTTTATCCTGCTTATTTTATTTTAATTTACTTTTTCTTCTTGTTTAGTATATCCCAAGCCCAACCTCCCCTCCGTCTTTTCCTCTCAGCTCCCCCATCTCCCTTTACCCCCAGATCTACCCCCACATCCCTGGATCCCCTCTGAAAGAACAGGCCTCTCAAAGTTACCAGTGGAACAGGGCATGACAAGATGGAACAAAGTTGGGCATCAGCCCTTACATCAAGGCTGGACAAGGCAACCCAGCAGGAGGAAAAGGGTTCCAAGGGCCAGTAAAAGGATTAGATACCTTACCCTCCAGCTTTTAGGAGTTCTACAAGAACACCAAGCCAGACAACTTAGTGCAGACCCTTAACAGACTCTGTACTAAACCTCAAGAGCCACAAAAAAAAAGACAGCTTTTACTCCTACCTTTATATTATATTGTTACTTCTCTCTGATGTTCTGTGATTCAGTCCTTGATAGTCCATCACTTTCTTTTGGTTTAGAGATTTTTCTACAGTCGCTATTTTAGAGTATGTTGTTTCCCAACAGTTTTGTGTTGGTTTCTTACTCATTTTTCTTTATCCAAGGATGGTTTCTCTTCTCTCTGTCTCTCTGTCTCTCTCTGTCTGTCTCTCTCTCTTCCTATCCCTATCCCTCTTCCCCCTCTTCCTCCCTTTCTTCCCTCCTCTCTCTCTTTCTTTTCTTTTCTTTTCTCTTCTCTTCTCTTCTCTTCTCTTCTCTTTTCTTTTCTTTTCTTTTCTTTTCTTTTCTTTTCTTTTCTTTTCTTTTCTTTTCTTTTCTCTTCTTTTCTTCTTTTCCTGAGAGGTCCCTGCTAGATATAGACTCCTAAATGAGTTCTTTCATGTTAGTGTTTGAAGATGTGTAGCACTCTTTTTGCTATGATATTTTCTCATGAGAAATTGACTGTCATTTGAGATGTGCTATATCTATGTGAAGTTTCATTTCTGTCTCCTTTGAAAAAAAATTTTTCCCTTTGGTTTACAGCAGTTTACTGTTCTAGGTGTAGGTATGATAATATGGACAATTAATGCAATTGACTTAATTATTTATGTATTTACTGTGACAAATTACCTGACAAAAGTTACTTATGGCAGGGAGTTTCCTTCTTGGCTCACAGATCAAGGGTATTTAGTGAAAGATGTGAAAAGATGCTGCAGCATGGGCATGAGGCAGCTGCTCACATTGTGTTAGCAGTCAGGGAGCAGAGAGAGATTAACACTACTATTTTGATAACTGTTTCCCATTACACTGTATTCAGCAAGGGACTCCCAGCCCATGAGACAAAGCTGCCCATGTTCAGGCTGAGTCTTAACTAGTCACAGACACACTCAAAGGTGTATCTCATAGTTAATATCAAATTTATTCAAGTTGATGATGAAAATTTACTAATACAGTGGTATATACTGCAGACACACACACACACACACACACACACACACACACACACACATACACATATCCAATACAGTCTAGTGTCACAATTTTTGCCATGGAAGTGAAATGTCTAAAATTATTCTGTTTTTATGTGTTTTTACCTTCCATTATGATATATAGTTTATATTATATTTATATTATATATATATATAGTTGTATTATATAGTCTTTATATTTAAGAATTTACAATCATAATTTATAATACATTTTATATATTGTGTTGGTCCTTGCCTTCCACCTTGTTTGAAATAAAGTCTCTTTGTTGTTCTCTGAGTAAACTAGCTGGCCCACTGTCTTGCATAGATCGTCTTGTGTCTCATTCCATCTTACCACAGGCATGCTGCAACTGTAGCTATGTGTGTGACGTGGCATCCAGCTTTGTGGGCATTCTATGGATTCAAACCCAGGTCCTCACACTACACAACAAGCACTTTATGCATTTGGGTCACCTTCCTGCCCCTCTTCTTTTTGTAATATTATTTTTTTAGTGAGTTTTCTGTTTTTAAAATTTGTAGTAAATGCATTCATAACTGGGAAGAGGACCAATTTCATGATAGACAATTACAAATGCTTATCAGATACTCAGATTTAAAATACTATTTCTATTAATTCCTTGAAAATTTTAGTATATTTTGATCATAATCATCCTCTTCCAAATACTCCTCCTATATTCACTCTCACTTTCCTATCCACACAACTCTGAGTTTTCTCTGCTCCCCCCCTCCACTGAGTCTAATTTGTGTTGTTCAAATTGTTGTGGACTATTCTTGGGAATATGGCCTGTTCTAGGGTGTTATCAATCAACCAAGTTTCATATCATTATATAAAGCTATCTCCCTACCCAAGAAGCTACCAAATGGCAATAAATCGTTAGATCCAGGTAGAATTTCATGCTCCACTCCATCATGCTGGTGTTTTGTCTGGCTTGATCTTGCACAGGTCTTCCGTGTGCTGTCACAATCTCTTTGAGTTCATTTGTGTAACTGACTGATTTTGTCTGTAAAATGTGGTTTTATTGATGTTGTTCACCACTTCTGGCTCTAATAACCTTTTCACCCCCTCTTTCCAGAAGATCACTGGAGCCTGAGAGATAGGTGTCTGATTCTCTTGACAACTATAACATCTACAGCTGGATATTGATATCCAAAGATGCTCTTCTGATTCAAATGGGGGTTTTACTGTCATCTGACATATCAAGCGTTTCATTATTGTTGCTAAACCTTTAGTACTTGGGGACTGTCTGTATATGGGATTTATTCAAATGCTGTTTTGTTTAATCTTAGTTGAAACTACTCTGTCAGGGAGAGAAGCTCTCTGCTCTGCACTGGCAGGTTAGCGTGAGACTCTAAATTCTTCTGCTTTGTGTTGAACCCCTGGAGAACACAGCTGGATCCTCCTTGATACTAGTTAGTAATAAAGTCTTGGTTTCCCTGGGTCAATTCTGAATGCCAGCTGAGAGTAGTAAGATGTCATCCCTCTCAGAAGTGGATGGAAATACACAATTCCACAGGAGTCTCTCTTAACATTAAAGCAAAGAGAATGTCCAGTTATCCCTGACAAAGAGTAAAGTCTTGGCTTCCTGTGACCCAGGTCCATTGGCAGGAAGCACCTGGGCTGATTTTTGCAGTCGACAGAGGGTAGAAGTCTGGCTTCATAATAGGAATTTTGTGACATGGGTGTGTGTAGGTTTTAACCTACTCTCTTTGATGAAATATCTATTTTCTAGGAGTTTTCTGTCTTAATAAGTTGCATTTTTGTGATTTGTCAGAGAGGAGCAGGCTTGTTCTTCTGATTCACTCCCTGGTATTTTCAGGTTAGTAATTTGTCCAGCACGAAAACAGAAATAGAGGAAGAAAAAGAAAACCAGAAGCCCCTATGCTATGCCTTAGATGTTGGCATCCTTGTGATTGCTTTCTAGCTACTGTTTTTTTTTTAAATATGTCCAGTGTGTATGTGTATGTGTGTGTGTGTGTGTGTGTGTGTGTGTGTGTGTGTGTGTGTGTGTGAACACATGTTGGATGTGTGGTTGACAATTGTGAATAGGTACTCTCTTCCCACCATATGAATTCCAGGATCAGAACACCAGATTTCATGGCAGATGCTTTAGCCATTGAACCAACTCGTTCTTTACTGTTTTTAATTGTGCTTAGAAAGAACAAGAAAAAAAAACTTGCTTGTTTTGTTTGATTGAGGAACAGAACCTTGTATTTATTAATTTTTCATTCTGCTCATTGCCAATGCTTTATTGGATTAAGTGCTTACACACCTGAAATATAATTTCAAGAGCTTTTGCTCATGCTGTTGTATTAAATGATATTTCAAAGTCCTTGCATACATATCTATATGTATATATGTATATATATGTTTATGTATATATGCATACATACATATATACGCACATACATATATATATTGTTACTCTTTTGTCAGTTCTGTCAGTCGAACTTTGTATAGATCTCTAAGTGACAAGCAAGAAAACTCTATCACCATCCCATAATATTTATCATTATGAGCCAGATATGCTGCTGCTTCTCTTTAGATGCTCCATAACTTTTTGTCATTAAATTTGTCCTTGAGAGTAAGGCTTTTTGTAGATAAAAACACAAATTTTAATCTCTGTGTTGATGTTTTTAGAAAGTTTTAAAGCAATTTTGATTTTATAGCTGAACATTTCTTTAGCACAAAAGACTCATTTTATAATGCCATTGATTATTGATTTTCATCTCTGTTCTTATGTCAATTTATACTATGATGTATTTGAAGTTACTTTACTGTTATTCACCTTCCTTGCTCTCAAAATTAATGTCCTCTTGTTCTTTATGATATTTTCTAAGGCATTTCTTAAGGTTGACATCTGATTTACTCATGGTGCTTTCCAGAACATCCAGTATTCTGGATGTTCCTTCCATTACAGTTTTATATCCAATATCATATGCTTTTTATCTGAAATGAAAGCTTGCTTCTCTGAACAACTGGCTCAAGAAGTCCACCAAAAAACCTTTGATGTGTGTCTGCAAAGCTAAAGACCATTCTGGAATTAGAAATGGCTGCTGAATTGTAATTTCTGAGATAAGAGGTTGAAAGAATGAAAGAAGTAGTGCAAAAAGATGCAACATCCACTGTGGCATCCCTCTGGGGCTCCCCCAAACTTATAGCATATGGATACTTAGTAAATCAATTTTAGTTATTTTTGTTTGTTTCTGTGCTTGAAGATGAGTGGATATGCATGGGAATACATTCAATGGTAGAGTGCTTGAGTAGAACTTATAAGATTTTGGGTTCAGGCATATCAGCAGCACACATGTACACTGTTAAGTATGAAGTATCATATGTCTGTCTGTAGAATCACAAGGCCCTTATTATAAGTACATTACATTATATGTACATTAAGTATATTAATTTTATGTACATTAATTATATGACATTTCCTGGGGAAATGTGACAAGATGTTTAACCATCCAAGATAAGGCACTGAAGATATAGCAGATAAACCATTCCACTACAATCCACATTAGTGAACCAATGAGTTTATTGTGTTTATGTGCAGGAGTATCAGTGGAGAGTTACTTATAGAACATGAATGACTCAAAGGTAGCTGCATCCCTGGAAAACCCACTGCAACATGTGTGATGACTGATGACAGTTACATCCCTGAAGATTTCGGCATAACTTGTAGGCAGTTGGACAAGTCAAGAGAGCTTATTCCCCAGCAGTCTTTACTGCTAATACAACTGTATACAGGGGTCTTTTAAATTCTGTAAGTTTCAGGAACTTCCTGAAATGTATGAGTTATTTATTTCTTAGACTTTGTAAGTTTCATTTCTTTTCTGTCTTAAGAAGTTTCCTTTCTACAGGAAATGTTCTGATTTACAGGAAATAGTATACAACATAGTTACTTTTCTCATTACTGTGACTAAATACCTGACACTTAATTTAAGAGATGAAGGGTCTACTTTGGTTCATGCTTTAAGAAGGAATATATTCCATCTTGGCAGGAAAGACATGGAAGCAGAAGTCATGTTGTATCTTCACTTAGGAAATAGAGAGTATATAGGCAATGCTGTCACGTGATAAAACCTTAAGGTTTTCTCCCTAACAGTCTACTTCCTCCAGAATGGTTTCATTTCCTGAAGTTTCCACAACTTTCCTTCTGGAAAGCTTGCAAGACTAGCTGGGAACCAAGTGTTCAAACAGATAAATCTCTAAGGTACATTCCACATTCAAAGCATAACATCAGCCCTCTGTTGACCTTTCCTGAAGCTACGGATTTATATTTCTAGGTACCCCTCTCTCTGTACTAAGTCATTCTCAAATAAGATCTATTGAAATCTGTTCAACATATTTATGAGGTCAGCTGTTGTCTTGAAATCAATAAATGATGGGTTTGTTGGCCTTTCCTCAGATCTAGCACTTTCTCTATTATTTCTTGCCTGGGACTTCCAGTTTCCTGCAAGTGTGTGGAAATATTGATATTTTGCCTGCAAATGTGGAGGGATATTGATATTTCAAAAATATCAAAATTAACAAAATTATGCCTCTGTGCTCACATCCCAATTATTGACAGAAATTTCAGTTTTAGAAAATTTTGATTTCTAACTAAGATTGCTCACCAGAATATCATCTTCAAGATGACACTCTTCAGGAGTTTTGTTTGATTTGGTTTTTTCAAACATCACCATGAGACTAATTTGCTAACCAGGTGCTATGTAGGTGAAACCTAGAATCTTTTGTCTTGATTAGCAGTGAGGATATTCTTGGGGGTCAGTTCAAGAAGGTGAAATCAAGCCATTCTCAGCCTATCCTGTCTTTTCCACTATCTATTAGGTGGTCTCATTGCCTTCATCAGCAGAGAATTAATAGAAAACAACAACATGTTTAGCAAAAATTATAGAACTCTTGGGTAGAAAAATGGATCCTGGAGAGACCACTGACTCTACAGGGTTCTGGTGATTCTTCTTTCTTTCTTTTTCTATTGGTAAGGGTGTTGTTGTACCTCTTTTGTAGCCATGATTGGGTCCCTTTCTGTCCATGAACATGGAAACAACTAATATTATTGATTGTATGGAGTAAGAGTAAGTTCCAGCCTCCTCTGGTCTTCTTGTTATAGCAGCTACAGCATAGCCTATCTCATGTGAGAGGAAATGGTTTACATTTTGGAGGCATATAAACTTACTGCCTTAGACAAAAAGCATTGAAATGTGAATATTAAAAAGTTCTGCCTTTTGTTGGGAATGAAAGGTGATAAAATAACTCAAAGGTTATTATGTATACCTTCTCCCATCCTACGGACACACAGCCTCACTATCAGGCACATGGTCTTCATATTTTACAGGAATAACTCCTTGTGTCCACTTTAATCAACCTATAATAAATAAATTCTAGATGCTTGTCAAGCAACTTGGGAGAGAAGCTGTGTTCACACCAGGCACATGACTGAGAGGATTACCCTACTGACTCTCCAAGGTGGAAACAGAGCAGTCAAAGGGTTAACCTCTACCTCAGTTTTAGTCTCCTCTCCACCTAAGCACTTCTCAGGTCTTTTTCTTTCTCCAGGTCACTGGAATTCATAGACATCCACTTTATTCTTTTTAAAATTCACAAAACAGGGAATGTTTACTATCTTTTCCCATATCTTTAAAATCTGTAGAAATAAAACTCAATCTACTTTCTAGAAAAGAGAGGCAAATAAAGACAATATAAAATTGTCTCCCAGATGTAAAATCTGGATATTTTGTGTGAGTATTGAAGATGTTAGCTTCACCTCCCTTACAGGATTTCTCATTAGATCTACTTTTTGATAACTGGAATTTCATACAATTTAAGATTTTTAGACTTATTTTAAAATTATTCCTTACGAGGATTACATTAAGATGATGGTAACAAAATTTTAGGAATGGCTCTTTCTGGTACCTACCAATACGAAAATACATAAAGTGAGCACATAGATGTACGAAAACTGAAACACACACTATAGTTCCAATCATGGATGTGCTTGTTCTGTCCTTGATAAAATGTATGATTTCATATTGTTATCATTTTCTAGTAGGAAAATTCGGACTTTTATCAAATTTAACCCCTAACTTAGAGAATTCTAGGTTCAAAGAGTTTTTAGTATCGATTTTCTGTAAAACATGACTTCATTAACAAATAAATGAATCAGTTTTATTTCACTTGAATAGGGACCTATGTTAATTATATCATGTAGTTTCAATATTTTGTTAATATGGATTGAATGGGTTATGGATAGATTCCATGCCCATATTTTAATTTATAAATGAATGTCTATTCAAATATAGGAATATAAATATGAACATAACATATAAGCAATCATCTCTTGACCATATGATATTTGCTAATGAAACCCATAAATATGTACAATGCTATATATTAATGGTAACTGAATCAGTTAATGCATATATCTATAAATCTATATGTGTATTTGAAGAACATACAATGTGTATATATTTTAATAATTTGGCTTACTCTTGAAGCTTAAGTTCAGAGAAAAATTGAACAGAAAGCACACAGCTTGCAATAGGTTCATTATTCTAAATATACAGCATCCCCATGTCCCCTGTAATATAATGCTTTTGTTACAACAGAGGAGATTATATTGCTCCATATTCTACTCTGAAGATTCTTTACTGATGCTCTGTTCAAGATAAGAAAGCAATGGAACTAGTCTAGATATCCATCCACAGATGAATGGATAATGAAAATGTCATACATATACACAATGGTAATTTATTCAGCTATAAAGAAAAATGGAATCATGAAGTTTCCAGAAAAAACAGGTGGATCTCAATAGTATAATATTAAGCAAAGTGATACAAATGCATAATGACAAAATCAGCATGTTTCCACCATAAGTGGAAGTTTCCACCATCTAGTCAAAGATGTACATAATTGCACAAATAAACAGGTAAGTGTGACCATGCCTAAGAGTCTAGAAAGAATTCCATATTGGAGTAATAATAGTTGATGAAGAAGGATGAGAGACATCACTCGGGTAAGGACAATAGTTGGTGAACATGATTTGGGGGGAGCAGAACCACTAAACCAAATTTTGATAGAAAATGTCATAACTTTCTTTTATGGCTTGACATCTCACTATTTTTAAAACTCAATAATATTTCACTTCAAGCCTATTCCACTGCTTAGCCCTCCATTAATCTCCTGGACTTCATATAAATTCCTTCCAACTTCTGTCAAATGCAAATACAAATGAACATGTTTATACAATCTGGTGCTATTTTTGGTTAAACAGTTTCAAATTCTGTGCATTAATACCAAGAAACATGAGCACTAAGGGATATGGTTTAGTTTTAAAAAGTGATGAAACTCTCTTCCAAAGTAAATCTGAACTTTTATATTTTCATAAGCATTGACTTCCAGTTATTGATCTTCTATCTCATTGTAGTATTTTGTGATATTAGTGTCTTGGGCTTTGGACATTTTGGGATGTCAGTATAGGTGCCAATAATATATAGAATACTTTCATGTATATCTTTTTGTTTATTTTGTGTATGTTTGTATACATTTGTATGTTCACAAGTATGTATAGGGCCAAGGATAATCTTATGTGTTTTTCCTTAGAAGCTCTGTTCCCATTGAATTTTTGTGACAAGGTCTCTCACCAGCATGGAGCTCACAAGGTAGGCTGAACTGGATGGCCAGAGTGTTCCATAGAGAATTACAAACACCAACTACCACTCCTACCTTCATCACATGGCTCAGAGAATCAAATACAGGTCTTCATGCTTGCAAGGAAAGCACCTTAGCAGTTGAACTATGTTCCTAACCCTCAGTTCTTTAGCAGATACCATTCCATGGCTTGGGTTTCTCTGCTTCATTTTCTTGACAGTACTTTTGGCAAAGTAGAAATTTTTAATTTTAACGAATTTCAGCTTATCTTGACTATGATATTGTATCATTATCAAGCTCAACACCCTCTATATTTTCTAATATGTTCTATTCTGCTAGTTTTTTACTTCAGGTTCTGATTTATTTTAAGATAATTGTTGAAACATATGTAAAATGCTTGTTTAGATTTTTTTCTTCTGAGTAAGGTAGTTGCTTCAGCACTATTTGTTGAAGACGTCATGTGTTCTCCACACTTTTGTGCGCTCCTTTTGTCGAAGGTCGGGTAACATCAATATTACTTGTCTCTGCAACAGGGTACCGTTCCACTTTGACTATCCTAATTATCCCATAGCTTTGACAGAAAGTCATAACATTTCATAGTGCTGTCCTTCTAATCTTATTCTTGAACAATTTACTTGTTATTCTCAGATTGTTGACTCCTTATAAGTTTATTACTAGAATCTGTTTGTTAATATTAAACATCATTTTAATATTTCAATAAGGATCAAGTTCACAGACTAAGAATGGAAATTGAAATTTCCTATCCTCAGCCATCCAGTCCCTCTCTTTACCAATATGTGTTTTTTTTATATTAAAGTTTTTCATTTTTTCATTTATCTTGCACTTGTAGCATTAGGGGACTTATATCTAAGTATTTGATCACTTTATAACAAACTGGTTGTCCATATAAAGTTTTCAGAAGCATACACACACACACACACACACACACACACCTAGTAATGCATATACACTACTGTAGATTCACAAACATATGAATATTTTCCCATATCTGATAACCAACAATTTTCATAGGAATATTGTTCAGTAAAAGTAATATGCTTGCATTCTGTTAATATACTTAAGTAATATTATTCAGAATACATTTGATTAATTTTGATCATATAAATTATCATCTGAGTGTAATGCCTAAATTTTTGTGAATTTTTTGTACTACATGTACAAATGTAATTTCCAAATAATGATTTGCTTCAAAAATTTTGGTGCAACATTTTGCATCACAGATGTATCTTTAATACTTTTCCCTTAAGTATTCTGCATGCACTAATTATTGGCAGAACACTCAATTCTGACAATTTTTGTGTTGCTTGAAATAGTCTCTCCAGCTCCTTAATCTCAAAATCTCAGCCAAATAAGAGCAGAAGGAGATGGGAAGAATAACTAGGATTGAAAAATTGCAGCTCACTGTGAGCTCCGAGGTAGTTTGTCACTTACAGGCTTGGGGTCCTGAACATGGCAATGAGTTTGGCAAAGTGTTTTCATTCTGAGTGCTATGTATGAAGAACAAATAGATCCATTAATCCAAAAGAGCTATGTAAGAAGATACATTGCCAGAAACTAGAAACCAGAGAGAAAACTTCTCATGTCTCTAAACAAAAATATGAAAGAAGAATCTAAACAGATCATATATTAGTGTGGATTTATTTTACACTTTGAATAAAAAATATATGCTAGACAAGTATTTTCTTTTTTGAGACAGAATCTCAATATGTAGCCCACAATGACCTTAAATTCACAGATGTTTTCCTACCTCTATGAATGTATGAATTAAAGACATGCATCATTTTAAATAAATTTGGGAAATGAATAATTTGTATTCCTTATGAAGTTATATATTTGTTTTATCTCACATTGACTGCATGTATTTCATTAATCTAAAGAGGTTGATACATTTCCAAATCATTGCTATGCTATTAAAGATATTCTAATCCACTTTTGTACATCTGCTAGACACAATGACATATGACACTAGTCTGTATCATTAGATGTTTAATTGAAAGACAAAGAAAAATTCTTTTGACTCCAGTGGTGAGTTTGTGATTTTTAAATTATAAACAATAATTTACAATTATTTACAATAATGTATAGAAAACCATATATTTCAAATTCTTATACACTTGTATTTTTATGTGTAGTTATTTTCCTCTGAGATTAATAATATGAATTCATTCAATAGTATTATAACTGGATTGATAAAATATAAAAGCAAACAAGCAATAGCAACAATAGTCGTATGCTCCCATCTTCATGTCTCTACTGTGAGACAGGCAAGGAATTCAACTTTATTTTCAACGGGGAGGATTAAACCAAGAAATGTCAAAACAATTTTTATATGATAGAGTTGTTTGCAATGAAGGGGTTGTTTGATGTCTGGGAAGCCATTTCAGTGGCCACTAAGCTTATGTGGCTAATGAAATGCTTGATATTACTGAAAAATTAAATAATTAATTTAGAATTTTTCGTGCTTTTAAATGTTGGATTTCATGAATGTCAATGGCCAGCAACATAGAGAAATAAGATTGTTCTGATATAAATAGACTATTTACCATTACAGTATCTGCACTTTAGAAAAATATTGTCAGAACTGGCCTAGTGCCCTTTGATGTCCTCTGTCTTACTGACCACACTAGTGAGGCACTATTTTCACAATTTGTGACAAAGCAGGTAGTGAATGCAGGCAATGATAGTCATTCGTCTATAATTAGATTGTAACATTTAACCTCATGCACAGCTGTTAGATGTATTGTGAAACATGTTATTTTGTCACTTTAGAATGTTTATACCTAGAATCATACATATTTGAACAAATGAAGACTTTCTTACTTATCAGAGAAGTTGGATAGACAGACTAAGATTAGAAAAATACAAAGAAGAAAAATATTTCACCCACCAGTTTGAAGAGTGTTAAGTGGTATTTAAAATTAATGGCAATCCTAACCAGGAGAGTTGAATTTCCAGGTCTCACATTGTAGGAAGAAATAATCGACTTTCCCACGTTGTCCTCTACACCTCCAACTGAGCACCATGGCGTACTTGTACCCACAGAGACACACTTGCCCATTCCCTACACCCCCACACATTTTCATTCATACAAATACATAAATAAATTGTCATAAAGATCAGAGAACTTTAGCTTTCAAAAAAGACTAATGGAGCTGGATCATCCTGTTTGGGGTTTACTAAGGTGGATTCTTGGAAATCAGCAAAGACTGAGTTTCATCTCATAAGGGTCTTGATATATATTTTATGTAGTGCAGATGTTGATTTATGGAAGCAGGAATTACTCAAGAACACATAACAATGTGCATTTCTATCTTGACTAATGGTTGAAAAGTCCAGTCAAGTTTTTACCTTTAGTCCCAGTGCACAGGCCCACAGACTAGGTGAGTATAACGATTAATCTCTGTTTTCATAATATGGGAGCTAGTTTCCCCAGAGAAAGCAAGAATCCATACCTCTTCATGCTAACACTGAAAGCTATAAAAGACAGTTTACAATACATTTCCTCTGTTCTTGTTTCTCAGAAAATGTAGTTGTGCACATCAATAATTTTTAAGTTCAAGAACATACATTTGGAGGTTTGGCTTACTTGTTTTTATATTTCTTTGAATATTATGATTTAATTTTTGTCAACTTGTCAGGATGTAGAAACATTTAGAGAATCCCTGGATATGTCTGTGAGCAATTTCTAGAGTACATGAATTCGGTGGGTCAATCCACTCTAATTGTGAGTGGCTGTGTTCTATAGACTGGGTTCCTAGGCTAAAGGAATAGGAGAAAGCAAGCTTAGTAGAAGCTTTCATCGTTTTATGCTATCTGACTGTGGATGCATCAGGGCCTGCTGCCTCTTGCATCTGCCACCATGAATTCCCTGGCACAGTAGACTGTATTCCCTCATACTGTGAAAAAAAAATATTGTCTTAGTTATCTTTAATTATCAACGTGACACAGCCTAAAGTCACCTGAGATGAAACACACCATTGAGAAATTGCCTAGATCAGATTGACCTATGGGCATGACTGTGGGAGATTGTGTTGATTGCTAACTAGTGTGGGACTGCTCAGCCCACTGTGCATGCCACCATCCCTAAGCAAGTATTTCTGGTGTATATAAGAAAGCTAGCTAAACCAGTGAGTGAGTGAGCTAGAGGTTAACAACCTCCTTTGTTTCTGCTGTATGTCCTTGGGTGTGAGTGATTTTTTTAGTGGAGTTATAGCTGTATGAATGAGCGAAATGAATGAGCGAAACTCTCACCTACTGGTTCCTGCCTTGAGTTCCTCTCCTGACATCCTCAATGACGGATAGTGATGATGAAGTATACAAATAAAAATAAACCATTTCTTCCCCAAATAGTTTTGGTCATTGTTTTTTCACAACTGAGTTAACTGAATCTGGAAAGATGAATCTCTCCAAATATTATTTTTCTCTCCCCAAATTGTTTCAGTCACTGGTTTTTCATAACTACTGAATGAAACTGGAATAATGATTCTCTCCAAAGATTATTTTTTGTGCTCTGAAACTGAAGTTTCTTAGTTTTAGCTGTTTTATTTTATGTACGTGTCCTGTATTATATCAGTCCCCCAACCATGCACTATCTTAAAACACACGAACATAGGAGCCTATTATTGATAAGGATAAACTCCCCCAAAATAAAATTTATTACATTGAGTATAATATTAATTGTACCTTAATGTTTTACAACTGGAAAGTTCTATCCATATTTATAATTAATTAATTTTAGTATTTTACTTTCTATTCCCTCTCTCAATCCCTTCTGAGTCCTCCTTTTCACAATTCTACTCTGACACTCATGGCTTCTTTTTGTGTGTGATCCACTGAGTTTAATTAGACTTTCTTGTTGAGCGTGGGTGGGAGGTGAGTTACTGAACCACGACAACTTAACTGCGGCTACACCACTGGAGAACATGATATCCTTCCCACAACAACCATTACCTGCCAATAGTCATTTTAAAAAAATAAAATTTTAATGTGTTGAAATGCATAATAAAATGCAACATTTAACTGCTACTAAGCATGCAATCCAGAAATGAAGACGAAAAAGAGCTCTTGGCTTCTAGAAATTGAAGTTTCAGAGTAAATCTTTATTCTCTCTTTACCTCTTTCATTTCTGGCTCAGGAAGTGGGTTAGTGATCGAACCATCTCCACTGGGTAGCTTAGGGAGATGTGCAGATTTCAATAATTCATGTTCCTGTGTTGTCAGTAATCTGGCATGAAATAAACATAGATAAGTTTTGTAGGCTGCTTTTCATGTTCAATAGGGAAATTAGTTTTTTATACATACATCTATAACTCTTATGGAAACAGAACTTTACCATTTGTTCTGTATGCCATGACCACTACCAAAAAAAAAAAAAAAAAAAAAAGGGTGGGAGCTTTTAGGTAGATCTATAGACCAGTTCAAGTTGAGAATCCTGTGACCTGAAACTTCATGGTTAGCTCCCAACCCTGTGACTTTTAACCACAGAAGCTCATATAAGAGAGCTGTGAAGAAGTATCAATGTCCAAGTTCCATCATCCACAGATTCTTAATGGATCTGAGTAGAGACCCAGGAATGGTTATTTCTTTTATAATCTAAACAGGTATTCTAATTTCCTTTATGTTGCTGAGATTAAAAAAAAAATCTCTGGCCTAAACAATTTGGAGGAGGAAAA
Source organism: Cricetomys ansorgei (assembly GCA_026225945.1). Classification (NCBI taxonomy): domain Eukaryota; kingdom Metazoa; phylum Chordata; class Mammalia; order Rodentia; family Nesomyidae; genus Cricetomys; species Cricetomys ansorgei. The sequence continues at coordinate 5,522,687 of JAMJFZ010003624.1, forward strand.
GTTTTATTTGGCTAACACTTCCAGGTCATAATTCATTACTGGGAGGAATCGGGGCAGGAACTCACAGAAACTTGAAACACAAACAATGGTGGATAGCTAGTTGATAGTTTTTTTTACAGGCTCTTGCTTAGCTTGGCTTCTTAATCAGTGCAGGATATCTTGTCCAGAAATGGTGCTGCCCACAGTGGGCTAGGCCATCTTGAATGGATAAGTCATAAGACAATCTCACAAAGAATTGCCCACAAGCTAATTTGATTTAGGAAATTCTTAAGTTGAGGCTTCCCTAAGAGGTGAGCTGTGTCAACTTGAAAATTAAAGCTACTAGGATAAGAAGAGATGCTACTAAGTACCTAAGAAGAAAAACCTCAACTTGAATTAACTCAAATGTTTATTGAAATCTGAGCAGTGTGTAAAATAACAAATCTCAACATAAGAGCCATAGTATTTTTAAATATATCACAATCCTAAATGTTTTTGAATGTACTTTTTGATCTCAGCTCTTAGAATGAAATCAACCAGAACCATATTTTTCACAACTGTGGACATACATTCTGCCCAAAGCTGTCCTTGAAATACAGGCACAGATTTTTTTGAAATCATCAACATAATTTGGTTTTGTGAACTGAAGAGAGAAAGCATCTTTTGTGAGATCTTAAGTCAGGTCCTTTAGCTCTGCTATTTTCATGGTTGAGGGTTTTCAACTGAGGGTTCTTTGTAGGAACAGCACAGAATATTAGGAATAAAGGATCGTTGTCAACACAATGACCAAAATATGTTTTTATAAGATCAGTTTTTTTCATGACCCATTTCAGTGTTTCCATTATATAGACAGAAACATCAAGTGTCTAGGATACACTTAGAAAGAAACTGGCCTGGAACTAGTGGATAAATGTGTCAGAATTGTGCCAATCAAGTTCCATGATTAAGAACTGTCCATTTAGGTTTTGTTATTTTCAATGGCTATTTAGTAGAATTACTGTTATGTAAAGACACTGAAATTTTACAACACATCTATAAGGAGACAGAAAGGAACTGAGTATATAGAATTTCAGTTGTACAAAACTAGATCCAAATAGAGTAGAAAATAAAGAACGCAAGTAGCAATTTTTTTTCCTGAAAATTCTGAACAATAATATATGAAAGGTTGTGTATTACATATTTAAATCAGTTCTTCAGTGAATGTAAAAGGACCAAAAAAGCACAATTTCACTGAGATAGGTCTAAAATATTTATTTGATATATAAAATATCAAAAGAAACTGTGCTAAACCTTCTAGTCCCCCTCCGCCACCTACTACTGTTGAAGACTCACCTGGTGTGGTGTGAACCTTGGCTAGAGAAGCTTCTTTGTGAACTGGGCAGCAGTCAATAAGACATGCTTAGCTACCAAGGGGGCAGAGATTAGGAGACTGTGATGACTCATCCCTAAATTGGATATCTCTATGAACCCACCATCACCAATGCTCAAGGATACATCCCTAAGGAGGAGGCAGAAACAAGAGCCAGAAGATGTAGAGGAGTATGGTTAAATGCTGTCTTTTGGACAGCATATGACTATCACACTCCTGACCTTGCAAACGCTGTGCTTACCTACCTAAATCCCCCACAATATCAAGTTAACCAAAATCTCCAAAGAGATGGGATAAATTATCTCTAGATCCACACCGTACTAAAGAGCCACTGGTAGTCAATAACTGTTGAGGGAGGCTGAATCATTATTTATTTACTGAGGGTATGAAGTTTCCCATGCTCTAGTGAACGGAACTGCACCCATGTTGGTATGTGCAGCACTAATTGTATTTAGTGGGCTATCAAAAAAATTTAAAAGATGTAATGTTAGGAAGAGTATATTGGGGGGAACATGTGGAGGTTGGGAGAGTAAGGAGATAGTCATCTTATTTCAGTGTATACTTGTGGTAAATTCTCAGAAACATTTTTTAAAAGTCAGGCACAATTTTATAGTCATTTGCTTATTATAATGTACCATGCTATTATCTGTGATTTTTGAATGTTCACAGATTGATTTCCACATTATTTAGCTTAATATCATTCTTGTTCACATGATTCCATGTTGCAAATGTTATGAAAGGTCTCGATCTTTCTTCCTTGATGAAATGTATCATTGCCAGTCCTATACATGAGCAACCATGCCTCTATAAGGTTCAGAGAACAATTACTGGAGGCTTATGGAAAATAATAGATGAACATGCTCTTATTTATGAATTAAAATATTAAACAAATTGAATCAAAATGTGAAGTGTCTAAAATTTTAGAGCCACTCTTAGCTTGAGGGGTATACAAACACATGGCTAAGGAACAGATTCTGTCCACAGCACAGAGCTTGACCATCCATGCTTCCTAATTAAGTAGTTCTTAATTAAGTTTCTATGATCTCTGCAGGATTTTTAATTTCCTCTTTAGTGATAGTCAGAGATGGCTGTCACCAGCTGGGTAGATGGCATTAAAAAGCATACAGCAGAATTCATTGTATGCAAGCATGTATGGGTATGCGTGAATGTGGGTTAGTCTGTTTGGAAATGTGTGCACGTGTGAATAGGTTATTAGCTAACCATCATTTTTGAACAAGAAAATTAAGGGCTATATTCAATGCTATCAAAAACATTCAGGTAGCCCACTCATGCTCAAACTTCTACAAATCCCTAAATATTTTTAAAGTATCAGTGTTCTCCACTCAATACTTACCACAGGGTAAATATGGAAAGATCTGAAATTTAAATTTAAGTTGGCATTTTTTATCTTTCTTTGCTGTATCTTCCTTCATTATAAACATCATGAAGAATATTAACAAAATGACCGTGCCAAACTATACATAGCAGCTTATTCACACCAGCTTATCATCTTTCCTTATTATTAAAGAAATAATTCAATTTTAAAGAATATATTCATGATTCAGAAACAGGGCTGAGAAGCTAAAGCACCTGATGTTCTTGCAGAAGATCCTGTAATTTCAGCTCCAGCTATTCTGACGCCATCTTCTGTCCTGTTCATGTATCTGCACACACATGTACATACACATATACACATAAATAATACAATACTGCTTTAAAGACATATTCAGTATAAAATCCATCATCTCATGCCATCTATTCTTCTGCTCATCGGCCATCTATTCAGTGTAGCTACTATCACGACCATGGGGCCAGTGTGGGCCAAGTCATTTATTTTATGATTTATCCACATTTTCCTCAATTAATTTTATATTTATAATTTCTTCCATTATGCAAATGAGTAAACAGAGATTCAGAGAATAAACCCAAACATCAATAAAAATATTAGAAAACAGAATCTTTCAAGTCTTATAATTAGCCAGTTATGGGATTGTTAATTTTCAATAATTTTATCCTTTTTAATATTTAAGTTATAAAAGAATGTCCAATAACCAATTATATACCAGTCTCTTCTCCCCATCCTTGAGTGATCTGAAAATCATTTCTTCCTTCAGAATAGTTCTGGGTCATCTTTAGTCTTTTCACTTTTCTAATTGTGGTCACTAATTTACATGATACTTTTGAAACAACAGTGTCATATTTATGTATCAATAGTAAATAGTGTTTTAACAGTGTCATGCCTATCTGGGCTTAAAATTTATTTTAAGAATTAGTCATTGGCCTTGCACAATTGATTATAGATTAATAATTGATGCTATACTTTTTTTTATTAAATGTCTTGAGATAATACAAATTCTTCATCTAAATAGCCTATGTGGAAAGTAAAATCAAGTAGGTTCTGGCAATTCAACAGGCAGCACTTTGCATGTGCCACTGAGCAGTGTAGTAATCACTTTAAGGTTGATAGAATGAGAAGATCACAGCCCTCTTCTTTTCTAGTGCATCTCCCTGGGAAATGAAATTAGACAATAAACAACAGACTGCATGCAGTAGTAAAGCAATGGAGTGAAATAAAAAATGGATCGCTTAAAAAGTGATTGTATGGAATGTGGCATTTAATATGAGAAGCATTTCAAATGGCAACCCCACAGGTGATTTTGTAAGCTGAGATTTGAACACAGACAGCAAAACATTCAGGTATTTATGACCTATGAAGGGGAACCTAACAGGATGCACATTTGGGCCCCTAGCAAGGGAGCTAGAGCTGAACAGGAAGAGTTGGATCCATGATATTGTGGGGCAGGTCTGTTAGATTTATTGAAGGCTTATATGTTGGGCATTGCTACAAGCAAAAATGTCAACAATGATGGCAAATAATTATGATCTCCCTCCAAAAAATATTGTTGCAGAAAAGGGTTGGGCAGGTTTAGAGGTGGGAAAACCAAGCATTAAATTTTCAGTATTACATAAGAATATAAGCAAATATTTTATTATAATATGAGGAAGGACAGAGCTCATTTATTTATTATTCTTTTCCAAAAACTGGTTACACAAGGAAATATAGGATTTGGAGACTTTCCAGTGTATTTGAAAGTTTAAAGACATCACACATTGATTGCACTTGCTTCAAGCCATGAAGTAAGATGAGGTTCTTGGAGTGTTTCAGTTTCATTCTGTTGCTGTTATAAATATTCTGACCAAAAACAACTTAGGAGAGGAAAGGGTTTATATCAGCATGCATTCCAGGTCACCATCCATCACTGATGGAAGTCAGGGCAGGAACTGAAGCAGAAACCATGGAGGCATGTGGAATGCTGGTTAAATCACTGGCTTGTTCATCTAACTTTCTTACCACCCAGAATTGCTTGCCTAGAAGAAGCACAACCCACAGTTCCATGAATCCTCTCAGAGCACCCAACAATCAAGACAATGCCCTGAAGACATGACCACAGGTCAATTTGATCTAGATGATTGTTCAATTGCATTTCCTCTTTCCCAGGTGACTGTCAAGTTGGCATGGTAGAGAGGAAAAGAACACAATGTGTGATATTCTAGAAAATTTAATATATTTCCTAGGCAGGGAAAGGGGCAGTCTGTGTTATCTAATAATGCTATTGATGAGAGATGGAGGCATTGAGGGATGGTCATTCAATTCGGAATCATAGAATTGGCAGAATGGTTTCTTAGTTCTTAGATTGTCACTTAAGAGGGGAAGAGGACTGATAGTCCAGTTTCACATCCATGCATGCTTCTTCTTTCCTGGGAGACAGAACATATAACAGCTGATTGGTCCCTTGGGATACCCCTTTTCTATGGTACTTTCTAGCAGCTGTGATTCAATGTCTGAATGAAGCAACTGAAGGGAGGACATGTTTGTTCCAGCTGACAGTTCTTCACAGAGTGGAAGGAGTGTGAGGATGGTGGTCACATTGTGTCTGTGCTCAGGAAGTAGAGGAAAATTAATGCTAGTGTTCAGGTAACTTTATCTTTGTATTCATCCCAGGACCAGCCCTTGAAATGGTGCTTCCCATATTGGAGGTAGGTATTTCTTGCTCAATCAAATATTTCTGGAAACACTTCTGTAGATGTCCCATATATCTTCATGGTGATTCTAAATCTAGCCAAGCAGAATGAAGACTTACCATTGCAACTGGATATGAGGCATCAAGTAAAGGAAACTGAGTAACAGCTTTGGGGTTTTGTGATCCCTAAGGTATCATTAGTTGTCTTCCCAATGTGAACAAGGGCATACATAAGGAGAACACACTGATAGAGTCTTGGTTGCAATCCAATCCTGCTAACTCAGCTCTAATGGATGGGAGTGGCACTAGTACTGTCCCTGGAATGGCTAGCCAACATAAGTCCAAGCTTACAGCTTGTATCTCTGTAATGTAATATTCTTACATAAATCGGAACATAAGAATAGAAGTGATACCAGCCAGCAGGAGACTTCTTTTTTTCCATCAGTTAAAAAGTAAAAGAAAAGAAATCAGCTCAGTACAAAATGGAAGAGACGTTTATTGTAAGTGCCCACAGACTTCTCAGGGAGAGAAGAGTGTCCTGCCTAAAGTTAGGGAGAGCGTTGCCTCTAAGAATGGTTGTCTCCAACTTGATGATTTCCCCTCCCTTTTTCCATTGTTCTAAAGGTGTTTAGGACCCTCTTTTATATCAGGAATCAGGTCTCTGTAATAATTGACTGTCTAGGGTAAGAATAAGTGCCCCAACCTTCTCTGTCATTTGTAATCTAATAGGAGTGGAGAGACCTGTTACATGTAGGGGGAAATGACCTACATTTCAGAGAAATGTAGATTTACTGCTTAGGAAATCAACACGCAAAACAAAGAACCAAGCAGGTAGAAACTTACTGTCTATTGCTGGGGGCAAAAAGCTATTAAAAAACAAAGCCCTCAAACCTGAAGTTATTATGTCTACCTCACTTCTTCTATTTGGGTTGCCCACAGCCTGAGAGGCATTTTAAATGCTCCTATGATACAATTAGATGGGTAAACCTCAGCTTTCAGGTCATCAGGATTGAAAAACCTGCTCATTAGGTTTCCCAAAGTTGCTCTAGAGTTTGGAACACACACTTATATTTGCTTAGTCGCCAGCCTGCAGGATATCTCTCAGGAATGAAGTTTCTTTTCCTTTCAGTTGTGATGCAATCCATGTTGAAATGCACTCAAAAGCAGAGAGGATGTCAGGAAACAAACAAAACAGCAAAGATCCATGATTGCTGAAATTAACACAAACATTGATATGTGGTAGAAAATATGTGTTGGAAAGACTGTGAATCTGGACAAAAACCACTGTGATTAAAATCCTAGATCCAAATTTGATCTTAAACACAAAACTGACTCTCTAATTCTCAGGGTCGTCACATATTCTCTGCCCAGGCTTGCATAGTGCTATGGGAATGTTTAGTTTTATCTTTTTCAAAACCAAGTTGGTGTAACTTTAATCCTAGCTCTATAGCCTATTAATTCTATTTTTCCTTAAAATATGAATGATATATTTGAGATAAATGTATTACTATTTAGATAGCAAAAACAATACAACAGGAGTCTCAGAATGTGCCATGTTGTGAGAATAAATTTATAATCTAGGTATATGCATAATACAGAGATTGGAAAATAGAAGCATAATTTTATAGTCTAGAAAATTTGTTCCTTCAAACCATCTCATGGTAGAGCAATAACCATTATTAAAAGGACAATAGTTATAGAGATAGAATTCATAAATATCAACTATGGCTTTTAGATGCCAGGCTATATTGTAGGTCTTCTATTAAAATGCTGTGTATCTAGAGGAAAATAGTTAAAAAAAAAAACAAACCAAACAACAACCAAAAAAACAAGTCCTTAAATTCAGCCACACACTAGTCCTGTGAAAATTCATAATTAAATTGACCTTGCTTTGTCATTGTTTAAGTCTGTGGTATTGAAAAGCCACAAGGACGACTTGATTAATTGCTAATGTAAGACTCATAATTGCTTCCACTTATTTAGTTTGTGCTCCTGTGTGTTTCCTCGTGGTTCTTTCCTGCTCCGTGACTCTTCTGTCTCTTGGAGTCATTTTTGTGGAGATTACATTGAATCATTTATTAAATTGTGTTTTTAAACTTTCAAAATATGCTCATTAGTGCTAAATTTATTTCACTCAGCAAAGCCCATTGGCAGTAATATTAAAATAAAGTAAACCTTGAATGTGTGCTATAGCAGTTTGGAATTTTGTAACAGTGCAGTTTTCATTCCTTTTTGTTTCTTAGAGGCTGTATATTAAATTCTTAAAGCAGATTGCTACTAACACTCATAAAAATAAGGCTATGGGCAGGAGATGGAATAGCAGCATTACTCCTTCATAATAAAAGAGTTTTTTGCTTTCAGAAATAGACAACGAAGCGATGGCAGTCACACTAGGCTGGATTCATTTTGTCTCTAGACACAATAGGAATAAGTGCTACTAGAGCGTTCTAGTTTCCTTTCTGTTATTATGATAAATCCCATGGCCAAAACCAACTTGATGTGTGGAGTAATTTCCTTTGAAGAGTTATAGTCCATCATGAAAACAAACCAAAATGGGAACTCAAGACAGGAAACTGGAGGGAGTAACTGAAGCAGAGACCGTGGAGGAACTCTGCTTTCTTGATTTCTCTGGCTTGCTCACCTGCCTTTCCCATACAAACCAAGGCAAGCTGCCAGGGTGGTACCATTCACAGTAGACTGGCTTCTCCTACATTTCTTAGAAACCAAGAATGTCCTTGGATATGGCCGCAGACCGATATGATTAAGGCAATTCCTCAACTGAGGTTCCTTCTTCCAAGATATGTCAGGTTGTCATCCAAGAATAGCCATCACATCAGAGAATGCCACTTTGCTTACATCCAGTAGATCCTAAGGCAATACACTGAAGTAACAACTGACTATAAAGGAAGAGATATGGTATGTTGAACTGGAAGATTTGGTCCACATATTAGAGTCACTGTGTATGACTTTCAAAAACTTACCATCTGTTAAAGTCACTCAATTGTTAGAAAAATTTGTACTGGTGCCTGTGGGGAAAAATTATACAGCCTGAAAGATGGTTCTAGGGGTAAAGTTATTTCCATTCTTGAGACACACGGTGGAAGCAAAGAAACAACTATCTCCTGTTGTCCTCTAGGAAGTCCCCACCATGCAAATATGTACACTAAATAAATAAATATTATAAAACACAGAAAGTAATTTTTCACAAAAGTAGTACCCAGTGGTGTTTGTTTTTTCAGGCTTTAAGTCAAAGGCAGGTTGATCTGGCATATTTTTGCCTTTTGAGGGAGTAGTCGTAAGGAGACTGAACCTAGACTCTCACATTAGACAAACACAAGAATCCTGCCACTAAACTAGATTCTCTGCCTCTTTTAGACAGCTTTAATTTTGAGACAAGGCCTCTCACTAAGTTAGCCCAGCTAGCCATGAGCTCACTTTTTCATTAAACTAGTCTTGAATTCCTTCTTAATTCCTTCACACATTTCTTAAGAAGATATGATGGCAGGCAACTCCCATCATGCTTGACCGATATTGTTGGCACCGAGAAGAAAATCATGAAAACATGTGTTTCACTTAGCATAGCAAATGTAATGAGTTTTCTTGAATTTTAAGTTTTTATGTCAGTTTTCAGATGTATGTTAAAGAAGTACATGCAGGAATTTGTCATGATATGAACAAAAAGTGTATACTTCTTATATAATAAACATATCAGTAGAAAAGCAGTATAGAAAGAAACAGTATTCCTGTATGAAATTCTCAAGAAAACAAAAATAGAAAAACTAATACAAAATACATCTGGTTATAACTTTTATATTCTGGCAATCATTTTATATATTTAAAAAAGGAAATAATTGTAAAATTAAGTAAGGAGCTTACTCATGTGGATCTGCATTCTTTTTGCTCCTGTGCAGCAAGAAGGCAGCCTTTATAAAATATATTTGCTACCTACTCTTCAATTTCACATAGCACTGTTTGATGTAATCTGTATACGCAAATAAAAGTGTCTGTCTTGTTTTCTCTTTAAATTATTATCTTCGAATGTGCTCAATTATATCAAAAGCAAAAATAAAATAATGAGGGAACTCAAATGAGTTCTTATGTACCTTTTCATTTCTTCTCCCGGCAAGTTCCATCTATTCAGGGACATATTACGCATTTCATTTATATTCACCATATATAGGCCTAAGCAAATGGTAATTAGCTATTTCCATGACATGTATAATTAAAGCATATGCATGCATTATTAATTTACTCAATAAACATTAATGATGAACAGTCACATTAATCTCATCCTATAGACAGTCAGTTCCAAGAATTTATTAAACCAGGACTCAATAAATATTTGTTTAGGAATGGCTCAAGAGGGAAACAAGTGGATATGCACACAGAGATCCAGACACACTAGAGGCGCTTTATGAGTATTAGCTGGGTTATTCCACCAAATCACACTACAGCTCAAATTCCCAAGCTCTTTTTCTGCAAGACTTAGCTTTCCATAGTGTCCCAACCTGTCGTTAATACATGCCAGGGAAGAATCACAGTACGGATGATCTTTCCTTAATTTTTAGGGATTTTTTTTCTTTTCTTTTTTCTTTCTTTTTTTTTTGTTTTTGTTTTTGTTTTTGTTTTTAGAGATGCCAAATTCCTGTTTCTTCCTAGGAGATCTCATAGTTGTGAACAAGGACAATGGCTACTGTTTAATAAAATTAAGCTTTTATTTTACCATCCTAGGTTTCCTGACTGAGCACAGTCTAAGGATCAACATTTGTTATGGAAGGGGAGCAAGGGCCTCTGATGCTTTTTGTTTTATTTACTTGGCAGGCTGTGCTCCATGGCCAAGAATCCTCTACTCTATTAGCATACATTAGATTAGCATACATCTCTTTTATGGGTATAGAACACACAGAGAGAAGCCAATGGCACAAGCAAACTCAGCTTCTCCAGCACTCTCCTATTGCTCTTATCATGGAGTTAACTCTCCTTAATCCTTAAAGGGAAAAGCATATAGTAGGAGATTGGGCTGCTCCAAATCAGTTAACACTATGTCAATCTGAAAGTATAGGAGTGATATTGAAGTAGGGAGAATAAAGTCAATCATGTCTAATTATTTACCAAAAAAGAATTCTGAAGCAAAATCTGATTTTGTCACAAAATCACAGGTAATTGTAAACCCAGTAATAGTCTGCTGTTTTGCAAAGCCTTACATTTGTCATTACAAATCGCATGTGTGGTTGTGTGTGTGTGTGTGTGTGTGTGTTTTAATTTAGATTCTCATCTTCTACAATTTACCTTAATGAGAGATGGTGTATTAAGAGTGCAGAAGTGAGAGACCTCTAATTTACTTTGAGACTCTGCTGGCCGGACACAATCCTTCTTTCTAATTATGGCATCAACAATCTAACCCATTTACCCAGGGAATGTGTCACAAGAATCCACCTGTCTAAGCTTCATGCAGTGTTTGCTTTTGTGAAGTTTTGGATGCATTCTCAATTACATTGAGTGTTAAAGCTGGCAGAATGGCTGGATATTTTGCTTAAAGAAAGAACATTGGTCATACAATTTTAAATATTGGAAGAATGGTCTCCATGTCCTTTCCGACCTGGAACCTGCTTATCTTTTATATGAAATGTCAAATAGACTTGAAAACACTTCTGAACATCACAGAACCAACATGTAGGATAAATTAATAAAACATTCAGAATAGAGATATTAAAGAAAATATTATTTAGGGAAACAGGGAGAGCTGACAAGTTTTTTTTTTTTCCACTCATCTTATATCCTGCAGAAAGTTCATGCTGAAGATGAAAGATCTGCAATAAAACATGCTAAAATATATCAAATACTTCTGAGTCACAGCTTTTAGGAAAACAAACATTAGGTTTTGTACAGAATGCTTCTGAAAGTTTCTCTCTACTACATACTGTGCAATGAGAATCAAAAAGTTTCACTATGATAGCACTGCAGAGTATTGATTTGGAATCAAGATGAGAAGATGCGCATGATTCATACTCAATAGCTACCAGGGGTAATGAACAGTTACATCTTTAAAGGACATAAGGAAAGGCTTTGCTAAATGAATTAATTTTCAGAAATCGCAGACGGACTGTTACTTTATCTGCAATTGGGGTAATAAAGCAATTAGAAAAAAATGAAGTCAGCTCTGTACATGGAACTTCGTTAAAATCCAAACACTTGGGAGGTGAAGGCAGGAGCATCAAGAGTTCAAGGTAGAAAGGGAAAGAAATCAAAGAGGAAGAACAAGGGTATGAAGAAAGTGGAGAATGGGGATGAAGTGGTTGGGAGGGGAAAAAGGAGAAAGTAGGGAGGAGGAAACAAATCGTTGGTTATTTTTAAATATCTATCTTATGTTTGCACAAGGCAGGCCTAGTTCTTGATTTTGACAGGGTATTGACCCATTTCAAATTGTTCTATTTCCAGGAAGATTTCCATTGCCCCTTTGCTATCTCAATCATACTTATGTCTTCTAGTTTATTCAACCCCTCACTGCATTTTTGTGCTTGGGGGAGGGTTTTCCAAAGTCTCCTAGGACTGCATTTGCATAGCAAATAGAAGCCTCCACAGATCTTATACTTGATCCAACAGTCTGCGTTCATGTCACAAATCATGGGACAGGGACCCAATTGTATGTGGGCTGGGAGTTATCATGTATGATTCCGTAATTTGTCAATGACAACACTAACTAATTATTACTGGGACAAATTATGTTTATTAATGTATTGTGATCATTTAAAACTTCACCCTAATTAAATCTGCATGAGAGGTTAAAATCTCTCAGGTTTTACTGTAATTGACAATGTTCAGCTGTGGCAATTAAAAATCAGTCATTCCAAAGAAACTGCATGGGGTACAACTCAATTAATGTTCAAAGGAGTGGAAAATCTGAATGCTTAGACAGTTCTCAAGCAGGTCTCTCTTACGAGAAGTCGAAGAGAACTTTCAGTCACTTCAAATGAAATTGAAAGACATGAAGCACTGAAGCCTCACCCAAAGAAACAGGGATTCAATTCATTTTTTGCTATAAGTATGGAGGAATTATCCAACTTATGTCTAATGAGGAGAAGCCAAGAATATTTAAAGAAAAAAATAGGTCATAATTCTACCCTGCTGAAGATAAAGTGTTAGACTATCTTCTAATTAGTCCATGACATTTTCTTAAAGGCATGTGGTGTGTCTGGGCATGGAAGTGTCTGGCTGTACCACAAAACTTTGAAATGTATTTTGGGACAACCTGCTCTTCTCATTAATGAAGTAGCTGAAAAATCTTTATACTGAGTAAAGCCCAGAGGTGACCTCATTCTCTTCAGAACCTTCTTTTATGTCATCCTGCCCTCCTATCCTCTTCTCTAGTGATTTTTTTCACTCTCTTAAAATGTGAATGTTGGTCAATTACTAGTGGCACTTGAAATCTCAAGAAAGCTTATTATTAAAATATAAAGTTTGTTTATGCCCATAACCAAAGCACTCACTTTCCTAAATTGTTTGCATTAAAATACATATATGGATAGTTCAATGAAATAACTGGATATAATTTTAGGCAATTTAATTTTCTCGGATGCTTGATTTCTTTTAAATCAAAGGACAATGTAGTCAAGATTAAAACAAAAATTTATTACAAAGACTCATAGAACACTACATCACTACAGGATAAAGATAAGAGACTGCCTCCTTAGGATTCCAGACACCACCACATCTGCTTAATTTAAGGAAGGATTATGTTATGATAGAATTATACATAAATTAGAATTATACATAAATCTTGTTTGCATGGAGAAAAGTTAACAAATGGCTAGAGATGATTGTCCATCTGAATGAGTCAGTAAGACTTAACCAGAGCTACATAAAATTAGTAATTTTGCCACTCACATTTTTCTTTTCATATTGTACTTTGGGGTAGGATTATTAACTTAAGACTCACATACTTTCTCATTGCTCTTTTTATTTTAAAATATCAGAATAAGCTAGCATATTGGAACTGACCTAACGAGGAAGCACTGAGTTTTGAAATTTTATGGAATAATCATCAGTGCATAACAATAGTCTTATTTATCATCAACCCACTTTGTATCTGGCATGGAGCTGTTCATTATGTGATAGTATTTAATGTCACTAATGATTTTACAACAGAATAGTATCTCCTTATTGTCAAAAGAGAATCAAAATAAAAATACTCAAAGTTGAAAAAGAAATGCAGAAATGCAGCCTTTTATTTTTAAACACTCCAGCTTAGACATTATCTCAGTATATAATATATTTAGAATGTCCCCATACTCACACTCACTAATTAAACTAGATGTTAGATTAATTTTGTGAGCACGATACCACATAAGACAATTAACTCTCAAATGAAGTAAAATTTAAGGAATCCTATACTGTTTAAGCAGTTAAGTTTTGCTTAGATTATATAGTGTATACACGCAATGGGAATCTTTGATCATCAGATTGGATAATTCTGAGTCCCTGTTTAACAGTACACAAGAACACAGGGCAGAATCATTCACTGATGTAGGTGAATAGTTAACTAACAGCTGGGATCTGTGTTGATTCTAGCTTGCTCCCTTATCCACCTCACTACTGAGATAAAAAACATGCAACACTTGATGTGAGAGTCCCATAAAAGCAGGGATCCCTTATGCCTTCCCAAGGACTAAGAGTTGATCTTGTTTCTTTTGCTCTGGAAAGAGATGCTGCAGCAGAGAAGGGGGATAGGTCTATCTACACAGGTATTTTTAGAGGCTACAGATTGGCTGTTAGAAGCTTCAGTGCTCACTGGGAAAGGATATGTCCTTGAGATGTGGAGGACCATTTCTTGTCTTTAATTGTTGGAAAATATAGTATGGAGGCAGGGAGATGAAAGTTGCTGGCCACACAAGTCTGGTGGCCTGAGTTTGATCCCTGGAACTGACATATTGGTGAGAGGAGATTCAGTTCCATAAAGTTTTTCGCTGACCTCCATGTGTTGTGTTTTCTGATCACATGAAAACTTTCCTATTGAAAATGCTGTATCTTTAATTTGGACTGGCTAAAACTTCAATTTGCAAACTTGAAACAAAGTTTCAATGAATAAAAGTCTTTAAAGGAATTGCAGTACGTACTTTTAAGAAAGTAAAATAACGTTCATTATGTGATCAGTGGCTACAATAAAATGACTTCAAGTACAGGAATGACATTCCATTTCTAAATAGGATAGTAACTTTTCTAGAACTGATAAGAGTATTGCATAAAATTGTAGTAGGAGTTAATTATATTTGGGAAACTCTACCTCAGAGTTAGTTTTCCAGGCACAACATGATATATAGTAAGAGAAAAATATGTGGAAATGTTGGGAGAGTTTGAATTCTCAGATCAATATGTATTAGTTAAGATTTTTGTTGCCTTGACAAAAGCTTAAGAGAAATTATCTAAAGGGTTAAAGATCTATGTATTCTCAGCGCTTTAAATCATGGTTGGCTGTTTGCTTTACTGTTAATCCTGTGAGAAGGCTGGGGCATCCTGTAGGAATGGCAGAGCAGAGAAAGACTACTTACTGTCCTCAGTATCCTGGAGTGACAGGAGTGGGGAGGGCAATGAAGAATCAAAAGAACCTACCCTCTGTGATCCATAGTCCCCAACCATGGCAGCTTACCCATCTCAAAGGCTATTCAGATTTTGAGTCAGTCAATGAAAGGATTCAAATATTAACTGAGTTTGAGACCTCATGTTCTAATTCTCCAGGGTAAGTAAAGACTCTCAGACACCCCCAGAGGTGAACTTTATTGATCACAATGCTTCTCTGTCCACTCCTGTTGGTGGCAAAAAATAGCCACCGCCACCACAGAGTGCTAGACTTTGTCATCTACTTGATGCAAAGGTGTTAATTTAAATTTCTTACCTGTGGTTTTCTTTTAAATGACATGGTATATATCACATGAGTTATAAGAGTTAGGCAGAAATGTAAAATTCATTAAATAATAGTTTCTCAAATCTATAGGTGATTTATAATGCAAAGAAACTCAGTTTTAAATATGCTATTAGTATTATGATGATTTTTAGTATTTTACCAAATAACATATGTGTGTGTGGGCACATGCATGCCATACCATACTTATGGAGGTCAGAGCACAATTTTCTTTCCATGTGGATCCCAATAAAGGAATTCAGGTTGTCATTAATGGTGGTAATCATCTTTATCCACTGAGCTATCTCACTGGACCTATCTCATGCACTTTAATATAAATGCATGATAAGAAAAGAGACTACATTTTTCATTAAAACTCAAATCCATTACTCTATGCATGGCATGTATTGGTTGCCAAAGGCACTAAAAGACATATTACTCACTGTGTCTTTCCACAAAGAGCTCATTATTAAGTTAAAAAGAAAATAGTCATGAAGAATTAATGAGCATGATAGCACACAATAAAATTTTAATTGCATTAGGAAATTAGGACATGAAACCACATACAATCAAGAGTGAATTGAGTTTTATTCATTTTACATTTAATAAAAAAAAAAGATTGGAATTACCTAGAGAATACCTAAAATATTTAACATAAAAGTCTTCTTTGGTGTGTATTAAAGCATCCAAAGACTGGCCGTGTAGACAGACATTTTTCTGATGGCTTCATTGGCATTCAGTTGATCATGGTTAGTGAAATGGAATGTATTTACCCAGCCTGACTTTGATTAAATTGGTAGAGGTAGCGTCATAATGATTTTCTCAGACTGTTGCCAGTCCTTCCCTGCCATGATGGACTCAACCCCTGTAGAAACATAAGCCAAAATAAACTCATTCTCCTATAAGTTGCTTTTGCTGGGATATTTTGTCACAGTAACAGAGAAAGTAACTAATACAACAAGAATGCCAGAGCTTCTCTCATTCTCTCTTCCAGTCCTGGCATTGAATCTGTTATGATCTGATTCTCTTTTGTGGATGTGGTGCCTATCTTTCCCATAATGCCTTTAGCATTAGTTTCTGAACAGCAATCTGTCCTTTCATCTATCTGTCCCTAGTACTACATTCATTCTATGGGTATCCACCTTCACATGTGCCTTCCAATCATGGTCAGCCTTTGCATACTTCTTCACTAGTCCCCCTCTACATCCGTTGCTCTTACAGAGGATCAGAGTTCAGACCTCAACACCCACACCAAGCAGCTCACAATATCTGAAACTATAAGTTCAGGGTCTACAATGCCCTCTTCTTGTCTCCACCAATACTTGCACTCACATGTACATTCCTACATGTATGTGCAGGCACATATACACATATTAAAAGTGACAGTAAATATTTTTTAAAATATATCAGCAATAGAAAGATTCAGTTGGAGACCCATAGACTTACTTCTGAGTATGAAAAAGGACAAAATGAGCAAGTTAAAAGATGATAGAAGCTTTATCAGAGTAAGGACATGATGTGAAATTTTCCTTTTAATGCTTTAATGTTGCGTTAAGACATTTCCTCAGATTTAGTAATTAGGTCGCAAGATTGTATTCTCTCCAGATGTTAGCTAGCTCAAGTAGAGCTTTACAAAAAGACAGGAAAGAAAACACAAAGAGAAAACTTTCAAAATCATATGCACAAGAAAAGTTAGGAAAGGGATTGTGTTATTGTGTGATAAGAAAGCAGATGCTATTTTCAGTGGGGTAAAAAGCAAGCAACTCAAGGCTTGGAGGAGATAAGGGACAACCTAGAACTACTTTGTTCTTGGCTTCTCTTTCAGATATGCAGTCAACCACTTGGCATATCAGAAACTGTCAGCAAACTGTAGTTCGTTCTGTAAATAAAATAGATCTGGGTATATTTATGGTACATTTTATAGTGTCTAGCATATCCTAAGGAAAGTGTAATGCTCAAAAATTCTGGGCACAGGGCTCTATGAATAGGAAAGTGTAATGTTCAAAAAATCTGGGCATAGGGCTCTGTGACTATGTTTGGGGTCGAGCAGAGAAGTTTTTGAACTCAGTAGTCAAAGAGTTACTCTTAGAAGAAGCAAGAATTGAGGCTTGTGAAGCTGATTTCAGAAGGTTTTACTCCCCTAGTCCTGCTGAGTTACTATTATCCAAAACACACAAAAGCAGCTTTCACCTTGTTCACAGATTCTTCTAATGGCTTTTTCCAGATAAAAGTTTTTTCAATGCACGATTATTGAGGTCAGAGCATTGTTTCACTGTAATTGTTTTGTGTTGGCTTTTCTGCCTTTTAGAAAATCACCTACAAAAATTACAGTTCACTGGAGCCCTTGCTTTTTTTATTTGCACTAAATAAATTATATGCAGGTAAGTGGCCAGATTGACAACATGTTTGAGTGTTCTAACAAATGAACATTATTTAAATGCACTGCTGTCAGTAGCACAGAGCACTAGGGGTTCATCTATGACCTAAAGGACATTGACCTTGCTGCTACAGAAAGGAGTCAAAATCACAAATTTGGGGTGTTTGCTTTTTTGGTATTACATTCTTTAGTTTTAGGTTTTTTTTTAAGCTGCTAAAACATGCTGCTTTTCTCAGTGACACTAGCTGATCTGATTGTAAATTAAAAACAATTCTCTGAAGTTTCCACAAACACCATTTTCATCATGCTCCCAGCCACTGTCACTCAGTGTTTAACAATTAAGCACCCACGTTTCCACAAGTATTCTCAACATGCATGCAAGTGCACAAGATTCTCCCATAGAGAAGACATAGACAAACCATCACATAAAAACAGATGAGAAGTCCGGAAAACAAAATTGATCTCCAATGATTATTATATAATCATGATACATGGATAAACAATTTCTTTAAGAACTATAGCATTGTAAGAAATAGAAATGTAGGGCCTGGGAAGACGGCTTAATTGTTAAAGTACTTACCCTGCAAGTACAAAGACATGAGTTCAGTCCCCAGTACCCATGAGACAAAGGCAGATTTGGTTGAATATATCTGAAATCTCAACACCAGAAGGGAAATAGGTGGAGCTCTGGGACTCAATTGCCAGCCAAACTAACACACCGGTTAGCTCCACGCTCCATGAGAAAACTTTTATTCAAATATTAGGTGTATGTAAAGCAATTGAAGAAGATACAAGATGTTGGTTTCTGGCTTCTGAATGAATGCACACTCATGTGCACCTGCATGTATACCTATGTATGCTATTCACAAACACATGCTCACAATTACAGACAATCAATTGAATTAAGAATGATTCAGGAAAAGGAATAGCTGGGGGTCAGGATCAAAATTATACACAGCAGGATGGATGGGTAGGTGGAGAGGCAATTGCATGTGAGGGGAAATATCCCTGAAAATAAAATTGAATGTTTGGGGTTAATAATAAATCACGTAATTACCTATATCCCCCAAGACTCTGCATTTAAATATAATTCAAACGTATTTATCTGAGTGGACAAATATCCAACAGAGTAAATTCTCTCACAAATACAATTATGAGCTACATAATATAAATATAATTGATTTCCACCTAAACCTCTAGGTCACCGACTGTAATATTTTCAGCAAACTATTTGGTTGTGCATGGGTTCACTTCTGGTACAAAACTCTGTTCTCTTATGCATGCATGAGCAATCCCAAGCAGTAATCCTTCGTACATTTTCAAACTCACCTTCTTTTCAGAAAATCCAATGTCAGGCCAGCCATATGACTCAGTGAGTAAAGGGACTTGTCCACAATCCTTGGGATGTGAGTTAAATCCCTAGGACCCACTTGATGGATACGGAGAACTGACCCCTTCAAGGTGTCCTGTGACCTCAGGTGCACGCTGTGACACACACCCCTTCCCACAGTGAAATACATAAATGTAATGACAATTCTAAAGGGAAGTAAATAATCTCATAATTCCAAAACTGTCTGCTATGCCTGCCTCCTTGTTCATGCAATGAATTCTTTTCTCAGACATTGATTCTGATTTCCTTTCAAAGGTTTACTCTATTGATCCTCAGGAGTAGAGGATTTTTATACTTTTTATCCCACTCATTTGTGCATGGAAAAGAGAAGAGGAGGGAGCTGGATCTCTTCAGAATCAAGTCCCATCCGTTCTAGTCTCATTCCTGCTGCTGTGATAAAAAAATCCAGACAAAAATTACTTGGGGAAGAAATAGTTTATTTTAGCTCACAACTCCAAGTTCTAGTCCATTACAGTAGGGGAAACAAGTGACAGGGACTCAAATCAATGAGTCACATCACATCTACAGACAGGAGAAGAGAGGACTGCATGCTCACCTAACTGCTCATGCTCAGCTTGATTTCTCTATTTTTTAAAATTCTTAATACTGTATTTATTTATTGTGTGAGTGTGAGTGTGTGTGTCTGTGTGTGTCTGTGTGTGTGTATATATGTGTGTGTGTGTTTGTGTGTGTCTGTGTGTGTGTGTGTCTGCAAGGATTTGTGTGTGCCATGCTCATTCTGGTGCTGATTGAGACCAGGAAAGGGCATCAGATCCCTTTGAGCTGGAGTTGCAGGAGTTGTGAGTGGCTTCAATCACATCCTAGTAATCAAACTTTGGTCTTCTGATAGGGCAACACATGCTTCCAATTGCTGAGTCCACTTTCCAGCCCTGAAATCTTCATTCTTAGAGACACAGGAACCCCTACTCAGGAGAGAATGCTGCCCACAGTGTTACTGTGTCTTCCCATATCAATTGAGTTACTTAATACAATTCATCAAGAGCTGCACACAGGCCAGTCTGATAC
This sequence comes from Cricetomys ansorgei, assembly GCA_026225945.1. Taxonomy (NCBI): domain Eukaryota; kingdom Metazoa; phylum Chordata; class Mammalia; order Rodentia; family Nesomyidae; genus Cricetomys; species Cricetomys ansorgei. Next base: position 5,542,745 of record JAMJFZ010003624.1, read on the forward strand.
AGAGAGACAGAATTCCTGGAGCTGAGACTTTTGCTCAGTGAGACCATCTTCCCAGGTGGCTCTATCTTTGCAATTAAAGCTAACCAACACAGCCAGCATATATCACTTGTGAAAGATGACTCTTGTGCTGGTGTTTACCCTCTTAAATAATGAACTTGACCTATAGAACCTTTATTCAGGTATACCTAAGCACAAAACAGAACATCCCCACATAATTTTATCTACATTCAAAGAAAAGACTGGTTTACTTTTAAATGAATGATGAAACAAAACATCTAATCTGTAGATTATTCATGAGTTTGAAATAAAAAAGAGAATGCAGAAAACCTGGAGAACTCTACATGTCACTCAGCATTGTCATAATTTCACAATATGACATCAAGGAAACCCACTTGAGAGGCATCACATTGATTTCTAACAAATGCTTGTGACCTCAACTCTGCCACAGCAAAATGAGACATCAGGTTGAGTTGGCATCAATCACAACTTCACTATGGTGACAACTTCAGGAAAAGCTGAAGCAGGCATGGATCTTGTCTCAGAATCTTCTTGGAGAAGAAATTAAATTAAAAAAAAAGAAAAATCTTATAACATCCTCTAGTTCCATCCATCTGAATTTCAGAGGGTTGCAGGCCCAGTTAAAGGTTATTAATCAGATTCTGCATGGAATACATGGAATATACTAGGCTCTGAATGTATAGACTAGAACTTCTCTGTGGGACAATTTACTGCATCAGTGAGGTGGTCATGTTGTTGAGCACCACACACTAAGGCTATTGTAGGATACTTTCATATAGTGTGGTAATTTTGGATCTTAGTTTAAATTAGCTGTCTTTGATGTGAAATGTGACCCATGCTGCCTTAATTAAGGCTGTGTTTATCGATCTGTCAACAAAATCATTTTGGGGATGTTGGAGAACAGAGAACAATTACAGCGATGTGTTCAGCCAGGATGATTTTGAACTCATTATGTAGCATTGAAGAAAGATGCAAAATCTCCAGCGATTTAAGTGTCAATGATGGCTGAAGTTTATATAGCACATGTTCACTCAGCATTGTAGCAGAATGGCTACGTTCTCCTCATAATAGCCATGATGTTTTTAGGCTTTCTTTTTGTAATTTAAATCTGCTGACAAAATCCAAGGACTCCCAATGGAATCACAGTATTGTCCAGATTGCTACTGTTCTCAAACCTAGAGTTTAACATTTCCCTGTGTGACCTCATCTTACTTTCTCCCTCTCTCTCTCTCTTTCTCCCCCCACCTCCTTTCTCTCCAGCATCTTGATCACCTGGTACTGTAATTAGGCCACACACCTCCTTAGGTAATACATTTACCCACATCACTTCTTTTTTTGCTATGGTACCCCTTGTTGTATTCCCAAGCTTATACAGTTTTTATGGTTCAAATATAAAAGAGAAAGTCACTTCTACAGAGAGAAGTGCTCATCAGATCAGAAAGAGCCAAATACCCTGCCTTGTGCATCTTGTTATCAAATACCGTTTTCTTCCATGGCACTTTTCACAATCTGATGTTATCTTCTTTGCCATTTCTTCACTTATTTATTACCTTCATGAGAACAAAGGCCTATATTTGGCATAGACTTACTGTGGTATCTTTGGAATTAAGAACCAGTATTCTTCCTTGAATAGGCACTGTAAGGTACTGTATGTATACACTGCCTTGGCCTAGAACCAAAAGGAAGTTACATCTTCCAAATGTATAAGGGTACAAACATTTGTTTTCTAAAACAAATGTATGTAGAGCCATCTTTTAAAAACTCATTCTGAAATTACATCATTCCAACTGTCTTGTACTTTCCCTATAGAGTAATTTCACACAAAACAACAGGTAAAATATCTGGGGCTACAGCAGAATTGAAATAGTGCCTGTCTTACCTCTCAAGACCCTAGGTTTGTTCCCCAGTGAAACATCAGCCAGATACAATGACACAAGACCAAGATCCCAGTATTTATGTGAGCATATAAGCAGATCAGGCATTTATAGGAAGCCTAAGTCACATAGCCAGTACAAAGGCAACCTGAGATACATAAATCACAGTGATTCTGGCTGCTCCTGGATTTTGTGTTTTCAGAATGGTTCACTTGTGGTATTTTTAACTGAGCGGGAAAGTGGTGAAGAATACTATGACAGTGAATTTAGTCCATTGAAAAAGAATTTATTTAGCATTTCTACCTTCTTGGCACTCTGCATGATTCAGAGTGTTGTAGTTGTATGCTGTAACTACAGTGGTCACTCACAAAAGAAGACAGGGAAGCATTTTTCATATGTGTGATCCTCTTCATACCTCAGCAGAGGAAACCACCATCCTGGTGACATACTGGACAGTGGAACCTTGAGCATACCAGCTCAGGTGCTTTTATTGATACATAATTCCTCAGGTGTTACACTGATAGCACATGCACATCATGAGCAATTAAACATCCGTCACATAAATCCAACACTTGCAGACAGTACAAAATGCCAAGGCTTAGGCAGCCCTTTTTCTCACAGTGCACAAAACAATTATTTTATACATAACTAAAAATAAACTTCCGTAACAGGATGTAGATTGAAATGACTTCAACTTCAAGGGAGTTTACAGTGTAGTGAGGGAGAGACCGGATACTCTACCTGCTCCTCATAATGAACCACAGTTGGGGCTGTGATACGGAAGAATGGAAGGCTCTGGGCACACACAACTAGAAAGTGTGGCTCTTCATGGAATGTAGAGAGAGACTTTCAGAAGTGACATCAATCTGGAGCTAGAAGAAAGACAAGCTTTCAGGAGAAAACATCCGTGCTTCAGTCTTAGTCCCCTAACTGGAACAACTGCTAGATTAAAATCCCTGTAATGGTCCATCTTCTTTTAGGCAATGTTAGCTCTCAATGCAGTCAGTTTATTTGTTGTTCAAACTACCAGCATCCCTGTTATCATTGCCGTCACAGTCACTACCATCTCCAGCAGCAGCAACATTGGCAGTGTTGTCAACCTCCTAATCACTGTCATCATAGCCATTACCTCATCATGATCCTCAGCATCATCATCACCATCTCGTCATTATGATAACCTTTAATTCAGTGAAGAGTTACTTTTACATAGTTTGCGTTGTATAGTCAAGTGATTTTATAACCCTAGAAGTTTTCACTAATATCATATTTGGTTTGCATATCCGGAACAAAGGGTTATGGTACTTTTCTTCAGTTTATGCAAATAATTAGCACTATGCATTTCTGTGTTCTGCTTCTGCTTACCATGTTTGTGTTGAATTCAGATTGCTGACAAGTTGCCCTCTTTTCATACAAAGCATTAGTGAGGAAGCAGTACAAACAAAGGGTGACCTACACAGCATGGTTTAATATCAAGGTCTTTGGACATGACACTTACCTTATGAATTGAAGGTCGTTTCAAAAAGCAATAACAGTCTCTTACAGTGTAGGTGCAGATCAAGTCTAGGGTTGCTATAGTGACTTACTCTGTGACCTACAAAGGGGAAAAATTCATTATAACCCAAGCTACTAGATATAAATCTACATTGTTTTGAGCCTTATTTCTATGATACATTTTGGAGGAACAGCATGCTTCTTTAGCTTAAGGTTTAGTTTAATCATCCCCTCTAGGCTTAAATTCACTGGATGCAGAGTGGTTACCATGTACTGGCTATACTCTGTGTATCTAGACTTTGCATCCACTGCAAAGACTATTCAATTCTTCGTCATCAAGCTTCAGTACTTGGTCTCTGAACACTTACTACACCTAAAATGTTTTGTCACCAGGGAAAATTATCTGTTGTGTTTTTTAAGCCCACAGGTACTAGCAGGTATGACCAACCCTAGCTCCTAAATTGCATGTAGCTTAGAATAGCTAAGACTATATCCCCAAAGAAAGTCATTAACTGAAAACATGAGATACTTATTGTGTGATCTTTTAAAACTCAATTGGAAAGTTCCAAAGCATGAACTTCATAGATGACAATGTCACATTGTAATATCAGGAGATTGAATGTCACAGGCTGGAGAAGTATTATGCAAACACATTGTTGTTATGGCTTTCTGGCATAGCTCTGTTTTGAGTCTCACCTTCAAATCAGCATGGGATTCTTACAGACTTATTTGTAAGCTGGGTCCCACTGTCACTTTCCAACACCAAATCCCAAGTATGGAATTATCAGGACTCAATTCCAAGAGTCTATACACCACTGTGGTGACTACTTCTCTGACCAGTTCCATAAATGGTAAGTATATTGTCACTCTGCCCTGTTCATACCCAGAGTACCAATTATAATTTCTCCTTAGAAGCTTAGCTCAGCTTGGCCTGTACCTTATCTGTTAACAAGCCTGTCTTGCTTCTTCTGACCAGTAATACCAGTTTACTCCTGAATCCCTTTATTATCTTTCAAAACTTTTCAAAGCATGATAATGACCTTGACCAGATAAGCAATTTAAAAGGGTGAAGTGAGCAACTTTGGAACCATGAAGACCTGAGAACTTGTCCAGGTCTTGCTAGTCAGAACTCTGACTGAACATGGTCATTGTTTCTCAAATATTCTATATTCCCACAGACCTGAAAACTTTTTAAAAATTTAGAACATCTTAAAACTAGAAGAACAGTGAAGTAATCCAGAGGTTTTTTTTTCTAAAGAAGCACTATGAAGACAAAACATGAAGCAAAGTAAAATAGATAAATAAATAAATAAATAAATAAATAAATAAATAAATAAATAAATAAATAAATAAGAAAAACTGTCAGCGATAATAGCTTGCTGTGACTTCCCTAAAGTGCCCAATTCTTAAGAAAGGCTGACACTACCCCCTGGGGCAGCACAGCAATTTAAAGATTCATGTAACTTTTCTGGTGCTATGATCAATTTGGCATGAGGACAGATGAAGCTTCAGTCTACTTCTTAGTTCTGTCTTACTAGAAAAAATATAACTATTTAAATTCCAATATAAACTAATATTTTGTTTAGATATTGTATCAGGAGCATTTTTCTATGGTTGTGATAAACTATCAACCCAAAAAAAAATTATAGACAAAAGCATTTACTTTGGCTTAAGATTCCAGAGATATCAGAATCTACCTTGGCAGACAAGCATGGCTGTAACAGACAGAAATGTTGGCAACAGCAGGAAGCTAACGATCCTACTTGTCAATGCATGTAAAAACTGGGGAAGAGTAAACTGGAAATTAAGTGAGCCTATATAGCCTCAAAGCCTGTCCCCAGTGATGCACTTCCACCATCCTAAAGTTTTCAGTCTCCCAAGACAGCACCACTGACTGGGGGGCTAGGTGTTTAAATACAGTAAAGTAGTGTAAGTATATTTCATTCAACCACCACAGCCACTTAAAGAAACTTTTGAGAGCTGCTCTATACACGAGCATGTACAGCACTACACTTACAGTTGTTTGTACTACAGCTTCTAGGAATGCAAATTCATAATGCCATCTCTCTAGAGCTTTGAGACTTGGAAATGTCATGGCCTCCTTTCCCAGTTGAGGTGTCTGGGTTGTATTTGAGTTCATGTGATTAAGTGTTTCCCTTCATTTCCCATGCAAGGAAGCATGTTCCTCAGTAGAAGCAGATATTATAAAGCCCACTGGGGGAATAACGAAACAACTAGGATATCCAGAGAGATGTTATAGGTTTACACAAGTCACTCTCTACACTATCTGCGGCCATTTCTATTTCCAGCATCCTTTGCTTGTTACTATCACATTCCGTGAACTGCATAATTTATCCTGTCACCTGACAGCAGCTGTCATTATAAAAATTGCCAAGCCAATTCAGAGTTTCTGCTCAGTGGGGCAACTTAAACTTTTAACAACCTTCAAGAAAGTCTAGACTCATCAGCACCTCTTGTCAGCTTGTACGTGAGCTCATCTCCTAGTTGCAGAAAGTTGGCAGATTAGAAGATTCTAGATGACAGATCTGAAATAGCATCGGTGACACTCTTCCCCAGCAGTCTCTGATAAGAAGCATAATGATAAGTCATATTTAGAAATTTGGTAAGTTTCTAAAAACCTTAGGAGAGGAGGCTCCTGGATAGCTCTTTATAATTTATTCCATTTGTCTATAATAAAAGTGTGATTTTCTATTGTGAAAGACATTTATAAGAAATGCCATGGAATCTCGCTCTTGTTCTTACACCTCTTTTTATGAAGTTCACCATGGAAATCGGAGAAGCACTGACTAAGCCTAGCCCTTTCTACCAGTAAAACTGCCTTTCTCTGCTCTCCTGTCTCTGAGGTTTGATTATCCTATTTTCTACACTCATGCATATATGTTTGAACAAAGACATTATTCTTAAGAGAGACATTTGTGTCCTCTGTTTGGCTATCAGAATTTTGAAACCAAAGGTCCTAAAGAACCAGAACTCCCCAGGATTCAGACATGCTTGTGAATGCATTTAAGCCCAGCTCTAGGAAAGAAGAGTCAGACAGATCTCTGTGAGTTCCAGGTACCTTGGTCTACATAGAATATTCCAGGTCAGCAAGGACTATGTAGAGAAACCTTGTCTTAGGGGGGAAAAGAAGGAGGAGGAGAAATATATTCCTCTGTGTTCATACACTTCCATTTTCAACTGTTTTGTCCAGAAATATGTATGCCAGGTTACAGAGAAGTGCAACTTTCTATCACAAAGTTACACAATTAAATAACAAAAATACTATGGTTTCTTTTATTCATTTGCTTACATAGTTAATGACAAACAATATTTTTTTTCAATTTTACATTATATTTTCTTAATTCCAAAATCAACACCACCCGAGTTCTTTTTTTTAATTTAATTTTTTTATTATTTAAAACAATTTTAAATTTTAAATATATTGATCATATTCCTCCTGACCCCATGACTCCTAAGAGATGTGGTCGGGGTCACAAAAACACAAAATGATTCAGGAAAAGAATCCGGTTCCTTGGCCAAGAATCTGGGAAAGCATGTTGTTCCTTCCAATAGGAGATTGTGAGTCCATACTTAGAAAAACCTCTGAGAAATTAAAATTGTGTGTCTAGTCATTTCTTAGAAACACTGAAATATTGTTAAAATGTTTGGCAAGAGGTAATTTTTTAGGGAAATACATGATCCACTTGTTCCAGTCTCCTTCAAATATATATATATATATATATATATATATATATATATATATATATATAGAGAGAGAGAGAGAGAGAGAGAGAGAGAAAGATGGTTTCTCTGTTGTAACTCTAACTGTCCTTTCCTAGAGCACACTCTGTAGACCAAGCTAGCCTGTAACTTACTCTGAAAACCAGGCTGACCTGGAACTCACAGCCAGTGCTGGAATTATAGTTGTGTACCACCACTGTCCGACTTCCTCCAAATATTTTTATGTGATACCTTAGTCTTAGACATTCTTGAAGTCCATTCATGGTTACCATTAATTAATTGTAATGAGTAAACGTTTCTTATCTGGCATTATATCTGAACCATTCCTTGATTATTATCATGGTTCTATTGCAGCTAAAGACCTTAAGAGAAATCTCTTATTAGTTCTTTCAATCTATTCATGAAAATTCTTACACCTAAGAGTTTACAGTCAAAACATATATATTCATATGTAGGTTAGCAGACTACCTGTGAAAGTGAGTCAGTTCTGCCAATCCACCATGCGGGTACTGGGGATTGAACTCATACCTTCAGCTTTTGCCACAGGTGCTTTTATCCACTGAGCCATCTCATCTGACATTAAAATGACTTTTTTTTTCATAGGTGTATGAACTAGAAGTTATCGTTCTCAAGAAGGCAAAATGCCTACTCTAAACTTAGGGACTTCAGCAGAAGGAGAATTGCCATCAATGAGCTGTCTCAGGCAATGGCCCAGAACACAGGCCGTGGAGACAGAGTCTGAGGTCAAGACCAGATACTTCCAGCCGTTAGCCGTGTGATCCTGAGTAAATTGCTCACATTCTGCAGTTTGATTCCCTTGTGTGTAATATGAACACTGTGAAACTGCTTTTCTCAAAGAAATTGTTTGTGGGCAAATGAGTTCAAATATGCAAAACTTTATTACCTATTGCATTGCAAAAGCTCACTTAGTCTTTGCTATGCTCATTATAATTATTACTATCCAAACCTTTGATTCTTTGTCAAGAGTCTTCAGGGGAAATTTTATTTAATGCATCTATAAGAAATATTTAATAAGGTTTAATAAATTAACACTCACAGACATTGTTAGGAAAACATTAAGATTTGTTATCAAGACTCTAAATTGTTTTCAGAGTAGATACTGAGAACACAGAGAATCAGAAGTAAGCAGCTGTCCTAGTTAGCTTTAACTGTTCACTTGACACAACCTAGAATCGTCTCAGAAGGAATATCAATTAAGGAATCATCCTTATCAGATTGGCTGTAGACATGTCTATGAGCATTGTCATGATTTTTAATTGATGTAGGAGAGCCAAGTCCTTTGTGGGCAGTACCATTCCCTAGGTAGATTGTCTTGGGCCATACAAAAGCTAGCTGAGCATGGGCCTGGGAAGGAGCCAGCATGCAGCTTTCTTACATGGGTGCTGCTTCAAGTTTCTGTTTGGGTTCCTTCCTTGACTTTGCTCACTGACGGTCTCTGACCTGTTACCTGAAATGAACCACTTCTTTTCTTAAGTTAATTTTGGTCAGGGTATTTATCACGAGAACACAGATAAAACTAGAACAATAGGTAAATGACAGTGTATAGATTCCAAAATTACAGTGGTTTATGAGACAGTGGTGTGTCATACTATGAAGCATTTAATGTGTAGTGAAGGTCACAAGTAATATAGAAAAAAGAGTATGCAGAAAGCATAAGATTTAGGAAGATATATTGGGATGCTTAGAGAAAGATTTTTTTATAGCTCTATGCTTTGCTATTAGGCAAGCCAGTTAGATTAATGAAGGTTCTGCAAAGGAAGTGAATTTGTACTAGAAATGATGTGAAAATGACATTGAGAGAGTAGATATCATTAATTCTGTTGTTTTTTGAATTTTAGAATTTTTTTACGAGTCTGAATTTCAAACTCTGAACCTGCTAAATTTAACAATTATATGCTTTCTAAATTCTTACTGACTTGCCTCCAAATATGTATGTATGTATATTATATATTTATAACTTATATATTTCTTAGTCTGATGCGTCACAATGAAGCTTCATATTAAAATCTGACTGAGAGGAAGTGGGAGGGACACAGAAGAAATTGTAACAGAAGAGGGTCGAGTAGAAATGATATAAATATATTTAGTACTCATGCATAAAATTATAACAAATGAAAAATAACTAAATAAAATATAACTAGAGCAAAATGGAAAAAAAATGAAACAATGTAGAATAATCTGTAAGAGTCTTAATTAGGAATTACATGTATCAGGCGGGCATGTGAGCAGGTTTGTAGGGGATTATCTTGATTATTAATTGTGGACAGACCCAGCCCATTCTGGGTAGCACCATTACCTGAGCAAAGGGGATTACAATGTAAGAAAGAGGAAGCTGTCTCTGCCAGCAAGCAGGCAAGTGAGGATTCATGCCTTTGTTTCTTTCTGCACTTGACTTTTGATGTGATGGATTTGCTTCAAGCTTTTGCTTCAACCTTTCCTCATGGATACACCTGTACTGTAAGTTAAGTAAATCCCATATAGTAAGTTGCTTGTTGTCAAGTGTTTCGTAATCAGACCCGTAACTAGAAAAATGAGGAGGAGGCCAGGCTCATTCAGCCAGGTTGACCACACTGTATCTGGAACTGATAGACACAGATGAATCTGAGGCAGCAGCTGATCCAATTTCAGCCTTTGAAGTTGCTCCCAGCACCCATATTTTCTCTCCCTTCCTGTGATGAGACATGATCTCATTACTATGATGACATCTGCTCAACCCAGTGAGTTAGTAATTGTAATAAAAAACCAGAAAGTGACATGTGTCATGCCTCACTGGAGCCTCAGCTTCTTTATACAAGATTTTATTTCCCAAACAGCTAGAAGGTGGTCCCAATGACATGTCATTTTAGAACTTAGGAGAAAATGCAGTTACCAAAGTCACCCTCAAGGTACCCATTGCACAAACATGAAATGATTATCTTTAAGCTGTTAAGGCTTTGAGGGCCTTACTCCTTTTCAACATGATCTAGGCAGATTTAACCTAACTACAAGGAATGTTTATGCATCAACATGAAATGCAATCATTTCTTTTTCTCTTTATAAATTAAATTATATCTTAATTGTATATATAACAATACAATTTACATATTAAGCAAAACTATAATAAAACAGAATGATACAGCTATTCACAGAACTGAAATAAAATCAGTGTCTTACTGGATCAAGACAACAAGTGTATTCAATGATTAATTGGTCATGTCTAATTCCTATAACATAAATAGTGAATGGAATTCTTTTGAAAAGCCTATATATGTTATCACATTTTTATTACATTTTGGTTTGAAAATGTAAAATTCAACTAAAGTGTCTCAATTTTCCAAAGTCCCATAAAAGTGATAGATCCAAAAATTGCCAAAATTGGGGCTAGGAAGTTGAGATCAGAGGTTTAAGAGCACCTCCTGTTGTTACAGCAGATAGAGTTAAGTTCCCAGCAACTACGTCCAGTGACTTATAACCACCTGTAACTCCAGATCTGTGGCGTCCAATGTCATTGTCTAACCTCAGCAGGCACAAGTACACAGTATCCACACTCACAGAAACATACATAAAAATATTATGTAAGTCTCAAATGTATGCTTCATTTAGCTATTAGTCCAGTGTAGTGCTTCCCACCTCAATTATACTTTCAAAGCTGTTTTAGTACATACAAATATACAATGGCATAATTGGCATGATCTTAATCATTCAAATAAAAACATTGTGTTAAGTATATTAATGCTCTTAAATAGAAATGTGTAAGTCACAGCATTCTTTAAACTCTACTATTCTCTAAAAATCAGTAACTTGGGAAATTCCCTTGGGTGAGGCAGCCTAAAGATACAGATGCTTTACCTAGAACACATTCCCAAAGAATGAAGCAAGGAACATAAAAAAGGATAAGTAAACTTCTAATGAAGTAGAGGTAAAAGAAAAAAAAAACTATCTGTCTTGAAGAATTAATGGGGATGCACATGGAAAGAAAAAAGGACCCTGTGCCTTGAGTTCTCATCCATCCACTAAGGCTTTCACTGAAATGAATATCAAAACTACCATCTGCTCAAAACAATGTAAGAGTTGGACTCAGAAATTGTGTCCTGCCTGCTTAGGCCAAGCAGAAGCAGAAATTGTTAAGTGTATTCTATCGCTATTCATTCAGCTTTGTAGTCAATAAAAGATTGTTCTGGGTTAAAATAGAAGGTGGCTAATGAATGAATATCATATGAGGACATTGACTTTTGGAATCTGTAAACCTTGGGCTAGCAGGAAAGAATGGCTAATTCAACTTACTGTCTTTGATTCAGCCTCTAACTTAGTAGCCAGTGTAAATAAAGCCTATACAATTATTTCATCTAATAGTTATAAGGCTCAAAGCTCCAGCTGATTCATTTCTAACTAGGTGATCACATGCAGTTAGAAGGTTGCTTGCTGAAAGGTTAATATGTGAAAATTTTCAGCTGCCTCTTTAAGAATCTGGTTTGTCTTACAATCCCTTAACTTATGGTCCACCTTAATGGTAACAGATGCTGCTCCTTTTTTCAAATACAGGTGTCCAGAAAAAGGTCATGACAATTATTTTCCTGGCTTTTTTTCCCACAACATATGCAGGTTAAAAGATAAATTTTTAAATAAATTTAATTTAGTAACAGTTTAATTAATAGTGTGCTAGGGTCACTTATTTTCCTGAATTTTATAGATATTTTACACACTGATTTTTATGGTGCTTTAATTTATTTACATTACTTAATGGAAAAAGGATGCAGAGATGCCCATAAGATTGGAAAGATTAGAAAGTTATTCAGTTCTCTTTAATATTGAACTAGAGGCGATCATTTATTATGTGTCCATTTAAAATTGATACAGTTACTGAAATGAAAGGATAACAAGTCTCCAGATTTACTAACTTGAACTTGTGATAAACAGAGATCAGGAAAACGATAAAGAAAAAACTCTGGTGAACATTCAAAACTAGAACAAAGCTCATGAGCTAGATCTGTTTCTTCAATTATTCTAATATTTCAACTAATTATACTGGTGTCTATCTATCTATCTATCTATCATCTATCTATCACCTATCTTCTATCTACTTATCCATCCATCTGTCTCTCTACCTAAATATCTATCATCATCTATATATCTACCTATATACTTCCTTATTTGAGACAGGGTCTCAGTATGTAACCCCGGATGGATTAGTACTCATGTAGAACAGATTAGTTTTGAATTTGAAGCAATCTTGCTTCAGCCTTTCTAGTGCTATGATGACATGTGTTCTACACCATCTCATTTATTTTTAAGTGTTTTGTTTCTCATAATTTGTATTAAATATCATCTATGATTTTTTTTCACTTTTAGATTTCACTGAAAAATTCTTAAGGTCATTATAATTAAGATTATGAAATAGTGTATGTATTTTATTCACTTCTTTCCCCTATTCTGACATCCAGGGTGCATAGATTACTCTTTACTTTTCTAAAACTCCCACTTAATTCTCTTTTAGTGTGTGTACAGATGTGTGTGTGTGTGTGTGTGTCTGTGTGTGTTTGTGTGTGTATCATAACACAGTCATGGAGGGCAGAGGACAAAGTTGCACTACCATATAGATCTCAGGGGTTAAACTCAGATCATGAGGTTTGGTGGCTAGACCCTTTATCAGCTCAGTTGTCTTGCTAGATTCCCACTTATTCATTTAATTCTTCCCATTCACACAGTATGTTAAATGACATAATATATGCCTCTTAAAAATACAGATTAACACTTGGTAAATATATGAAAACAAAATATACACTGGAGTCTTATGACTTATCCTTTCACGTTTAGAGGGGGGTAGTTAATTTGGAATTTGCCTGTTAGAGCTTCAAGATTATATGCATATGTGAATACATATATGCATGATCTTACTATTATAAGCATATACATGTATATGTGACCATATCCTCTTAACTTAAACAACAAAATGTTGCTTAATGCATTATCTTTCTCTAAAGATTAAATGCAATAAAACGAGGCTAACAGGTATGTGGAGAACTTTCAATTAGTGGGTGAGTTTAGTTTAAGATATGATTTGTATATTAAGTATTAAATTTTCTTTTCCTGGTCAATTTTTTTTAAATACATGCATAAAAATGCTGTTTATTTAAGCCATAAATGCTTAACTTTCCAAACTCTGTATGAATCATCACTCTAGGAAGATCCTGTTGTGTATTTCTATGGAACAGCACCAAGAAAAATGTCCATGAATGTTAATAATGCTAATAATTTAGTAAGGACTTTCAAGTTGTAAATCAATCCCAATACATTTCCACTGACACGCCAATATAGCAAAGTCAAATATGAAAAAGTTTGCTTCTTCTCACTTAACCATCTACTGAAATTTCATAGGATATATTTATTTTTAGTTATCAAAAATGCAGATTAACATATAGTAAATACATGACAAAAATATATATTATTGAATTTTCTGTTTTAAAATATGTTTTGTAACTTAATTATGCCCTGTGGGCTCTTTGCAAACCAGCAACTTTGTAGTGAATATAACATCTTATGTAAAGAAAACCCTAGATATTTCAATATTTTGACTCCATAACTATTTTTTAAATTAGCATTAAAAATAATTTCTCTGCCTTTCCTTGATGGAAGCTCATTTGCTGCCCCAGGTGGGTTCCTGGGACTACAACTACAGGTTGTCTATTGTGAAGTTCACAGAACAACCCTCATGGCCTCATCTGTACTCTCTGATGTGGTGAAACAAAAACGCAATTGAGTTCACATAAATAAGAGTCTTGGGTGCCTGGGTTTGTAGATCATAATTCCATTACGAGAGAGTACTGTGTTACATGTAAGGCTGGAGAGAAAGAGTGCCTACACTCTGGCTGTGCTTCAACCTACAGACTAGATAGATTCTGAGTTACCTTCAAAGGAGCTTGAATTTTCTGATGATGTTTGAGAACTTGGTAGCATAGCAAATGGTAGCAGCTTCCAAGGGAACAAGCAGCCCCTTCCACTTCCTTTTTTTTTTTTTTTTTTCGATACAGGGTTTCTCAGTTATACCTCTGGCTGTCTTGGAACTCACTCTGTAAGACCAGGTTAGCCACGAACTCACAAAAGATCCAACTGTCTCTACCTCTCGAGTGCTGGGATTAAAGGCATGCACCACCACTGCCCAGCTCTACTTGCCCTCTTTAGGATAAAATTTTATGTGGTTCTTCCTTGCTTTCTGTTACCCAATATGTTCAAATGCATTTTTTTTTTTTACATTTCTCACTCTGTTTTTTTGTTTCCTAATTTTTATTTGTTTCTCATGCAATATATTTTGATCATATTTCTCCTCCCCCAACTCCTCCAAGATCCCCCCCATCTGCCTGCCACACACCACATTCATGTTCTTTCTCACTGTTTTCCTTTGTTCTGATGAAAGTTTTTATTTCAGCACTGAATACAGTGGTCCTGTCGTCTGACAAACCCTATCTAAAAAGCTGTCTTCACAAAATGGACTAGTTTTATGTCATAAAAAAATACAGAGGTTGGTGTTTTCTAGCAAAAGGCTCTGCAGTGAGGGGATGACACCCTCGAATACATCATTTCTCTGTGTTCTTCTCTAACATCTGCTAGACATACCTGACCACCTGTCCACAGGTTCCTCATCTGTGCAACCAAACAACTACAAAGCAAAAATGTTTGAAAAAAATTACAGCTAGATTAAAATACAGAAACTCTCTGTTCTTGTCATTAATCCATAAATACAGAAGCACAAGAATTTATGAATCATTTATATTGCTTGAGTTTTTTTTAAGCAATCTACTGATGATTTAATGTATATGCAAACAACAATCCATTTTTCTTGGGGGATTTGAGCATTCACATACCCATAGTGACTTCTGGAACCAATATATTGTGGGTATCAGGGACCACTATATGGATATTCTCTATTTGAATGTGTCTTCTCTTCAACTCCACTCTAAGATGATTGGTCACCTATGGTATGCCATCACTGAGCCCAAAGATAGCATCCCTCTACATCTCTCCCAAAAAGCAGTGGAAGTGAAACTTGAGTATTCCTCATATCTTGAAAATGTGTGGGTGATGCTGCTGTCCATGACAGAACTATGGAACTCTAAGCAATAAAGAGTAGAAGAGCAAGTTAACCTATTAAATTCCTTTTCCTCTGTAAATGAAGCCCACATATTCTGAGACAACCACTGCTCAGGTTTCCATTTTGTTTTTCTTCCCTCTGAGTTTGGGCATGTGTTTAAGTCAGCGTGTTTTAGCAAAGTACAAAAGTAGCACACTGTGACTAGACTAAAAGAGTATTTTGTGATGCTAAATTATATTCATCTCAAATTTATGTACTTCATAAGAAGTATGATAATTAGTTTTTATAATGATACTAGATGGAATATTAAATACAAGAATTAGGAGTTACTTCATTTGATAAAATGTTTCATGTTTGATTTTTCCAAAATTTAAATATGTGTTAACTTCATTTATAATGTCAAAATATGAAAATGTACCAATCAGAATTGCATCTAAAAATTACAAACCTATTTTCTATGTATTGTTTATTGTTTACTGAGTAGCTTTTCTGCTGATAGTGGTAATTTGCACCTTGGAAATATTGTCTTATAGATGCGTGCTTTCAGAATTCATCCAAAGACAAACTACCTTATAAGCCCACTTTAGAGATAACCTTGGAATCACATGTGGCATATCATCACCTAGATTCTAGAAAATACAGATTAGTATAAATAAAAGAGGGACCAGAAACAGAATTTATCTTGAACTTGTTTAATGTGCAGTTATTTTTGTTTGTTTGTTTGTGTTTAATTTTTCCCAAACCAGAAAACATTTGTTTGAATATTTTGTTTTGGAAAAGGTTCACATTATTATTAATTTGTTTGGTATAAAAAATGATTTTCTTATATTTCAAAACAGTGATTTAGCTGACTAAATATTTTGCTAATATTTAACATAGTTTCTTCTCTCCATTTTGTTTTCTTTCTTTTATTATTTCATGTTCCTGTTTGTTTCTAGTAATATGTCCATGAAAATATTTTAAAGGGATGGAAAACAGCATGTTGCATTTTTTATGAGAAAGTAAATATTTCAAGCAATATAACAAGTAACTTGTGCTGCGTTAAAAAAATAACCAAGCATAACCATGATTTAAAGAAATTTGTGTCATTTAACATTCTGAGGAATAAAGTACATTTTTGACGAGTCTTGAGTCAAACAACCTGGTTGATTATCTTGCTTCAACGGAAGCAGGAATAATAATTGTATAACATGAAAACATATCAGGTACTTCAAAGCTGCTTACCTTTCATGCAGATATCCTTGTCCAGAAATACTATTAATGGTATTTTACTACTATGAGTAATTTATTAATATTTATTAGTATAAAATTCTAGCTCTATAGAACAGATATTTATAGGAACAATACTTAAAGAGGTTTTTAAAAGGTGTCCCATATCATATTTATCAATTAGGTATGTTTGTTTTTATTTTTTTTATATTTTAATGAACACTAATTGAACTTGCCTGCAATCTCACTCAGTCTAGTACAGAATTTGTGGACCAGGTCCCATGCACCCAGTAGTAGGATGGTAGCCATATTTAAAATATATTTTCCCAATATAAACCATAAATATTTCTAGACATTTCCTTATACATATTCCATATAGCATTTTATTCATTCCATTATTTTTTTTTACATGACAGTATCAAACTACTTTTACCTAGAAATTTGCCATATATATTATTCAAGTTTAATATATATAAAATCCTAACATTTTAATATCCAAAATCTAATGCATAAGAATTATAAGTTTATTTTTCCCTAGGCTTATGATTGTTACCCTAGTGTGAGTTAGGAATACATTTATTTTGTAGTTTATTCAGATGTTTATTTTCAGGTATATTTATTTTTTCTGATATAAATGCCTGTCTTATGTTTATAACTTATTATACCTTGTCCACATTTTGTAATGCATCTTAAATGTGTAAAATCATGGTTTTAAATATGACATTTTCATACACATATGTGGTAAATTGATGGCATGTATATATAACTCATTCCTCACTGTAATTCCTGCCTCTCACTAGCCTTCTAATTCCCTATTAGATTTTTAAAAACCTGTTTGAGAGATAAATAATCAGATTTTTTAAATTCTTGGAATAATGAACATATTTTAATATAAATATCCAATTTATGATATTTTTACTGTTGTTTTAAATATTTCCATGTACTGTGTTCTTACTAGTTTTGACTCTTAACTTTGTTTCACTCCTTGTTGACATATATTTTAGTTTAGGTAGTTTAGTTTAGGTATTATAGGTGAATCTTCCCTGTCATTTCTAGTGTATACAATCTCACCACAATCTTCCTGGTCCTCTTACTCTTAAAGTATTTCTGCCACCTTTTCTGTAATGTTCTTTATCGGTAGGTGCAAGAGTTACAGTATCCATTTTCCTGTTGTGACTGGGCTTCCCACAAACAATTAATCACTGTTTGCTAACCATTTGTGGTTTTCTGTACTAAGCTCGGTTTGGTTCTTAGTTGAGAGGTAAGAACTACACTTACCTGTGAGTCTAAGGATTGTTTTATAATGCGGTTAGGAATTATGCTTGGCTAGCCAACCGGCAGTACATTCTCTTCTAAAATCTGTGACCACACTAGTCCCTGGAAGTTGATCAGGTTTTTAGTACCAGGCAATACTTCAGTTCTATTGAGTATGCTTTAAGTTCAATTAGACAGGCGTCAGTCACAGTGGAGCAAACTCCCAAGGATGAGTGCCCTAATTGGTTATCCAATACAAAATGGGCAGCCCTGAAATCATATAAACGCCAGCTACATTAAACAGATTCAGAAGGTTGTATTTATGTATTTATGCACCTATACACATATATAGGTAGCAAAATAAAGAGGACATTAACTTGAGAGGAAATGGAGGCCATGATTGTGTGCTACCAGTCATGAGTGCTAGGAAATGAGCTCTGATTTTCTTAACCACAGAGCCAACTCCTCAGTCTTTAGACCAAGATAAAAATATATGTAAAAGAGTGCAGGGGACAATTTGTGGCTAAAAGATCCACCTATAAAAACAAAGGAAAAAGGGACACCATTTCAAATAAAAGTTATTCTCTGTCAAGGCTACTTAAAATTTTATTATTTAGACCTACTTATTTTACCATTGAATGTGTATGAGTGTTTTTACTGCATACATGAATGTGCACCATGGATATACCTGGTGTCCTGGGAGTTCAAATGAAGGTTTTGGATGCCCTTTGACTCCTCTGTCATGATTGCTTTAAAAACTAAATTTCTGTGTGATTTATTTTCATAGGTGGCATGGATTACTATTTATGAAAAATAACTACTTTAATGTGATTCACTCTTTTCCTGTTGAATTTTTCTAAAAGATTCCAAATTGCAGGATTGCACAAAGAACTTATTTTTTCATACTTAACACTTTAGGTATGGCACTAAAAAGCTTCATGGTGCTTTCTCATTAAAAAGTACATTTTTACAAAGAAAAGTTAAATATAAAGAAATATTTTTTAAGAAGTGCCCGACCCAGACACCATAAAATGACTGCTATTTAAACATGTGCTAAGAAGGTGGATTTTAAGTAAAGAATGTAACCAAGGAATGTTCTCAGATGAACATAGGTGCAGTGAGAATGGAGAATAAGACAGGGAAGGACACAAAGATGTGGACTGGCAAAGTGAACAAATATATGACATCACACATGGTAATGAGACAACTACTGTATCAGAGTGGTCCAACTCAAAGAAGGAGACTAGGCTTCTACATCAGTCAACCACTGACAATGGACATCTCTCTGTCAGACTTTTGCACATGGTAGATACTGCTGTAGAGAGAGTACAGATCTGGGCATTTCAATGGTCAGGAATGAGTATATATAAATTAAATATAGGTTCCATTTTTCAGTGAGTCATGGAAAAAGTTCTGTCTTGGAGAGTGAATTAGGATCTAGCTCCCTACCTGCTTATTTTTCAAGGCAAGAATCTTTCTCTTCCATATTTATCATGATGTACCAAGTTTCTGAAGCCTCATCTGTTTTATGATTCCCAAAATCATGAGTCATTCCTGAGATTTTTTGAACAGAATTAGCTGTTTAAAACCCTGGGAAAAGTAGGCTGCTCTACTCAGATCTGGAGAACAATTAGTGACTGCCCAATGCATATCTCTCTGTAACAGTTGAAGGACTCATACTGCCAATGACCAAACATATTCGCAGCATCATTGGATGGGAATTACTTCATGTAAACACATGTTCATCCTAAAGAACCTTTCTTTACATAGGTACTATGATGATTTATTTTAGTTTAACATCATCATTTCTTCCACAGTCTGAGCATTTCAATATTTTGAATTACCTCATCAACTACATGGATATTGGCAATTTTAGTAATTTTGTTAAATTTTCCAAACTTTAAGGGTTTATTCTAAATAAGATAATGGAAACATGAAGAAATAAGACATGAATCCTTCTGCCCTGGAACATAAATCCAAGCAAGACGATTTAGAAATTTTAGTATTCATTTTGATCCAAGGATATATCAGATGAGTGTCACATGAGAGCTACTGGCTGTACTTGTTTAAAATAGGAAAAGTAACTGACGACCAATGGAATAGACATAGAGCAAGAAATATCTCTTAACATTACAAAGTCTATTGGAATGAAAAATGGTGATTGTTGAAGTCTGGAAAGGGAGGATTGGGGAGAAAGTGGCATTTTGGTAATGGATATTCAGACACAAAATTATAGAAATTTTCCTGTTTATTTCTTTTGCCAAAAGCTAGATTTATTTGGGAACATGAAACATCAGTTGAGGAAATATTGCCATCAGAGTGGCCTGTATGCATGTCTGTGGGTGATGCTACCTCTTATCAGATGGGACTGGAAGAGTCCTTTCTTATTAGAAAGCAGAGTGAACAAGCCAGGGAAAGCAAAACAATAAGCAAAATTCCTTCATGACCTCTGCTTCAGTGCCAGGCTCCAGGTTCCTGCCTTGAGATCCTGCCTTGACTTCCCTTGGTGATGGACTGTAAGTTGTGGTTGCTATTGGTGTTCTATCACAGCAATAGAAACCTGACTACGGTAGAAGTAAGTCCCTCTTGTGTTGCATAACATAGTTCCAGGTACTATGATTCAACATAGTTTATTATATATTTTATGAATAAAAGCTGAAAGAATCAAATCACAAAAAATCTATATAGATGTAGGTGTTAATTCTCTTTGATTATACAAGTTGGATATATAAATATAAAGTGATAAGTATATGTGTGTTATCAATCTAATAATATTTTAAATCAGTAGTATTTAAATATAAAAATGTTGGATATGGATATCCCAAATCTCAAGAAAATATAATTCAATATGTAAAGTAAAACTAGAAGGTCCAGGGAGAAAGTAGATGTGGTATTAAAATTAAAATTTTATATGATACACATTTTGGTAGTTGGTAGCCTTCTGATATTAAACATGTGGCTCATATACTCTGACTGGTCTCCTTTACAAAGCAGTGGGGCTGACTAATGAATCTTTTAACCACTAGATACCAAACTCTTTACTGAAGTGTTGATAAGCATAATCTCCTGTGTTCGTTTCTTCATGTTTGTATTGGAATTTTATTATAGATTTAAGTAACTTGCCTGAAGCCACACTGCTGGAATATGGCTAACGAGGAATTCATAGTAGGCCTATCTTCTAGCTCTACTGACATAATTATGGAGATGTACAGCCTATGCATAAGTGTAGGATAGACTTTTTAAAGATAAATTTTATACATAAATATGTACATGTCACATATGTATGCTTGTGTGTGTGTGTGTGTGTGTGTGTGTGTGTGTGTGTGTTTGTGTGTAGCTGTTAGCTACAATTTCAGGAAAGAGAGAGAAGGATAAAAAGAAAGAAAGAAATATTCACCACCCTTATAGGCAGCCTTGTTAGTGAGAAAGAGAGAAAAGAAGAAATAGGAAAAGCCATTTTGGCTGTCTGAAGTTTGCAGAGCTGAAACAGATAGTGAGCTGAACTCACATGTCAGCTCAAAATGCTCAAACCCAATTTCTCCAACTGATGTTCCTTTAAGCAATAACTAGCCAACCAGCAGCCAATCAACCCTGGGTTTCAGGGCTTCAACCTTTATATACTTTAAGCAAAAGTTCCCAGAAGTCCAGGTGGCAAGCAATCACAAGAACAAGCTACTCATTGCAAAACAGCTGCACATAACCAAATTATAGCAGGGGCAATGAACAGTCCAAATCAAACTCATTATCATCTGCCACACCTGGTATGGGAACAGAAACATAGTCCAAAAGCCATTTTTCATCCTTTTTTTTCATTTTTTTGGTTTTTCAAGAAAGGTTTTTTCTGTTGTAACTCTGGCTGTCCTGGAACTCACTCTGTAGACCAGGCTGGCCTCAAACTCACAGAGATCCTCCTGCCTCTGCCTGTCTAGTGCTGACACCACCACTGGATGGCCTTTTTTTCTTGTTACCATTTTGTGTTTTTAAAGAAAACAAAACAACAAAACTCCTTCCAAGTGTCTGTGTCTCTGTGTGTGTGTGTGTGTGTGTGTGTGTGTGTGTGCTTGCAGAAGCCAGAAACCAGATGTGAAAGATCACTTGGAGCTAGAATTAACAGTGGCTGAGAGCTATACAATGTAGGTCCTGGAAACCAAATCTCTCTTAACAGCTTAAGTACCTCTCCTGTCCTTTAGGCTGGCTTGAAAGAACACATAGGGCTTTTAGACAACTCCCTAACCTTTAATGAGAAACTATGTTAGTATATAATTTGAAGCTTCTTCCTTCTTCTCTTCTAGCCTTCTTCATCTGTCACTAACTATGGCATCCATATTCACCCCCCATACCATGTCCCTTGTGTGAATTTAGTCACTCTTCTCTTTTAATTGTCATATAAAGTAGAGCATATTGTAAACTATATGCTTGAAGTTGTGCGAGGGGGAGCCACATATCAGCCACAGTCTATGTAGTCAGTCACATCCAGAGACGATGGAGTTATGAATCCAAGAAATTCATCACTCATCACATTGTGTTCAAAGTGCCTTTATATGTGGGAGAGAGTAGACTCTCATATATTTCCTACCATGATTATGCAGGGCAGTGGGGGGTTTTCTTTTCTCTCCATAGCAGAGTGAGAGGAGCAGGACGTATAGAGCAGAATCACGATTGTACAGCATATTAAGCATATTAAACAACAACCCCTCAATCAATAACACATTTCTCTTCCCAGTTGAGAGAATGAGTGATGGAGAGAACTTTGTGGGCCCATCTTTTTATCAATGGACTTACTGGGAGATATGTAAAACCCACTAGCAGAGAGCAGCTTTAATATCTCTGGTTTGAAGCTCAGACACCAGTTATTCCTCCCAAGGAAAAATAAGAAATGCAGGAAATAAATGTTCTCCTAAATCAACACTATTTCATTTAGTAAGCATATTAACCTATAAAGATGCAGCTGTATACAACTTATTATTTGTTCTCAGACTTATTAGCTTGGAAGATAATATTAGAGCATTTCTTTCGATGAAAGTAGCAATTGTCATTTTGTTTTGTTTTGTTTGTTTTCGAGACAGGGTTTCTCTGCTGCAACTCTGGCTGCCCTGGCACTCACTCTGTAGATCAGGATAGTCTTGAACTCATAGAAATCTGCCTGATTCTGCTTCCCATGTGCTGGGATTAAGGGCATGCACCACCACTGCCTGGTTTACAATTGTCATTTTTTTAAACAAGGAGGCATATATTTAACTCTTAGGAATAAATTATTATTTCCAGATTGTGCTTATTGTATTTGTGGCCAGATTAGATTGATATGAAATGTTGACCTGGACCTTTGAATGATGTTCTTCTTGGAAAGGAGATCTATATCATTAGCGTAATCTAATTGTTATTTCTAGCATTACATCATAGGCAGTAGTGCTATACCAGTATTGATGCTAGAGAAGGGCAGAAAAATAATCCTACTTCCTTCACAGTTTATAATCAGTTTAAAACGCCCTATCAGATCTCCTTTCCTTTTGCCTGGAGGTGTGGGTACTTGCAGAGTGCTTACCTAGAATATCCAAGGCCCTGAGTTAAACCCTCACTACTGTAAAAACAAAATCATCCTTAGAAATAATGACACTTTCATTCATATTTCTCTATGGGTGCTATGAGCAGTAGGAGGTGGTTATAGGTATCAGCATTGTTGTTTTATTCTAGATGAGAAGCAGGTAGGTTAGGATCATCCTCTCTTTGGCCACCTTTTCGTTTTCATTTTCAAAAAGGTGACAGTATTTCAGAAAGACATCGCTAATATGAAATGAAATCATTAATATGAAGATCTTTAAAGAGTGGCATGTCTTTGTCTGTGAGTACATGACAGATACACAGAGAGAAGAGACATGAATAAAAAGGATTCAAATTACATAAATGTCTGAGAAATTCACATAGAAGAATTCTGAACACTGGCTTTCCAAGTATAAGAAAAACTAGAGATATTTTTTTCTATCAAAGTTAAAAAGAA
This sequence comes from Cricetomys ansorgei, assembly GCA_026225945.1. Taxonomy (NCBI): domain Eukaryota; kingdom Metazoa; phylum Chordata; class Mammalia; order Rodentia; family Nesomyidae; genus Cricetomys; species Cricetomys ansorgei. The sequence continues at coordinate 5,566,413 of JAMJFZ010003624.1, forward strand.
AATGGTATAAGATATTAATAATACTTGTAAACATTCACAGAAAATATTAAAACCTTTGGGCATTAGTATAATTTAAGTAGTTTGTTAAACTGCAGCATTGAAAGTGACTTTAATTTTAACATTCAGGATATAATTTATTTTAATATATTTTTAGAATAACAGTCATTAATTTTTTGGTTGTGAGCCTAGCCTTTAACAGCTAAGCCATTTTTTCCAGCCCTATTTTTTTTAATAAAATACCTTGAGATAGAAGAAAGATTGAAAGTAGATAAGCAAACCATACAAAAAGGTAATAATACTAACTTATACATACACACAGCATGGGCATCACCACGACATTTGAAATTATGAAAACCCTTTTTTAATTGTTTCTCTTTGTATCACTAGGTCAATTGTTTTTGGCACTTTAGCTTTCTATTGGATACTTTTTTAATCCTTAAAAAAGCAAAATGTTATTGTTTATTACCTTAGTTACTCCAGTCTCAAGAATGAAGTCCAGTTTCAGATCTGTAATTTCTACTTTTATAATTATTATTAGTATATGTGCAACTTCTTGAGTCTATTGTGGTGCCCCAGGATGCACGTGTGCTAAATGTTCCCCATTTAGAGTTGGCCAATTTAGCAGGAAGTTCTGCCCTGGAGAAAAATAAATACCTCTCTCCTAAATCTATTGATTGTGTGCAGATCTTCATTGAGGGATGTGGTCTTGTGAAATATTTTCCCAACTAAGTAGGCATGTTGATCACTGTGGCCTTATATAGACAACTACATCATTAAGAGTTTATGACTGCCACTTCTTTTTTGTGTCTAGAATATACATTCTTTCAGGACAGGTTCTCTGGCCCTTACAAGCTTTCTGCTCCATCACACAGGATACTCCTGTTTCCTATGTGTAGATGTTGTAGAGATGACACAGTTTGGGCTGGGTACTCCACAATCACTTAATCTCTGCATCTTTACAAACTGTAGATATATACAGGAAACTCTATGTGTTGCAAAAATAAACTTGGGCAAAAAAGAGTGGCAAGAGCTACTGGTATCTGTGGGTATAAAAGCAATTGGAGTCTACATTAATGGTAGTAGTAGGGTCATAGACCTCTAGGGTCTATGATCACTCCAGCTCCAGATTGTTGGTTAGGTTTACAGTATCAACATGAATTCCCTTCTATTGAGTAGACCTTGTTTCTATGCAGAGAGTTGTTTATTATCTCAATGCATAAGCACCATTGTTTGCTTTTTGAGATTTTATACAGTGTCGTAACATCTGTTTGCTGTTATTCTTTGAACTCTACCAGATATTCTTTGAAGAATTTACTGTGTTCACTTTGAATAACTTTAATTGTTCCTCTCCCAAGGCTATTATGCTTTATTGAATCACATTAAATTCATTTCTTAGAGTTAGTGTCTCCCTATTTACTAGAGCAAATGATGGCTAGCCCATCCTGATTCTGTTATTTGTGTTGAATTAGGATTTTCTTTTTCCAAAAATGCATGACTGAGTAATTTCATCTTTTGTTTTTGCCCTTGGTGTTACTCTTAGTTACTTTTATAAGAAGCATTAATTTTGTTCCTAAAGCTTATAGTCATTTTTATTTTTTACTGTATTGGAAGAATGGGAGTTACTTTGCTCCTGAAGGGCACTGCTGCCTTCCCTTGACTATATTTTCAGCCGCACTGTTGCTCTTTTATCTGCCAACCAATCAATCAAATTCAAATCCTGGAACTGTGTAGTGTCAGATGCTTAGACCATGTCACTAACTCTTTATAATGCAGGTCTCTCCTATTCTCTAGTCTCCTATATATTACCATCAGATAAAGTTGATATTCTATGGCAGAATTGACTGTGTCTTTTGGGTGCCCTCTTATCTACATACGTGGTATTTACTTCAAAGAAATTATAGATTGCGCCTGCAAATAGATTGTACAAGCAAGTCTGTCTCATCATCTGTGTAATCTAAGACATTTGTGCTCATGTGCACTTGTTTGCACATGTATACACACACACACACACACAAAACACACTTTTTTTTTCTCATAGGAAATGAGAGGTAGTTTATTCTGGGGTGAAATATAAGCGACAGCAGGCCATAAACACAAGTTTAAGTTACCCCATTGTAACTGTTTAATGAAGTTTTTGTAGTAATGAAACAAATTAATTCATAAAGTGAGTCAATTTTCAAAACATTTGTCAGAATATCAGGTGGGTATTTTAGAGCAAAGCATGTAAGTCTCTGATGTAGCATAACATGCTATTTCATGATGTTTTTAGACTTTGGCTTGGGAGATGCTGGAAACAGTAGCCCAAGATTCTTAGGCTCTAGACCAGCAACATTCCAACTTCTTATAGTCACAGATGCTTTAATTAGTCCATAGGCCTTGTGGAATGTTTAACATAAATGCAACTATTTTTCTGGGAAATTCAGTTCACGCATTTTTCACATTTCTTGTTTCTATCATGCATCAATCAGTTTGTCATCTTTATTGTGCTACCTCAGTATCATTATCAAGATGCAAATCATAGTCTCTATGCTCCCGTGTATATATTTGTCCATCTAATTAGTTAAAGGAAAAACAGATTAGCGAGATTTAATAGAATAAATACAAAGCCATATAGGATAAAATTTATATAATAAATGCAAGTGTCCCTAAAATGTTTATAATTCATCATTATTTATCTATGTCTGACTCTAAAGAAATGAACATGATATCTGAAGAGATTTAAATGGAATATTCTGCAGCCTTCTTGATTCACTCTATTCTTAAAGATATTTTTGTGATATTCATTTGACATAATTTTATAACATCTGATGTAATCAGTTCTGAAGCTAGTACCACAGATGAGACAACTAGGTTTCTTCCAAATACAAATGAAGATGACATTGTCATTTATTCAATGATGTATTTAAAAAAATAATTTTTGCAAACTTTTGTCAGAAAAAAATTATAATGTATATGAAATTGGTATGAATGCTTTGTGTGAACTTCTTAGCATGTTTGTGGGATAGGAAATATATATACACACTATGGAGTTTTCAAGACAAAGAATGAAAATTAAGTTGTGTATATATACGCCACAAAAATAAGGGACATGAAAGTCAGGATATGTAGTTAGGTCATTAGACTCCACAGGTATATGGCCACTTTCTTTACTTGTGGTCTATAATCACTCTTTTTATATTGCAAAAAATGAGAAAGAACAAGAGAGACATAGAGAATCACAGAGAAAGAAAAGAGGATATAAACAGTGAGGACATGGAGGAGAGAGACAGAGGACAGAGGATAAAAACAAAGAGAAAGAGAGACAGAGAAGGGAATGAAACCCAAGGAGAGAGTCCAGGGAAAGAGCAGAGCAACAGGCAGAGATGACAGACAGATATAGATGAGAGAGAAGGTAGTCAGAGGAGAAATAGAAAAGAATTAAGAGTGAGATGAGAGATATAAGGAAATTGAAGAGAGAGACAAAGAGAGGTAAAAGAAAGAAAACACAAGAGAGAAACACATGAAAGAGAGAGGAAAGAGACAGAGGGGATGGAGGATACAGAAGGAGAACAGTCATGGGGAAGAGAGAAAGTGAGGAGAGGAGAAGAGAGGAGAGGAGAGGAGAAAGAGGAGAGGAGAGGAGAGGAGTGTCATTAGTAACATGTGGCTTATTCTTCAACACAGTACATTCTTCAATTATTTAAGACAGTTTCACAGAGGATTTCTGGGATTAGGGTCAGCATAACGGTCTTTCATTCTCTGATTCTAGGAAACTTCTGATTCTCATTTTTATTGCATTTGTAGTTTTTTAGTTGTACGGTGATAGTCTTGCTAGGTAGAGATCAAACTGTCCCTCATACACATGTAGTTTCATATGTGTGTGTGTGAGTATGTGTGTGTGTTAAATTATTTACTGCTTTATATTTTGTTAACTGCATTCTAATAACATTTGTATTCAATCCTCAAATAAATAGCTTTTGCTGGTTGGTGAGTGTGTACTGTGCTTCACTAAATGGGAGAAGATCCAGTCAATCAGGTGTGCACATTCTGAAGTCTTCAGCCAAGAAGCTCCCCAATTTTGACTGCATTTGACTAAAATCTGTGATGTGAAATGATTATGCTGAAAATAAATCAGTCTTGTCTTAGTAATAAAGTGAGCTGGCTCTCATTCTCATTTTTTTCCCTTCTTTAGTTGAAGCTCGAATCATCCTTATTAAGACAGTTTTATGGTGTAATTTTTTAATAGAGTAAAACCTGACATAAATCAACGGGAAATCGAACATTAAACCCCTAAACCTTAAGTGACTTCACTCTCAACTTAACTACATGGTCTTCTTGAAATACTGACTTGTGACAAGTCATTACTTACTCCATGTAAACCTTGTCAATCACCTGAACAAACAATCATGGAATCTCAAATGATATTATTCAACAAAATCTCAGGAAACACACAAGAGGAAAAGTTAAATATGTGAAAAACCACTGGCTTTGGAAGTATGCACGTATATTTTTTTCTGATTCTGCTCATTTGACAACTCCAACTTCCCTTAACACCAAATAAGGTTTCATGAGAGAGAGTGACTTTTGCTGCTACCACTATATTTCAAGGAATGTGCTTACTGACATTTTAATTCTGCTTGTGAAATGGTCATAGTTCTAGGCTTAACATTCAAATATATGGGGTTTTCTTCTTCATCATTTACTAACTGAATGATTCCTAGCTGTGTCATCAGACTTTTGTGCCAATTGTCACCACATTTTAAGGTAATTTGAATTATGTGTTATGATGTTTTTTACACTATATTTGAAACTAGAGATTTGGAAAAGTAAAATATAATTATTTTAACAAAGATAAAATCAATAGACACAATCCACATGTATCTGGATATATAATATTTGAGAGGAAGGATAGACTTGTAAACTGATATGTGTATGAATTTCCCTTGTGTCTTTAAAAAGCTATTTTCACACTATGAATCATATGGTTTTATTATGTGTGCATGTGTGCTTATGTGTGTGTGTGTGTGTGTGTGTGTGTGTGTACATATGTATATGTTAGTTTATGCTTGTGAGTGCAGAAACCTTTTGAGGCCTAGGGTATAAGATCTATGAAACTAGAGTTGCAGGAGGTTTTGAGTCTCCAGATGTGAATGCTGGGAACTGAAATCAGTTACTCTGCAAGTACAGTGCACATTCTTAACCACTGAGCCATCTCTCCAGTTTCTGAGAAACTAGAGTTGCAGGAGGTTTTGAGTCTCCAGATGTGAATACTGGGAACTGAAATCAGTTACTCTGCAAGTATAGTGCACATTCTTAACCACTGAGCCATCTCTCCAGTTTCTGATTCATACATTTTTAAATTGTACCATTTGGCTGAAATATTTCCGCACAGGATTGCACATTAGGAAGTGATTAACACTTTGCTGAACAGTTTACAAGAAAGGATGTCAACATCAAAACTAGTTCAGAATGATAATATTTGAATATCAATATCAATTATTAAGGGGTGTGTTAATCATATTCCTGTATAGCTGAACAAAAAAAATAATGTGCAGTCATTAAATGAATATAGGAAATAATGAAACAGTGGAAAGCAGTTTTCAGATTTACACATCACACCATGCTGAATACCCATGTATTATTCACTAAGATACTAAAAATTATACTTTCTTGCAGAATAATTCCAGATAAATTTTATAATTCATACTGCAACTGAGTCATTTATTTACCAAGAAAACTTTCACTCAGTAAGCTAGAGTAGCTAGGAGCTGTGGATATGGCTCAGTATTTAAAGCACTTGCCATGCTGGTGTGAAGACTGATGTCAGAGGTAAATACCCAGTGAGTGTTTGGGACACCTGTGTTTCCAGCATCTGAGGGCAGAGGCAGAATATTCCCAGAGCAATCTGCCTACATAGACTAACCAATTCTGTAAGAACTGAGCTCGATGTTCAGACTCTACTTCACTGGTTGGTTCCAAATGTCAACTTCAGGTTTCCAATCACATGCAGGCATATACACACAGCCATAGACATGTGTGCCCACACAGATGCACACCACATCATTCCCACACCCACACAGCCCAGCCCTCCCATAAAGCAAGAAAATGGAATGAGACATAGCAGCTGATTATTGCCAGGTTTCACTGAGCATGTCCTGATGCAAGTACTCTTACATTCAAACAGATTTATCCTAAAAGAAGCTGTTGACAATACACAAAGGCATAGAGAAGTAAAAGTGTTTGTCTCTCTTTTGGGCTTCTCATGATTATTAAGCTCCCCTAAAGGAATCCTTTTCCTGACAATTGATAGTACAAATTCCCATGCATTTTAGAGGATTTTGATTGAAAAGGGACCAAAGAAGCTGCTGTGTCAATGACTGTGTCAATGACCCTAGGTATAGCCAACTCCTTTCAAATGTAGACACAAGGTCAGTTAATTCGTAAAGATTTGCTGAAATGTGACAAGTCCTTACAGCATCACTGAATACTTAGGATGGTGGACCACTAGAATGCCTGGAATACCATTATTTAATAGATAAAAGAAGTTTCCTAATTCCCTCCACTCACAGCATCAGAGATAAAGCCATGTTTCATGATGCTGCATCAGATGGGTCCAGATAATCAAACTGAAAATAATCTGCATTGTTTTCTCATGATGCCTTCATCTGATCATTGCCTACCGATTTAATCATTAGCATCTGGTAAAAGAAACTGTCAGAAAGAGTCTAGTGAGCTGGGGAGATGGATTGGTAGGCACAGTACAAGTTATATTAATGTGAGTACCTGAGTTTTGGACCCTAGATACCAAACAAAATGTTTGGTGACAATATGTGTCTGTAATCCCAGCACTTCTACAGTGAGATGGGAACTGGAGACAGGAGAATAGCCCAAAGCTCACAGGCCAGCTAGCCTGTTGTACACAGTAACATAAGATAGGTGATCCTATCTCAAACAATGTAGAAGGAAGGACCAACATTCCAGCGTTCTCCTCTGACCTCCACACAGATACCATGGTTTGCCTGTGCTTGTCACAGACACACACACATACACATACACACACACACACACACACACACACACACACACACACATGGGGGAGGGTGGATACTCTAAAACTACAAATAGAATTTGTTTTCCAGTTTTCCAGTGTTAGTCAAGAACCATCAGAAAATGTGTATTGGAAAAACACCAGTTGCTTCCATTAACACGTGTCTCTTCTAGTGTCAACCCTGAAGGTTATATTCTACAGGAGACCCTTCAGTCTCAGGAAACAGAACATTTGGCCAACTGGATTCTGCAGAAGGAACATTGGAACTCCATCTAGAGTGACAGGCGGCAAATGTAATGAGCCATTTAAAAATGGACAGTCTTTCCATTAATCTGCAAATCTGACTGCTGCCCTTAAACAGCTGAGAAAAGGCCATGTTAAGGAGGAAGCAGTGTGTCACACTACACAAATTTTTCATTTAATAGCTGTGAACTTCATTTTGGTTAAGGTAATAAGTAGCAGTCAAATCAATCCATCTGCAAATCATTCCTACTTTTAAGCTTCAAAGCTCAGCTAGAAAACTCCCTGGGATTTAAGTGAGGTCTCCCCAAACAGATGCTAAGTACATAGCTAGGAAATGATAGAAAACACTAGAATTGAGAATCATATTCCCACTTCCTTTCTAATTCTGGCATTCTGTCATTTTTAGTGGAGATGGGAATAAGGAATTCCAAAGGCTACCTGGCTTCAAATTCGTTGGCAGGGTGTTTAATTCGTTTCTCATTCATTATACAAAGTCAGTTTGGAATCTTGATCATCTAAGACAAAAACATGAACTCACCACTGAACTGAATTGCTGATCTCCTGATTACTATTAGGTCTCCAACCATCCATTTGTGGTTTTGTTTGTATTTATTTCAAGGGCACACACGTCACTGCAGTGAAGGAAATTTTCATCTTCTCTTTTGTAAGACTTGTATCTGAACAAGCTGTCCATCATTGGCAGCAGGTTGTATCATGCCTGACTGCACAAGAAATACCAGGTGTGTTTTCCTTCTCATGTTGACAGAGCTCAGAAGACTTTATCTTATGCTTTCTCCTGATTTTAGAGAATATAGCACTATTCTTTCAAACTGTGTTCAATGTCTATACTTGAGAAAACATAAACAAAATGTATACTAACTTGTTTTGCTTGTTGTCTACCTGGGACATTCCCATCCTCCTTAAATATACCCGTCTCTTTTTTATCTAGAATCCATAGAACAAAAACAAAAATTGGCCTAAACCCACACGCACGCTTATTTGCACATACACATGTGCATACACACATATTTGAAAACTGGTCCTGTCCAAGTTTCAGTGGAAAATAAATTTAAAAAATGAAAATGAAAATGTTCTGAATAAGTAGCCAACATTTTAAGGAACGCAGTGTCAATAAATTACAGTTCCTCATATATCTTGACCTTGAGAAAAAGAAGTTTTAGGATGAAAATGAAGGTCCCCTCCTTTGACTCTCCAATTCTGATGCCAAATTAAATTTCAGATTTAAAATTTTAATTGACTTTACCCATGTGCATCATAGAACATATGTGGAGGCAAGACAAAAGCCTCTGTTAGTCACTTCACTCTTTCCAGAAGGTGAGCTGTGGGCATTTGAAGTCAGGTATCCAGGAATGGTTACAGACACCTTTACCTACTGAGCTATCGTGACAAATAAATTTTATATTTATATTCATAAATTAAATTGATATTGCACTTTGACTAATAGGCTACATATGACATGTTTGCCTGCTCTTAATCTTATAGTTGTGGTGAAACCCCCTCCATAAACCTTCTATAAACACCGATGTACCTTTTAATATCCTTGTTGACTTGTGTTTCATTTACATCCTTGTTTTCAGGCCTGAATACATTACAATATATTAACTCATTCTATTCTAAAACTTCTTAATTATAAAATGGTGGCTTTTGTTCTTTCTCTCTAGAAATCATCTATTTTTCTTCTGCCTACTTCATTTAGTTACTTCACATAGTGCCCTCTCCTTTTGCCTTTACCAACAATATATCTTTGAGTCTTTTATTAACACACTTATAATAGTTGTTCTAATATTTTGTGACTGGTTTTCTATTTACTAATACTGCTTTATTATGGCATTTCAGTTTCTTTCATGGTGTTTATAAACGCATTCTCTTATAATGGAGTGCTCATATTTAAAGTGATTCTTTTCATTTTTCCACATAAAACACCTTTGGGAATCCTTTAAGCACTAAAGAGGGACCCTGGAGTTCTATTTCTTTAGAACTTAAGCTTCCTGCAGCTAATGGGAACACTATTTTCCTAGTCCTTTCTTTAGAGATGGATCAGCTCTTCAGAATGTTCTGCTTTACATAAGGGCTCAATTACCGTTGTGCAAATATAGAAACACCTTCCACCATGTGCATCCTAATGCACAGCTCACAGAGCCCATGGCACAAATAAAACACCTTGGCTGAAGATTCTTCCTGAGAAACTCTTCCTTTGATTGAGGTCATATGTACAAATACATGTATATACAAAACACAGTTTCTCTGTATTTACAGCAGACTTTGAGGCACTTTGTAAAATTCCGTATGTTGTTCAAAACATTTTCAAGTGTTTTCTCATTTCTTTAAGTCTGTCCCTGGTTCTGTCTCATGTTATGTAAATACAATCAGATTTAAAAACACATTTTTAAAACAATTTTAATGTCATTAGATACAGTTAAAAAGTCAGCTAAATATTCCTTAAAAATCCAATGAATACTTCTATCTGCAGCTTAGTAAATACTAAAACTGATTTTATTGTAAGAATTATTCAGTTATGTGTGATGATTATAGAAAAAGTCATAAAACAAAAAGTGTTCATGTTTTTGTCATATTTTGTTATGTTTAAAATAGGGTTGTACTTTATATAGGATCCCTGTAGTTTATTACTTTAACTGAGAAAATTAGAACTCACCCATTGTATGTTTTTAATGGCATAGTTTCTCTTTGGTCATTGCTGTAGGGTGGCTAGCAGAGCCTGTTAGGTATAATTATAAACCACATTCCCAGTTAATAGCATAGGCCATACGTAAACAATATATTTTTAGAATTCAGAAAAGCTCTTTGATGGAATATCATTACCATTCACTTTCAAGAGCTAGAAAGTTATAGAGTGATTAAGGTATTTTCACAAGAGAACAGTGCTACAATATTTCACCCCAGAAAGGAAACATGCTCTCTGATTCCAAAATTCATGCATGATCTTTCACGGCATGGTAAAGAGTCTCATTCACATCTGTGCACCTGATGTTATGTCCTTTAGTGTTTGTTTTTTTAGCATTTTCTATTTCCTTTCTTCCATTATATATATCTCTGTAATGTAAGTACAAAATATGTCTTTGTGTCTATATCATGTCATCTCAGAATAAATTCCTTGAAGTGCCAGTGTTGGGGAATTAATGGCTATTTTTCTTGTATCTCATCTGTTATTAGAGATTATCTGTAATATTTTGCATAGCTTCTTCTTTACCAATCACATTATCAAAATGCTTAAATCATTACACATTTTAGTTTAAATTATTTAATTACTGAGGAGGTTGACCATATTTTCAATAGTTCAATTAAATTTTATTATATTCTTGTTTTATTTGAGATTACTTAATTGCACAAAATTTAATAAGAAAATTCTTCATTAATTTGTCTGCAAGATGAACCATAAAGCATGTATAATGAAAGTCTAAAGCAATTAGACAGATGTGTAGAATGCCTCCCTCTGTCATCAAAGCACTTGAAGCATGGAGGAATCAGGTTCAGGAGCTCAAGGTCAATCCCAACTGAATAGCAAGTTTGAACAACCTAGAAACATGAAACTGTCTCAAACCACAAAGCACAACAAAACAAAAACAAACAACAACAAAATAAATAAAGCCATTACATTTGGGCCCTAGAAAGGTGCATATTATTTTTTTTTCAAATTGTTCTAAAAAAACACCCAAATCTGAGGAATATAAGGAAAAGGAGTTTATTTTAGCTCACAGTTTGAGGGGGCACAGTTCATTAACACAAGAAAAGTGTGCTTGCAGGAGCAGGATGTGACCCAATCACATTATCCACAGTCTGGAAGCAAAAAGTGAACAGGAAATGGAACTAGACTATACAACGTGAAGTTTCTTCCCAGCAAGGCTCCCTTCCTCCAGCAAGACACCACCTTCTGAGAGCTCCATAAGTCTCCCAAACAGCCCTACCATCTGGGAACAGGTGCTCAAACAATTGAACCTGGGGGGTGGGGGACATTTCACATTTAAAGCACCACAACCATTCTCACCAGTTTCACACCATACTCTTTATCAAAGAATTAGGCCTGCATCACAGACCAACACACATCACCAGAAAGATGTTCTGCTCAGCCTCAAAACTTCCCTTTTGTCAATTGGCATCAATTAGATTATTAGTAATTCACAAAAAAAAAAAAAAAAGTTGAGAAGAATTGTAGCTTTTCCTCATTGCCTGTGAGTCAATTCTGAAAGTTCTAAGCTATCTGAAACATAATGTCTTACAGCTTATTTTGTGTAATTAAATAAATTAGATGTCAACTGTGGACCACTACAAGCTTTTGATAATTAAATGCTTCCTTTCTCACTGGGCACAAAAAAAAATGCACTCTTTAAATCAAGAGCATAATTATTTTTCCTGACAAGATTTCAGAAAGCTTGATTGAGTTTTCTGTCTGCATACATATGAGTTGACAGTTTGCCTGTACTGTGAGTTCCCCTAGGCAAATATCTAAGATTGTTCATGAGGTTTAGCCTTAATGAGAACAAGTACTATTAACCCTGAAAGTGTCCCTTTCACTCAAGGGAATACCCACCTGGTAGGTTTTAGAATGGTATTTCTCATCATGAAATGAAACGAAGATTTTTAAAGTGAGATACAAGGCCCTTTAAACTGGATATAATGTGAGAACGGAATCCTTCATCCTCTTTCATGATCCTAACTGCATTTGTCTCTAGGTTTGAAGAGAGAAAATGACTCAATGGATTTCTTTTTTCCCCTTTCTTTCTTCCTTTCTTTCTTCCTTCCTTCCTTCCTTCCTTCCTTCCTTCCTTCCTTCCTTCCTTCCTTCCTTCCTTCCTTCCTTTCTTTCTTTCTTTCTTTCTTTCTTTCTTTCTTTCTTTTTTTCTTTCTTTTACACACTTTGGTATTCCTTAGCATTTCTTTTTGAATGAGGAGCAATGGCTTAGAATCTTGCCACTGTGCTTGACAAACTTACTTTAATCCCGTGAATTCACAGGTTGGAAAGAAAGGACTCACTCCTATAATTTGACCTCCACATACATGCCTAAGCATGTGGAACTCACACAAATGCACATATATGCACACAAAGGTAAATCAATCAATCGACCAATGTAAATGTGAAAGGAGAGGAAAGTAGCCACTTCACTGTAGCCTTTGCACCTAGGAACGTAGGCAGCCTAGACACTATGTCTATGACCAATTGTTACAAGGCAGGGAGTAAAGAGGCACCTTTCCAGAGCCTCAGAGAGCAGGTGCAGCACATCAATGGTTAAGAAGAACACAGCACTCACCTGACTCATCTCCACACTTGTTTCTCTACTGGAAAGGAAGACACCTGTGAGCACCGAACAGATTAACAAGCTGGTACAGACTGCAAGGCAGAGGAAATCTTACAGGAAGTCTAACAGAGGATAAAGAATGAATAGAAGAAAATAACTACAGAGCAATTATTTCACACTTGCTTCTATTGCATTATCTTATTCAATTTAGGTAGAAAATTCTGAAGGTATGACTGTTCTCTGTTTCATGAATGAATGAACCAGGATACAGGAAGTGAAATGTTTTCAAGGTTGCTTGTGGGTGGATGGCACACCTGCACAGGACAAATTGAAAATTTTCTGTGGGTTCCTTTGACAACTTATGTAAAAATTACATTAACTGGAAACTCTGCTACTAAGAAATGGAAGCAGAGAAAACTTAGCTATGTCTGATTTATAATTTTCTTCTTTGGCTTTTTCCTAATAGTGGCTAAGCTATCTTCTTGCTTGGGTACATGCTTAAAGACTTTAATTACCTAATTTGTTAGCAGCCTATTATGAGCAAGTTTATTATTGATATTTTAATTTGCAATGAAGAAATTAATGTATATATGACTGTTATTTTGATAAAGTAATAATTGGAACAAAATATTTTATCTGATATTTGCTATGAAATATTGTCTTCTCCATATGATGAGAAAGCTGTACCATAAAATTTCAACAATATGGAACCATAAATGAGACCAGCACAATGACAACACTGGTTGACATGAAAACAAAGATGGGGAAATCCCACAAGGCTCCAGACCTAGATAAAGAGCTGTAAGAAATAGTGGCCTCTAAAAAGAGGGAGAATCAGTTCTCTCCAGACAGCAAACCCCAGATAGGTTATGTAACCCCAAGTGCTAATTTTGAATGCATACTCAAACAATCAATGCTAAATAGATTCAGCAGTTATGCATACATATACATGTGCATTTATATAAAGCAGTAATAATTAATGATGGGATCATGATTGAAAAACTGGAGACATAGAAAGAGTTGGAGAAAGACAAGGATAGGTGAAATTATATAAATACATAAGCTATATGTGAAATTCTCAAAAAGTATGCAATATTTTAAAAAAGATTTAAATGAGTTGTTTCAATAATTGTTGTATGATATTATTGTTTCAATAATATCATAATGAACAATAAAAATAAGACATTCTATTCCTTGAATTTATTTACAACACTTATTCCATTTAAATTTGCTTTGCATTTTGTTGTTATTGGTAGATTGCTTTCCCATACATCAGTAGATAGACACATGGGTTATATGATCAGCACTGATTGAACTTAGCGAGTTACTTTTTTAAAAAAAGACATTAAATTAGGAGGCAGATTATAAGCGAGCTATGGTGGGAGGTAAGATGAGCTGGATGGAGAGTTTGGAGGATGGCAATGATGATATATTGTATACATGTATGGAATTAAAAAGATTATATGAATAAAAATTTACCCTCCTCAGACAAACTGAATTCACTAAAATGGTTTGTGTACAGTGTCATAAATAATAGTATTTATAATTTTGTTGTTGTTTCAGGCTTAGTAGTATGTATCTTGTTTTCATATTCACCGTTGTACCAGTGGGCTCATGGTTCTTTTCCACATATTAGTGTTTGTGAATAATGTTGCAGTAAACAGAAGAGTAAAGGCATTTACTCACACATCCTCTCCCCTCTGATTTTGAATATGTAATCCAACATAGCATTGCTGACTGGCAGTACTGAACAATTGCTATTGCTGGATAATATGGGAATGGTGGTCCACTTATGTAGCTAACCTAGGCAAACTTACAGGCATACAGAATACAATGATGGTTTCTGGGGGTGTAGAGTGAAAGAAATGAGAAATTTTATTTTACCAGTGGCTATAGAATTTCAAAAAAGCTACAGGAGTATGATCTAGGGATCTTATTGCAATAGGATATCTATAATTAACCACGCAATATAGTAACATACATAGATGAAGGGACTCAAGGAAATTTGAGATGGTGTTGATATGTCTACTGTTCATCTTGTGAATACAGTGTGCTATCATGAATGATATTTGTATCTAAACCCATGAAATTTTAGACTCTTTATGAAATTGTGTGTGTGTATGTGTGTGTGTAATACTTCAATAAAACTGTTTCTAAAGGTATACACATGTGTTCAATGTAATGATAGATGAAAGAAAGACACAAAAATATAACTAAGAGAATAAAGAAAGATACCAGAAAATAATGATTATGCCAATCAGGAGGACAGATCAATTGGAACATGGTGGTGGGGGTTGGGTAAGCCTGAAACACTAATGTGAGGCTGAATATCATTTTGAATTACTTTTTAATTCAGGGTTATACTACACTATGCATCTTTCAATTTTTGTCACTACAATAAAAGACTCCAACAAAATCAACTCAATGAAGATAGGTCTTATTTTAACTCTTAGTTCAAATTACAGTGCATCATTCTGGAAATTAAAGGCAGCAGGAGCTTGAAGCACCTGGACCTACTCCATAGGCAAGCAACAGACAGAAAGCAATGAATACCAGTGTCGAAACGACTCTTTATTTTATACCGTCCAGGACCTCTGCCTAACAAATGGTCCCATCCACACTTAAGATTAATTTTCCTGTATCAATTAACTTAATCTCTCACAGACATACGGGGGAGGGGGGGTAGACAAATGCCTCACAGGTGTGCCTATGTAAATCCAGAAGATTTGCATTAGTCATCAATTCATGGACAAAGAGGCACACAGGCCACAACTTTCTCTAATCTACACAGATTATTTTATAGTTGCTGTATGATTTTTTAAAAATTTATTAGTATCATTTTTATTTATATATATCTGGATGATTATATTCTACATGTGTAAATGCCACAGAGGACAGAAAAAGGAGATGTTAGATCCACTGGACCTGGTGACTTGACATAATCTTCCCAATATGAGTGTTGATTCACCAAACTATTAATATCCATTGCAAGAGCAGAGAGTGCTAACTACAAAGCCTTTTCTCCAGCCTGTTTTTCTTTTAAACAGAGAGAAATTGTGGTTAATTCTTCAATTATATGACTATATATGAGTATGTTAGCAGTATGAAGCTTCTGAGTGGTCATATACATAGTAGTTACACAGATGCAAAATTTAGTCCCAAGTTATGATAAAGAGAATTCTGTAGGGGAGATCATAGGAAGTGGGAGTTCTAAGACCATCCTTAGATACAGCCTCTGATTCAGCTTACAAAGCAGACACAGAATTGTAGATTCAGTATACCATTTAGAAAATTGTCATATCTTCATTTTGCTTGTAAACAATTATTTTTATTTAGCATGAAAAGGACAAAGGATAAAAAGTAGCATGAAAGAAAAGTGAAAGAGTTCTGTCCAGGATACTATTCTATGGTACCCTGAATTTTTTGTACCCTGCTTGTAAAAATAAAGTATCAGAAGAAAAGTGAATCATATTGATTTTTTATTTCTGAGATTCTAACCCTGTCATCGCTGCCTTCAAGCTTCTTGAGCTCCTATCCTGAAAATTTCCCTCCAGTTTGCCGAGACTTGCTTCACAACTGACCACCACTCTATTATAAAGGCTCCAACTCTGTTGAAACACTCTTTTATTCTCTGCTTAACAGATGACAGCCACGTGGCAGTTAGAAAAAAAAGGATTAAAGTTAAAACTAATAAGGAATGAATACAAATATTCAGCCATGCTTGGAGAAAAACAATACCCCCAGAGCAAGCTATTGATTATCTTCATCAGGTTGATAATGTGTTTCTGAAGGCTCTGTGGAGTCGGCTGGTAGAACGCTCCTTTGGAGCAACACTCAGTACAGGAATGAAGCCAGAAAATGATTGGGGTGGCTACATGGGAACCTAAGCATGTGAGATGCTGGCAGGTGGGTACTTGGTTCTTAGCAGTGAAGCGTGCAATGCTAAAGAATGCATGTCCTCACCAAGGCACAGTCAGGAGCTTCAACCTACATATTACACTTGAGATTTTCCCTTACTTGGGTCATTTCTCCCAGAAAACCTGACAGTTCGGAAAGTAATCTCCTTAATGGAAGCTCTCACAGGTTTTTAAGTCCCCTGAAAAGAGAGTTCCCAAAATCCTTCACACCTGAGATATATTTAGCAAGCACTAATTCAGCATCCATAATGTGCACATGGAGTTCTTTCTGTACAGATCAAAGTCATGGAGTGCCTTCCCTACAGATCAAAGCCAATAAAAGACTTGTTCTTTGTTCTTAGCTTTCTCTCTCTCTCTCTTTCTCTCTCATGTGTGTGTACATTGCAATGTGTATAAATATGTATATGTGGTATACGACTATGTACATGGGCAGAAGTCAGAGGAGAGAATATTGGGTGTTCTATCTCATCAATTTCCACTTGATTCTTTCCAGTCGGAACCTCTCAGTGAGTCTGGAGGCAGCTGTACTCCTGTCTCTGACCTAGAGGTTCTGCTGGTGTAATTACTCCATGGAATACCATACTCAGCCTTTCATTCCAGTGCTTGGATTTGAACTCAGATGCTTGAACAACAAGCACTTCTATGAGCTGAGCCATCTTTCCAGTATAACCTTTTCTTTTTTAATGGATCAAGCAATCTGCAACATTGATTAACATTCTAAATGAATCATGCCTCCTTGAAGCTTAATGATAACACAAACATTGGACATAAGTAGAATTTTCCTGAAGTGTTCTAATGGCCCCGGGGAAGGAATAAAATTAAAATAAAATTGAATATTTGATTTATCACAATTGACTTAAAGGACGTATTTCAATGTGTAGTCAGTGAGATACTTGTTTCAATAGCTCATTTTGTGTTATTACACCTCCAAAATATCACAAAATCAAGTCAAATGCATTTGTAGTAGACAATTTTTGCCTAATAAGATTCTTGGTCTTTGGCTCAGAAAACTAGCATAAACAAATACAAACACAATTAACAAAGTCAGTTGGTCCATAGACTTCATCCCTCCAGTTAGGATTTTCTACTGACATAATCAACTGTCTGATTTTTTTTTAAAGTAAGAAATCAAAGGAAAATCAAAACGTCTTTAAGAAGATATTGCTACATACAAACAATCTAAAAGCTTCAAGAAACTAAAAACCGAAGATGATATGGGAAGTCCTTAAGAAGATGCTTGGTCTATTTTCTATCATCTTCACTCCATCATAAATACATACAGAATATATCACGGAAGTTTGGAAATGGCTTATGAATTCTATATATCCTGAATTATCAATTGTAGATACTTCCTACACACTTCTTGCTTATTCTAACCTGTCCTTCCCTCCTGCTGTGCCTTGAATGTGAAGTGTCCCCGAACAGGGTCATGTGTTTGAACAACTGATTCTTACTTAGCAAGTTGTGCTGTTTAAGGGGTTCTGGAAACTTTACGGGGTGGAGACTAGCTAGAGGAATAAAGTCTGTGGCAGGGACATGCTTTATGGGCTATGTCCTGGCTACAGTTCCCATACAATACTTCTTTACTTCCTGATGTAACCAGCTGCTGATCATGACAGCCCATGGTCTCAGGGCAACCCATGGGGCTTAACTTTCTTGCCATAATGGACTATATAACCTCAATCTGTGAGTTGACATAAGTCTTTCTTGGAGCACAGCATCAAAGCATGCAACTCCAGTTAAACCCAGTGGGTCACATACAGAAAGAAGATGCAAAAGTAGAAGGGGGGCATGGGAAAAAGATTTTCAGTGGGAGAGGACAGTAGATGAGAGAAGGGAATTAGAAATGCAATCATGATTTAAATTCACTATATACATGTAAGAACCTTTCATAGAGTAAAACATTGGATACAAAATTTCTTTCTTAAGTTTCTTCTTTTCAGTTATTTGGTCCCAATAATTAGTAAGTGTGCATCCTCATTGCAGCCATGTTTTTAAAAAAAAGAACTACTATCATTTCTATTGGACATTAAGTACTAGCATATTTAGTATTTAGCTTCATTTCTGTGATTCAAATGCACAAGAATTCCGATTTATAAGTTAGTTAATGTGGGAGCTTGTGTTAATAATGTCAACTAGCTCACAGGAAAATAGAAAAGTGGCTTAAGAAAGCATAAAATTCCTCTCGCTCTTAGCAAGCTGCTTAAATAAACTTCCCAACTGACGTGAGTTCTCACAAAAGTCACACATTCACCCCCTCATTCATTTTCCACCAGTTTTTCAAGGTGTGCCAAATGATTTTCATCTTGCAAGACATCCAAGGAATTCTCATAGTGCATTTGCAAGTGTGGAATCAATAGCAAATCCAGGGGAGAGCTAATTACACATGTTGAGGGGGGTCAAGAGAGAAAGAAGGAAGGCACTTTATGCAAGTGTCCATGGCAGGAGGTGGAGCATAGCTTCCGATGCCAAGGAATGTAGCCAGATTGCAAAAGCTACATATAAGAATCAATTATGAAAAATAATCAGCTATGACTACAAAAAGCATTTAGACCAGACTTTCTCAACATTCCTAGAGTTGCAACACTTTAATGCAGTTCCTCATGTTGTAGTGACCTCCAGCCATAAAATTAGTTTTTTTTTGCTACTTCATAACTCTAATTATCCTACTGAATGAATCATGCTGTAAATATCTGATGTGAGATGTTCTTAGATGACTGCTGTGAAAAGCTTGTTTGACCTCCCCAAAAGGAATCGAGAATCGCTGATTTAGACTGATCAAACAAGGGATGTCTAGAATCACAAGGCATGCAAATTCCACACTATTATTAAAAATAAGGTGAATTGTTTTTAAAATTTCCAAAGGCTGCACAAAGTTAGCCACATTACAGGAAATGTTGAGAACTTCTCACATTTAAGAATAATCAAAATATGTGTTGATGAGATGGCTTGGTAGCTAAAGGCACCTGCTCCAAGAATGATGACCTGACTTTAGTCTCTTGATAACCTACATGATGGAAGGATAGATTTTAATACATTTGAATGTGCTTTTTCAATTCTACGAATTGGTGTTTTCTATAGTTCCTTGGCTTCCCATTACTTGCATTATTGCATTTTTAGAACTCCATCTTGTTTTCATATCTAAGCATACATTTCCAATTTCACGCTGTGTTCCATTCACCGATCCAATATCCTCTCAAGTATCCTTCAGAGGAAGAACGTTCCAGTGGCCCTCATGCAAACTATACTACATTACGATGCATTAGCTCCTTTTCTTCAGCAATACCATCATTTGTAAACTCACTGACACTCTTAAGGTGTTCAGCACTGCCTGCTTTAGTCTCTGATCATCTTTCCACGGGGAAGGAGCTCCATAGATGAGGATTAAAGAGAAATTTCACCATCTTTCTGACTATCTTTTTTGAGTATTTCATATTTGTATAAGTAGGAAAATTTTAGCCGTTATGAGTGTACTCTACTGTAATTGACAGCATCTCAGCAGAGCAGAGTCATCTGTGGTCCACATCCTCATCTGTGGGTCAGTGCATTTTTCCTTATGTCAGTCATTGTTGATTCTGTGTAGTTGTCAATAATCTATATATGGATTCTCATCCAAACATGTTTTGATCATTGTGTACAATTGATACAGTGCCTTGCCCGAGTCTCTTTGAGAACTGTGACTATCTTCTAAAACGTCCCTTCTTGAAAGGATCTTGGGAATGTGGTTAGCTGGAGTCTTCTGGTATGAGTTCCGTCAGGAGCTGCCTCAGTCACACAGAATAGTTGTGTCTACTGTCACGCTCCTCTCTGTGAGAAGTGCCACGTTTAATGGCTGATACATGTGAGATGTGAAAGGCCTAGCCATCTTTATACACATTGGTACACAATTTCAGGAGAAACAGCGTAGTTCCAGAGTTTCCCACAGGTTGTCCGTTGGGTTAAACTCAAATGCAGCCTTCTTCATTGCCACTTCCCTGCTTTCCTTGAACATTCTCAAAGATATTGGCAGAAAACAAACAAACAAAAGAAAACAAAACAAAAAAATGTACTGCACGTTAGGTTCTATCACCAGTCTGCTTGAAGGAAGTGAATGACAATTTGGGATTCTCTTAGTCAGTGTTACTATTGTGATAGAACACATGATGAAAAACAAATTGGGGAAGAAAGAAAGAAAGAGTTTATATGGTTTATACTTCTGCATCATACTATATCATGGGAAGAAGTCAGGGCAGGAACTCAAACATGGCAGGAATCTGGAGACAGAGGCCATGAAGAATAATTGCTTACTGGCCTGCTCTCATGGCTTCTTCAACCTACTTTCTTAAAGAATCCAGAACCAATAGCCCAGGGGTGGTCCTGGGTCCTCCCACATCAATCGCTAAGAACATGCCCTGCAGGCTTGCCAACAGCTCAATCATATGGAGACATTTTCTCAATTGGGGTTTCCTCATCTCTAACTCTAGCTTGTGTCAAGGGATAGAAAACTAGTCAGCACATTGACTCTCATGAAATGCAACAGGATTTTCACCAGGGTGAACTTATGGAAGTAGTGAATTCACAGAGGATATAGGAATTACTTATATCTGGCCCTGAATGGCTGAGCCAATCTCCTTTTCAACTTTCTCGCCACATCTAAGCTGGAAGTCAGCATTCAAAATCCCCTATAGATGCTGGTCATTTAGTTTACTGTTGGGATTTTACTCAATCTAACCTCTTTTTATAAGTATCTTCTAGAAATTTCCTGATGCGTTTATCCTACAGATAATAGTTTTCTTAGTTCTCATGTTTTATATTGCTCTCAGTATTTTTGTATAATACTATTTATTTTTTATTAAATTTGCAGACAGTTGATTCTATAACCTTGAGTTAAAATCACAATCTTTTATTTTTTTTTTCGAAACAAGGTTTCTCTGTTGTACCTCTAGTGGTCCTGGAACTCACTCTGTAGACCAGGCTGGCTTCGAACTCACAGAGATCCACCTGCCTCTGCCTCCCAAGTGCTGGGATTAAAGTCATGTGCCACCACTGCCTGGCTAGTGTCACAATTTTGAAAAGACAACTCTGGAAGATATTTTTTTTAATCAAAACTAATGTATTTTGTTGTTGTTGCTGTCATTGTTTTGTTTGTTTGTTTTTTGGATTTTATTTTTTTTAGTGGGGGGTTGGGGGGGGTGTAGTGGTTCACACTTTTAGTCCCAGCATTCCAGAGGCAGTGGGAAACAGGTCTCTGTGAGTTCAAGGCCAGTGTTTATATAGTGATGTAAGTAAGTCAAAGCCATACAGTGAAACTCTGTTAAAAAAACAAACAAAAAAAAAAAAAAAAAAGCAAAAAAAAAAAAAACCCTAAAAAACCATTATTTTACAACTAAAGGAGAATGTAAAGTTGAACATTAACAGTTATTAAAACTGCCAGGTGATGTGGCACACACCTTTAATCCCAGCACTCAAGAGGTAGAGGCAAGAAGATATCTGTGATTGCAAGGCCCCACAAGAGAACTCTTCTTTCAGACAAGTTTACCAGTTACTTTTCCTGCAAACCAGACTCTATCTTAAAATTTGAAAAGTGTTTCCTCAGCGTCAACACACAGAATCTGTGTTCCATATAGCTCATGCTGGTAGCTGAATTTAACACTATACAAGCAAAACTATTTTCAAGATGAACAATCATGAGGGTTGCTAATATATGGGACCAACTAAAACCAAACATCTACCAGATTTTTCATAGTATCTTTGGATATCAGAAAAATATTATCAATGTCTAGTTATCTGGAATTCACTCAGGATCTTCTGGGCTCCTCCAAAGTGCTTGGATTACTTCTCTCCCTCTGCACTCTGCAGCACACACAGCTTGTTCTCCAGGCTCTGACTGGTTCCACTCCACTACTACTGCTATTTTTGGTGGTCAGTCCATGGTATTGACATCTCAAAAACACTGGGGTCCCTTGCTGCAAATAGGCTGCTCTTTTACCAGTAACCTCTCCTGGCCTCTCATGGTGCCAAGACTCAGCTGTTCTCTCTCCTCTATGAGCTTCCCTGAGCATACTTTACCAGACTTTTTGAGGCCTGGAGTTTCTCTTTTATTCTTCCTTGTCTCTACATTGGATGAGTTTGATTTAGAGCCCAACAAATGTTGGTAACCATTTGTAGTTGTATGCCTACTGTGGCAACTCACCAAGGCACATTTCATAATTACAAACACTGCCAGACTTCAACAGACGGAACCACTGTCATGGCTAGTGTCATACTACCAAGTGAATACTGAGCTTCTGGGCTCAGATGTTTTTATTCTTTCAGAACTCCTCAGGTATTCTACTGATAGCACATGCAGATCAGTAGCAATCAAACATCCCCCACAGAAACCCAATACTTGCAGACAATAGAAAACTCCAACACCTAGGATAGCCCCTCACCCAACAGTACATG
This sequence comes from Cricetomys ansorgei, assembly GCA_026225945.1. NCBI lineage: Eukaryota > Metazoa > Chordata > Mammalia > Rodentia > Nesomyidae > Cricetomys > Cricetomys ansorgei. The sequence continues at coordinate 5,589,296 of JAMJFZ010003624.1, forward strand.
AAACAATTTTCAAATAACTAAAAATAAACTTCCACAACAGATAGGTATATAGATAAAGATAGATGATAACTATATAAAGATAGAAAGAGATAGATGATAAATATAAGACAGATATATAGATGATCAAGAGACTATAGGTAGGTAAATTATAGATAATTATACAACGTATATATGTATATTACAAATAGGTTATGGATATTTTATATACATAGATTATTTCTAAATATATAGATAATAGATATACATATTAATGATTAATATGTAAATGATAGATACACAGATTCTTCCATAGATAAATGAGGAGTGCCTTTTTGTGTGAGTCTGTTTGTATAATAGACAACAAACAAAAACGAAAACAGAATGACTCTTTAAGTCTTCCATTTAGTCTAGTCCTTGGGCCAAATACCCCAGGAAACCATGGAAAGAACAAATTCTATATTGCAGGGCATGGTAACAATAATTTTAACCTGTTTTAATTAAAAAATATTACCAGGAGTACTGGGCCGTATGAAAAAAAAAAAAGAAAAAGAAAGGAGAATGATACACTATAATCTTAAATAAAAGTAATAGAAAAATAATTTATATAAAAAACCCCAGATATTTATAGTGAAGAAAATGTGGAATGATTTGGTTATCATATAGTTTTCACTTGGCTTCAATGCCATTAATTTCCATAATCAAAACCAGAGTAGGGCTGTAGAAATCACTTCCCCACCCAGAAATAACAGGCTTGTGGCTATTAAACCTACAGCTGCTAGTTTGGAACAGGCTTATTATGTGTGTTGTGTTCTGTCTGTATTTCAAATTCTTGGTGAAGTAAGATTTTCCCATCTTATCAAATCTTGCTCTAGCATGGTTTGGAAACATGAAAGCCAAAGATGAATGTAATAAGCCAGAGAAAACATAACTGTGATTAAGATAAGAGCTACTGGGGTTTAAGCCCAGGGCTTCTATTTGTATTACTTACTCATAGTGTACTTTCTGTGTTTCAACTTTTTACTGTTGACTGCTGATATCTATATCCTCAAGACTATTATGATATAATAAAAACAATTTAGATATATATACATATATGTGTGTGTTTTTTACATATATGTGCATACATATACATATATACTTTTTTTCAACCTTTAGAGGCTTCAGAAAATGGCTCAATTTATCGAATGCTGAACATATAAGCATCAGGATCTGATTTGGGATCTAGCACCTATGTTAAAATATATGAGAAAAATAATAGATAGATATAAATATATAGAGACATAGATCAAAAGAGGAGAGAAAAATTTACTAAACTTTCGTTGTAAGAGCCAGTACCTGGTATAATAAATGTCTTATAAGTCATGATAGGAAATAAAAATTAGAAGCCTAGGGACCTTTTATCTAGACTGAACTTAAAGTTCATAGTCTGGGAAGGTAGTTAAAACATTTAAAATAATTCCTACATTTAGATGCTATTTTAATATTAGCTTGGTTTGTATAATGCTTTTCTGAGCACTACAGATGATGTGCAGTACTTAAAATCAGCAGTCATCTACTCGTGTGACTGCTCTAATACCTTTTACATTTATTTAAGTTTAGATCCTTTTTGTTTCCCTATTTACAGCAGTTGCTTTCAAAGCCTCAGTTTGTAAACTATTTTCAGTCAGTGTAATGCTTATTTGATCTTGTGGCCTTATGGAAAGCTGGGTGTTCTGGTGCAAAAGAACACAGGGTGCTTGCCTATAACTGTAGCAGTTGGGAGGGCGAGAAAAGCCTGAAGCTCTGTAGCCAGCTAATCCCACAGAACTGGTGTGCTTCTGGTTCAGTGAGAGATCTTGTCTCCAGAAGAAATAAAGTGGAGAGTGATAGAAGAAAATAAAACAAAGCATCTTCATTTGGCTTTCAAATCACACATATGTATACATGCACCTGAAGACACACACGCACACGTTCATATCCCCACTCCACAAAGCTCTCAGAAGTGATACAGCAAAAGAAAAAAAAATATATTCCTATTAGCTGACTTCTTCCTACCAGTCAATCCTTGAAAATTTTCAGAAACACTAGACATATTTTTTCAGGATATAAAGACCAAATTAACTTAAGGATATTTAAAATGTTAAAATGAGCAGATTATACTTATTATCTTACATTCACCATCCCATGCCTAGATTTGTGAGTTTTCAAAATGGGCTGATGTTTGAGAAACACAAGTAGTCCCCATCAGTATTACTGTTTTCTACAAGATATTCTTTGGTCACATGGCGTCTCTACATACACGGTAATATTTCTAGTCATAATGACATCTAACTGAAGTGTGTCATTGATTCTGTGATAAAGAGGCCTTTGTCTATACTTCGGTATTTCTTATCAGGACATAGAGAGCATCTAGATGACTGTCGACTGTGATTATACTGTGAGAAGGGAAAGGAAGTTTGTGAGATTCGGCATGACTGAGTGTCCCCTAAGGGAGGAATGCCTGCTCTCTGACGACAGAGATAACTATTTATTATTTTTATATTTTATAGATTTTATTTATATTTGTGTATAATTATATATATATAAATATAATAAATATTTACTTTTATAACTCATCACTTTATACATTATTTATTGTAGTTAATTCCAAAGTTACTGCATCAGACTATGGATAGTGACAGTATTCCTGGTCAGTGCCTGGTAGGAAGCTGATTCATTTGAACAGGAGGAAATGTTGACCTAATCCAGTTTTTTAATTTTAGATAGGATGCCTTTTCTAGTCCTTTTGTATTGAGAAAGGAAATTCACCCTTTTTCTTCTATTAGACTGCTACCTTGGTATTTCATTCTGTTAGTTCTGAGTTGGCCTGTCTCTGTCGCAGCTATTTGCAAAGCTGCCAAAACAAGCTTAACTTCATTTCTAAACAAATAAAATGCAACAAATACATACTTTGGACCCAAATGCATACTGTGGCCATTGGCTATGCTATGTAGCTCAAAGCCTATTTCCCGTGAAGCTGCTATATTCACTCTATAACCGGTGAAGTCGTGACAGATGTTTTCTAGGATGTAGATGAGCCCAGGTAGAGCAATGCCAGGCACTCATTGTTTATTTTTCATTCTATGTTGAATTTCTTCTCTTTTTGCTGAATCCCTATTTTATCTCAAATTCTTCCATGTATTTCTTCTTTCCATTTGCCTCTTTTTCTGCTTTTTCTTAAACATTCTGCTTCTATGATGTTGGGAAGGTTTTCACTGAGTAACATGCTTTTCACACAAGCTTGAGTTCCTGAGTTTGAAACACAGACTCTATGTATAAATACCAGATAGAGTGGCAGGGCTTGTGATGCCAGCGCTAGGGAAAAAGAGACAGACAGAAACCTTAGGCTGGTGGACACCAGGCTTTCCTATGTGATGTGTTTCAGGCTAGTGAGAGACTCTGCCTCAAAAAGTTGAGTTAGGACACCTGAAATTGCCTTGTGGAATCCACATACATATACATATACATGTATATGTACTTGCACAGAGATACTACTTGGACTCTCATGACCACATTCTCACCCTTCCCATGTGTGCACACACACATTGTTGAATCTGAATAGAAAAATATCCATATTTCTTAGTGCTTTCAAAGATTTTATCATTTATTATTTAATTTTTGGGGGACAGAGATTTTCTGCTATAACTCTGGCTGTCCAGGCTCGCCTCAAACTCACAGAGGTCCATCTGCCTCTGCCTCCTAAATTCTAGGATTAAGGGCTTGCACCACTACTGCCAAGCTATTTAGCTTGTTTTTATTTATACGTACATGTGTGTCTCTGCTTTTGTGTATGTGTACTTGAGTGCAGTTTACTATGGAGGCCAGAAGATGGTGTCAGATCCCCAGAGCTGTAGCCATTGCAGGTTATAAGCCATCCAGTGTGGGTATTGGAAACTGAACATGAGTTGTCTGCAAAAGTTGGGCCTGCTCATAACCACTGAGCTCTGTCTCCAGCCTCTGCTTTGCATTTTTAATGATGTGGATGTTTATTTACTTTACTCCCGTGGTTTCACTTCACTTAATAGCCAGTTATAATACTATGAAGCTGGTGCGTGTGGAGGCAAAGATTATTTTAAAGGGAATTTTCTTAGGAACCCATATTCTGAGTGAGCAATGGGTGCGTGAAAAAAACATCATGATTTGTTTCTGGAGCAAACATGATTGACAACATCTGAATTAATGAATCTAAGAAGTCATTCATTTATGTTTTCATTTGTCAGTTAGTGACAACAACTTTAAGGAAGTAAACCTTGTGTATTTGCTCATGTACATCATCTGTGACCAAACCAAGGTGGAGGATAAATTCAGGTTCAGTTACAGAAATCCAGCTTTTCTTAAATAGAATATTAGTTAAAAAATTCAAAGAATTGTGGTAAGATTATAGAGATAGATATATCCTCTCAAATCTACTACATTAGATTGTCATAGAGAACATCTTTGGAGAAGTTTGCTAATTAGACAAATTAATACTTATGTGATTGCCCTTTTAATTCTAACCTTGATATTACAGATGTTTGAAATCATTGGCGTTCATCCTAAGTTGCTAACAGTGACTTATCGAAAGTAGTAAAACAATGTAATGTCCAATCAACATTTAGACAACATGGCACTAAAATGGATTTCTTGAATGCAGTAAGATATTGAACACCAAAATCTAGGAAACCACGAGTTAGCAGCTTATGTTTACAAACAATGATGCAATTCAGAGTTATGTAATCTATGAATAATTTCTAGCAAAATACTGACTTCTGTGTGATTCTGTATATCATGGAAATCATAGGTGAGTTTGTACACACCTGTGTGTACATGCCTGAATAGGCTTGTGTTCCAATCTCATTGAGTGCTTCTTCCCAGAATGAATAAAATGAGTCACATCTGCTTATAACTCCTCAAAGTCTATTTAATTTTGTATTCTTGATAACTCTCCACTTCTGAATTCAGAACTCAGACCTCTTGCTTCTCTTAGGACATTACTTACTACAAGGGACAAAATGGTGAGTCTTCATACTAGACAGGTTTATGGGAAATCTCTGTTAGCACAGATGTCATAGCATACAAGGGAAACAAACCATTATTTTTGTTTTGTTCCATTTTAATTTCAAACATTATCTTCTAGATCAAATTGTGTTCTCACCTCATGGTTATAGTGTCAGATCTCTGAAAACATATTTTGGAAGGCTGAAGTCTAATGAAACTAAAGAAGAGTCCATCAGAAATGTGATTTTTTTTATTGGAAAGCCCCATTTCCAGGGACACATAAGGACATTAAACTATAAGAGTAAAGAGATTTTTTTAAAAAGACAAAGTTTACTACAAGTTTTGAGCATTAAGATGTTAGCATAATTCTTTCTAATCAGTAATTTTTTTGACTATCAGCAGGAGGTTTTGAGGCCTTATGTGAGTTTTACATATGAGATTTCTTGGTGTGATCACTGAGAATGCATTTTTTTTGTTTCTTTGTTTGTTTTTCTGAGTCATTGGCAAACATAAATGCCCAGGTCCATGAGGGAGACACTACTTTGTCTTAAATTTCAAGGCGCATCTTGATAGATAATTGTCATTTTCAGAATTTCTACCATGGTTATTATATACCTCTATACTGAGATACAAGATACCTCACTGAAGAAAGCCTATAAATCTAACCACTTGCTTAGGAATGGAATCTATTATGCAAATGAACTGCTTGATTTCTGTTTTTCCTTCTCTCCTACTTAGTATCAAGTGTCAACTTGACACAGCATAGAATCACCCAAGGAAGTCTCAATTGAGAGATTGCCCAGATCTGTGAGTGATTATCTTGATTGGTGATTGATATAGATGGGACCAGCATACTGTGGGTGCTAGCACCATTTTTAGACAACTGTGCCTGGGCTGTCAAAAAAAAAAAATACTCACTGAGCCTACAACAGTAGAGAGCCAAAGAGCAATCCACTGGCATTTAAAGTGAGAGACAAAGAACAACACAATTTTGTGAGGAATAAGAAACCATTGTGCACTTTGTGAGCTCTTCAGCATGTTTGGATAGTGACTAAAAAGTAATGAGAAGATGAGAAAGACATATTTGTGAGTAAAGGGAGTGTAGAAACTTCTCCATAGCCAGTAGAAGAACAAAGGAGAATTTTAGGACCTTTCATATATTCTAGGATTTGCATAATAGAATATGTAGTAGGGAAAAATAAAGAAGGGTAAATATCTTTGAACTCAAATGAGTACTGCACTGTCCAGGAAGCCTGGGCTTGAAACCCCTTGCAGGAACTTAGTACCTGGTTTTCCTTTTCGCATCGTGAAAGCCCCCATGTGTTTTGCTATCCATCTCAAGGTGTTACTAAATCAACTCCCTGAGGAACCCCATTAATAGCACCAAGCCTTTCCTGCAATGGGCAGAAAACACCCCTTGTCATTTCACATTTCTCTATACACCCATTTTTTCTCTTGCAGGAGGAGACAAATCCATACAAAGTAAGTTTATAAAATTGATTTCCTATGAAGGAAATCTATCCTTCTTACTTAAATAGCCTTTCTTATAATGGATTCACCATTTTACTCACCTTCAGTGTACCCAGTGCAGAAATTCTTTCCCTTCATTGCATAGGGAGAAAGCACACAGAGACAAGAGGAAGATATAATACGACATTCTTTTTCTACTTCTCCTTATTTGATACCTAATGTCCCCGATTTGAAATCTTTACCTTTATTTAATCAAGGACTCATTTTTGGTAAGGATGCCAAAATATGATATTGGTCTCTGTTTTCAATTTATATTTTATCATTTTGAATACAATTTAAACTATCTTCACTGAATAGATTATGTCAACAAATATGAAATAAACAATGGCTAAAACAAGCTAGCTTCAAACATTAAAATACAGATTGTTGTTAAAAAACATGAATGGGATAAACAACTAAGAATTTTATAAATCAATTCACTTGAGAATAATGCAGCTATTTTAGTTCTTTATTGCAGACAATTCATTTCTGTTTGCCTAAGATAGACATCATTCTTCAAGGTATATAAACTATGAAATATATTTACATGTTGTTTGTATATATCTAATCTGTCTACACAGCACTTATAGCCTTGCATACACATACTACATTAGGTACGTATTAACACAGTCACAAATATGTGTAATATATAATCCTTTATATTGAATTTATACTGTATTTGAATGACACAATGATTTAGGGCTCTACTGGCAATTTTAAATGAAATTTCTTTTATATACAATTTATTAAAACAAATGAACCAAAAAACATATTCTGAGTCTTGAGCCTAAATGTTTCCATATCACTTTAAAGTCACTCACAGTCACATACATGCACAAGGATGTCTATGCTTTCATTCTATTTGCTGTGTTTGCAAAAATGAGATCAGAGAAAGGGAGCCTCTCAAAATGGTAACCTCAAAAAACGGAAGGATTTCTTAGTGTAGGACAATGAATCTTCACTCACTTCTTTTGTCTAAATAGCCCCAAGGATATCAATGAAGGACAATTGGTTGCCATTGACTTGGAAGTGTGACTAACCAGATGCAAAACGTGGGGCCTCAAAGTCTTGACTCTCTTTACAGTCTCCACTATCAGTGGAGAAAGTGGCTTTGGTATGGCCACAATTCTTTCTCTTCTACCTATAATAGTACTTTTTCCTCTATTGTTTCACAGGTGACATATAAAATAATTTTTTGTTGTTTTTGTTGTTCATAAAATAAAGCGCTTTGATAAAAACAAAACAAGCAGGATCCTTTCTGTTGGGGGCTGGAGGGATTTCTCTAGAGCATGTATTGCTCCTCTAGAGGACCAGATTTCAATTCTTAGCATCCAGGTCAGGAGACTCACATTGCCTATAACCCCAGCTCCATGTAACCTAATGTCCCTTTTAGGTACTCTTATTCATGCGCACACACAGACACACATGCATACAAATAATTTTTAAAAATCACTTAAAATGCAAAACTGCTGCATATAATGGTAATCAAAAAATTGAGAAGCACATCCTAGTATGTTTAAGCCACAGTGGTCTTGATAATCATTTCTGGAACACTAGCACTGGATTCATAGCTCAGGCAGAATAATCATTTGTATTATGAGTTCTGCAGAGAAGAATTAGGAAAACAAAGAAAGAAGCAGTCAGTACTGCTGCTGACACCATACCAGACTTACCCAGCCAAACTCAGAGCTCCCATTCCCTGGAGACATTTCTGAAAGGCATGCAGGACAACAGATGAATGTTGTTTCAAAAAATCATCACAGTGCTCTGTAGTGACCTAAAGAAGACAGATGCCATGGGTTATATCCCAGCTCAAAGTGACACCATCGGCAAAGTATCTTGTTGCCATATCCTCTTCTCCAAAAACCATGCTATTTAAATCCTTACTGATGCCAAAAAGAGTACAAAATCTGGTTGAAATCATTACCATTTTCTCCAGTGAATTCACAAAAAAAGCTTGAACCTTGGGTTATGTTGTGATGCTTTGAGGGGTGGACCAAGTGGCAAAATTTTGTTCATCTCTTATGAAAATCATCTTCATTGTTTCTAATTTCTTTTTAGTCTTAACTGGAGCTTTCTATCATATTGATGACAAACTTTGTCTCAAAGATGAAGGTTTAAAACTCAAGTCTTTCTGTGCCCCAAGGAAAGCCATGCCTCTCTGATTATCCTTCAATATTGTGGAGAATATGTGTGATCAGAATATGTGTGGTCATTCTATATAACTCCTTAGGTGTTTCCTCATCCTTGGATGCTCCTATCTATTTCTCAACCCTTGCCTGGAGAACCCTTGTTCCTCTCTCCTTTAGTCTAGTTGTATCAGATATAGGATTTCAATGTGCCCATCTCTCCTATGGTAGTAGTTTACTACTGAGTCTTCATGTCCCCTTGTGTTAGGAATTCCTGGAGCTGATTCCAGACCAGTGATTCCACTTATTTCTCCATCGAAAGAACTTTTGTTTCTCAGCCTCTAATTCTAACTGCATTATCCATGGATTGTCTCACCAACTTCACCACACCCTCTATGTTTACTGTCTTCCTTTTAAAACTATCACATTCAGTGTGGTCTTTACTCATTTTTGAGCATTAGTTTAGGTGTGTTTAGATTACTTCTCCTTTCTGTCAAGGCAGAGGATAACGGGTGAAGTCTCCTATTAGATTAGCTCTGTCACTTGGGTTTAACTGAAATTTTGGAGTGCATGCTGTGGAAATCAATTGTCCCTGCTATCCAATAAGCATTATTGTAACAAATAGAACACTTGATATGAAACCAAAACCACAAAGGCTATATTTTGTGTTAAGTAGGAAATTGTTTCCATTCCTTGTTTTTTTTTTTTTTTTGTGAAAGATAAAGAAATTAGATGAAACTGCGATTGTTTTAAAAAGAATTTCTCTTAATTGAAATGTCTCTCCAATTTTTAAAACAGATTTAAATTAATTTTTATTTATGTGTATATATATTCCAATGTATGTGTGTCTCTGTGTGTATGTTCACATGCATGCAGGTACCCACAGATGCCTGAAAGAGTTACTGGATCTGCCAGAGCTGGAGTTATACCAAGTTGTGAGTGGCTTAATTGGGGGCACTGGGAACTGAACTCAGAAGTTCTGCAATAACAGCAAGTGTTCTTAACTTCTGAGCAGTTTGTCTAGTCCACCTACATCTTTACATTTTTTTATTTATTTCTATATTAAAACAATAGTCAGGAGTTATATTAGAGATTAGATTCAGGAAACTATGTTAGTATAATATTCCCCTTCTCTCCTTTTTAAGTTTGTGAGTGTTTATCTGCCATGTGTGTGATTAACGTCCATGGGTGCCAGAAGAGAGCTTCAGATCCCCTGAAACTGAAGTTACAGATGATTGTAAGCCATGTTGGGAACTGAATCTGAGTTATCTAGAAGAGAAACCCATGCTCTTAAATGTTGACCCATCTCTCAAGCTGTGAGCATGAATAATTTCTGCCCATATGTGTTAATAATATTACTATGCTTTGCAAAGGCATAGTACCCCAGAAAATGTTCAGCATTAGTGCTAGAAGAAATGTCTCAGCTCATTTAATTTTCTGCAATTAGTTGAGGTTTCTTTTTATTTATTTGTATCTATATGATAGAACATATACAGAAACTTACTCAATGCAGTTCAAAAGGAAAAATAATTTTCTTTAGTTTGAGGTTGTGAAAAGCCACACCAAAAAAGCAAGTTAAAATATTTAGCTATGAACATATCCAGCACCCAACCACATGCAAACATATCCATGAGTTTTACATAAGGAGGCATTTATTGTTGTTGCTTATATTGTGTTGTTGTTTGATACTTCTCTTCAACTACCATGTGTTTTCATGCTTCGTTATCACTATGAGAATTATTTTATACATTTATTTCCAGTAATCTGAAGAAAGCATTTTTCACGTATCTGAATTGCACCAAATCCGTGTTTGTTCCCACCATGTTGAACAGGGCCAAGAACTCTTAGTTTATGGTCTCGTATTTTCTGAGTCTCGGAGAGGATGCTTATGAAATTTGACATATCCTGCTTCTGTAGAAGCTTTAAGGAAACACAGGGGCTGCTGAGTCACTCGGGATAATAAGTTAATAGAAATATTGTATTCAAAAGCAATTACTTCTTCCTATTTACAGAATGCTGGATTTTGTTTTTTAGGATTTTCACAGAAGCGTTTATGCGGTGATTGTTCTCATTTATTATCAAATTGGTGAGAAAACTGTTTCAAAGAGTGGATAAGGTGATAGCATTGCTTAATTGCACAGGAAGAGGTTTTCTGGTGTGTGCCAGGCTGGAGAGCTATCACTGTGTAAAGTGCTTTCTGTACCACCACTATCTGAGTTCAGCTCCTCGTCATCCATGTAAAAAGCTAAGTGTTGCTCCATGAGCGATAACCCAGGTGAATCAGAGATGGAGACAAGTGGATGCTATACTTTCATGGCCTACCAATCTATCTGCAACAGTGAGTTGCAGGTTCATCAAGAAACTCTGGCTCATGAAGAAAGGTAGAAGGTGAGAGGAAAACATAACATGGACCTCTGAGCTCTACATTCTCAAGCACATGGACACACAGGACCTGTCCCCTTAAGAATGGCATTTGGTGTGTGCCATGATAGACATGATGGGAAACACTTGTAATCCCCACACTGTTGATTTTGACACAGGAAGATCAAGATTTCACCCTGCATTAGGTACAGAGTGAGTACAGAGCCTGGGCTGTATAAAACTCTGATTCAAGGATCAAACAACAAGAAAAGAAGTAGACCTGTCTAAAGTGATCTCTTTGAAATATCATATATATGCGTGTCTTTAGAAGGGTGTTAAAATTATGTCTTTTCAAATATCATGAAGTAAATATTTAAATCTAGTGTTTCCTAAGTCATGAAAGAATTCTCCAGTTATATACTTAAGAACAAACACAAATTGCACCATTAGAACTCTATTTGCTTCAGAAATATTTTAATATGTTTGACATTGAGCTAAGACTCCTAATGCCACTACTATATTCTTTAATTATTTCTATTAACCTCAACTTTATAATTTTAATTGAGAATATTTATTTTAATTGAGAATATTTATATAGCTTTCATTATTAGAACTTGAACTCTTTAATGCCTCTAGGTACGAATAAACCCTTTATGAGCCTTGTTAAATTTACAAATCACTTTTCCATTTAATTATTTATAAAGGCCCATGAACTCTATAGGATACATCAGTTCCAAAAATAACAGTTCTATGTAATTTTTAAAATTAGCAGTATTAACATTTTAAATGATTTACAAACAATTATACAACAATCTTCAATAACTTTTAATTTTAAAATTAGAAAACAACCAGACATGGTGGTATACAATTTATCCCAGCAGAGGCAACTCTGAGTTCAAGACCAGTCTGGTCTGTATAGTGAGTTCTAGAACAGAACAAGCTGCACAGTGAGACCCTGTCTCAAAATAAATGAATAATACATAAATAGAAATGGATAATAAATAAATAAAAATAATAAACAAATAAAAAATAAAAACCTGATCTTATGTAACCTTTAGTTTCCCATCACATCACCCTCAGATGTGTGCAAAAGTCCTTACACCCAAGGTTCTGACTGAAGTGGAAGCTCACACAGGGCTTCAAGCCATCACCACCTTCTCTTCTCTTCCAGAACAGTTACATTAAACACCACGATAGTCAGCATAAGTGAAAAGTGGAAAACTGGCAGTTTACAGAGGGAAATTAAAATAAAATACACATTAACAGGAGACTCCAAGTGACACCGAGAGCGATATTCCTGCTGTTTTATAGAAATTTCTTATACAAAAGTCTTTGAACTTTTTTATTATATAAACATTATATATGAAAGCAGCAGATTTGTTTTAATATTTTATATATGATTCAATGTGAACCATAGAAATAAATGTCTTTTCATAATACCTCTTCTCCTTTTAATTGTTGAATTTCAATACCTTCATCCTCTTTTGGAAGAATTTATTTCATTTATTTTATCTTTTGTCTCAAAATTAATCTGCTTAACTTTTCACTTACCTATGAAATTTTGGCACTGATATTTCCTTTTATCTTTAAAATATTGTTTAGTGTTAGTGTGTGTGCATGTTGTGTTTGTGCATATTGTGTGTGTGTGTGTGTGTGTGTGTGTGGTCCCACAAACCACAATGTGTGTAGAATTCAGAGAACAACTCTGTTGAGTCTCTTTTCCTCCCAAATGGTTTCTCGGGATCAAACATAGATTGTCAAGCTTGCACACCAAGTACTTTTACCTGCCGAGCTGTCCCTCATGCCTACCTTCTGTTTTTAAATCTCTTGTATAATTATCTCCCATTTGTTCAGAGGGTAGAACACAGACACACACATACCTTCGTTCTTCTTTCTTCCCTCCCTCCCACCCTTCTTTTCAGCCCCCTTCCTCCCCCCTCCTTCCTTCTCCATTCCTTCCTCCCTCCTTTCTCCTTGTCCTCCCTGCCTCCTTACTCGTCCCTTTCTTTCTTTCCTCTCTCTTTCATTTTATGTTTTCTTTAAAATTATTCTGAACCCAAGCTTCTGCACTGCAGAACTGTAGGCCACTGTTAGAAAAACAAATTAAATGGTATGTTGTTCTCAGATTGTCAGAAAGCAAGAGGCTGATAGGAAAAGTTCTCCTCCACTGACACAAAGTGAATCAGTGAAGTGAGCACAAGACTGGGCACTGTCAAAGCTGCCAAAGTCATTCTTCTTATGCACAGGATTCGATTTTCTACCACGATAAATGTTGGGCCTTATATTTAATATTTGTGGAATTTTTCAGTGGACTTGAGTATTAAAAAGGAAAGCTAAATCTGGTTCAGAAAATGAAAACTTAGTAGCATGAAATGACTTTATTGACCTAGAAAATTAGTGAAGGAGTTGAAACCCTTATGCATCTCGTAATTGAGTACTTCAGAGATGACCTACTAGAACAATCTCTTACATCCCTGAACTTGTACTATGGAAGAGCTCTTTCTTAATCAGTTTCAGTAACCATCTTTCTGAAACATGCTTCTTTGTTCTTTAGGAAAGTTCTGCTTTTGAGGTTTCTATCACCACCCATCACCTCAATTTACAATCAACTCCTAATCTGGATTCAGCTGAAAGGATGTGTAGTTTTCTTCTGTTATCACTAAGATGATGAACTCTTAATATATTTTACGGTTTTAAAACTTTATTTATTTATATATTTCTGTATGTGGGATTCAATTCTCTTCTTCCACTATATGAATTCCAAGGATCAAGATAGAGTTGTCAGGCTTTGTGGCAAGAGATTTTACCCACTTAGAGCCATCTCACTGAGCCATCTCACTGTTCTAGAGTACTTCACTTTTAAAAGAGGGAGTTGATCTTCACAAATAAGTTATATATAAATAAGTAAATTGAAGGCGATTTTGACTTCTCTTATACTAAATGACTGGGATAGGAAATATTTTGAATTTCCATTTGTTCTGGAGTTTGATAGGCTTGCTTATTACGTATTCTAAGGATAGGAATTAAGTCTAAACATAAATTCATTCATGATTTGCATGTACTACATAGCACAGCCCACAAGTATGGTATGTAGTATATTCAATGGTTTTTATATGAAATATAGTTTCACAGTATTGAGATTTCCATACCAGTGCTGAAGAAATGAGTTGCATGTACCTCCTGAGTGTAGAACCAGCAGAGGCCAGAAGACACTGTTGGATCCTCAGGAGCTGTACTTGCAGATGGTTGTGAACAGCCATACGGGTGCTTAGAACTGAACTCTGATCCTCCACAAGTGCAGTCCATGCTCTAATCCACTGAGACATCTCTCCAGTCCGAGTAACTCTGTAGTTAACCAAATAGAAATGCTAATTATGTTTGAAGAAAACCAACTACCACTTTAATCTTTAAGGGTCTTTCAGTGATGTTTGGTTTGGTTCGAATTTGCCTAGATGTTGCAGAAATCTATCAATTTCTAGCAGGGACAGTACTTGTCAAAAATTTTGACCTTATATGAAGAAGCCAAGCCTGTGTGATGAGAAGAGAGATTTTTCTGAAGACAGAGTATTTACCCCTGTTCTAGTCTGAATTTCCAAATTCAATGAGTGTAAGAAATGATAATTTACTTTTGAACTGACGTCTAGAATATGGCTGTCAGCAGCTTTCTATTTCTCCACAGTGACATGTGAATTTTGCAGATGGAAGCCAAATTTTTCTAATGCACTAGAATTGCTTCTCCTTAAACAGCACAGAAATAAACACAGACAATTGACTCAGAAATTCACTCTAGTACTTACAGAAAGCTATGTTCCATGAATGATTTTAGAGTTTTGAATGAATTAAGACTTTTATGGGATATTTAAAACATCAAACTTTGCACACACATTTGCATTGTAAGCACAATATGAATTTCTCACACTATTAAATGTATAAAATTTGGATAAACTGTACTCCTTTTGTAAAAACTCAATTTCAGAGATAATTTCTGGCTTGCCAGTGTTTATTTATTTGGTCATTGAGAAAGGTAAAATACTTTTATTGACTTAGTGTTCTGGTATGAACCAGATAATTTATAGAAAATATAGAAGAATACAGATGAATGAGAACAACTATAAGTTGTACTATGTAGGGTGCAATGCATTTCCTCAATTTAACAAAGAAATGAATCTATATTATCAAAATGCGTGAGATGATATTTAAATACCTTTATCACATCTTTTGATTGGGACAAAGTAACATCTGTCATTTTGTTTTCATTTTCTTATTCATTTAAATATTCCAAGGATTTTGAGCTCTTTCATCTTTTCATTTTATCATTTTTATTTTCTGGTGTATGTGCACACATGTGATTGTGTGTATGAAGATCAAAAGAGAACTTTCTGGAGTCAGTTTTCTCCAAACAGTATATGGGATTTCCTGTGACCAAACTCATATTTTCATCTTGGCATCAAATGGCTTTACTCACTAAGCCATCTGATTAGCCAATATCTTGTTTTGAATCATTAAAGCTACACAATATTGAAGGCATGTGTCAAGGTAGCCATACAATTAGACATACAGAAAATAAAATTGTAACAGGGGATATGTTTCAGTGTGTAAAAGCACACGGCACAGCATCAGGACCTGAGATCAGATTTCCAGTGCTCAGGCAAAAATCCGACTATGGCCATAAATACCTGTAACCTCAGTAATGTTGAATAAAAGGACAGGAGAATCATCGCTGAGAATCATCACCAGCATCAGTGACAGGGCTTGCCTCATGAGAATAAGGCAGAGAATGAGAGAGCAGAATACCACATACTCTATTCTGGGCTCTGCACCGATGTGTACTTGCCTACGCTTGCTCACACACGTATATACCATACACACACACACACACACACACACACACAGAGCAAGAGAAAGAGAGACAGAGAGATGGTGACAGAGTATAAGAGTCAACTCAATCTCCACTAACTGATGAATGACAGCTCTTAAAGGACGCAATGATATTATTTCAATGAGCAATGGATACCTGCTAGGACATCAGTGAAGTTGAAGTTCATGCCTCTCGGTGAAGGAAGGTAGGAATAAGAGACCACTTGTTGAAAACAATGCTCCCATGGCTTATCAAAGAAGGTAAATCTATGGAGAGAGACACATCCATGTGTGTGAGTGTGTATATATGAATACAACTGTGTACTGAAGGTTCATGAGGGTTTCACCAGGGTGAGGACAATGTCCTGATAGCAATTATAGGAGCAACTTCAGGTCTTGATATATTGACTAAAATACTGAGTTGTGTACTTAATACTTCAAATGGCCAAATAACCTGATGTATAAAAACTGATACATATTGAAAGGGATGCTACTGGAGTATTTAGGGAAACAGAAAAAAGTCTGTATATTTTTGTCAGAGTGAAGAAAAATATTCTTACAAAGAAAAGCCTTACTCAGCTTTGGGGATTGTTCCCATCACCAAAATGCCCCTTGTAACCTTGGAAAAAGTTAAGAGTGCTGTGTTGTGAGACATATTAGTTTATAAAAAAGGAAGGGGAGTTAGCTATTTTTCCCAACATTAGAAAATAAGAGGATAGAAGATTAAACTCAAAATGACTTAGCTATTCCTAAACAGCAGCAATTATATGCATGCAGCAATTATGTAGTCAATAAATCTTTAATTCCTTTTATATAGGGAACTACAATTTAGTATTTATGTTAAATTTAAATTGATATTTTTATTTCTGCTACAGGAAATATTACAGAATAAATCCAATTATCTAAGTGGAGTGTGTCACAAGCTTCAATTTGAATTTTCTCTATATACTACCCAATAAACTTACCAAGTTACAATTTCAAGTGTGACTAACAAATCATATTTTTACCAACTCTCACTGTGTTGTAAGCGGGAATTTTATTTTAATGTTTTTTGAGTTGCTCAGGTTATGACTTCTGTATACTCAGGACCAAGCCCCCTTACACTGTACCCCTTAGAAATCACTTAGGAAAAACTGATTATGTTCCATTTCTCAAATCAAGCTTAGGTGTAAATCTTTCATAGGAGATTCTTTCATATTGTGGTTATAAAAACAATTATTTTTTTGTGTAACTGTGAAATCCTACTACAGATTTGTTACAGTAAGAACCATATAAATGAGGAAAACTTCATTTCTTAAAAAGATTTTTAGAGTAAGGTTCATGCCTTCAGTTGTATTGATTTGTAGAAATACTTTGAGTAAATATGAATATGTTGCCATATATATTTACCGCTTTGCTCTGGGTAAATTAGTATCTTAATTTCTTTATAAGTGATTTGAGAAAATAAATAGACATGGCCTTTTCTGGTTTGAAGGAAAAAAACAAGAACAAATAAAATTGAGCATTGGTAATCATGGAAGATAACACTTAGTAAAACCAGTCTTTGTGCATACACTATCATATTCTCAGATTAATAAGAGCACACGCCTGGTTCCCTTAGGAACAGTCCTGCATTCCAGTGTCCTTCTGCCTTTTCGCATTCTACTGTCTCACATATTTACCTAGTTAAACATATGAGATTAGAAATACTCCAACATGAAAAGTCATTTTCAGTTCTTTGACTTACAGTGTAATACCATGACTACCTCCCCTTTGTGTTGGAATTTCTTATCCTCCAATTGTCAAAAACAGATGTCACATGTATACTCATATATAGCATTTATTTTAAGATCTTTTTAAATTACAAAAGTGAAATCTTAGTGTAGAAACATTCTAGAAATACTGTTGAACATGAAGTTCATTTAGAGATATTCAGAATTTCCCTAGCGAAAACAACCTAATCTTTTGTGACTATGTCTCTAGTAATGTTCTAACAAATAATATCTAGGCTACATATAACTATGGGGTGGTTTGAAAACTAAAAACAAAACACTATACCTATTTATGTCTTTTAGAAGAGGTCTTCCTATAATTTTCTTAATTCTTTATTGTATTTCATGCTACATTTCACAAATAATTTCTCCTTGGACCTATGTATTTCTGATTGCAAAATGTTTTGTTTTTTAATACTTAAACTTTACTTTTATGTATGTGTATGTGTCTGAAGATAAATTTTGTATTTCTATACAGAATCCAGAAGAGTCTGGCATTATCTTCACCATGAATCTAGAATTAACAAGTTTTTTTTTTAGAAATTAAAAAGATACATAAATGGGATGGCATTTCAGAACTTAGATTTAGATATAAGGCTTGCGAGATGACTTAACAGTTGAGTCCTGGTACCTGCCAAGGACCCAGGCCAGGTAGCTCAAGGTTACCTGTAACTCAAGCTACAAGGGATCCAATACCTTCTTCTGACCTCTATAGGTACCTCCTAAAAACAGCAGCTTATTTTTAGTTCATTGTAATTTGAATTGTATAAATCACTGCCAGTGGTGTTAAGATTTTGCAACAGTCATATTTTCAGGAGCATTTCATTTCCTCCTTCTCATCTTTATTCTCATCTTCTGTCTTTATTTTTTGTATTGTGTTTCTGCTTCTTCCTCCTTTTAGAGATTTAGTCTTTTCATAGTTTCTCTAATTTTTCTTTTCACCTAATTCCTCTGGTTGGTGGTTTTAAAACCAGGTCTAGAATGCAAGTATTTTAATTAACTTTGCAAATATCTGCACAATCATGAAGGGATCCTGTGGAAAATCTCACACAATCATTTTGCATTTGTATGAAATTTCACTCTATAATTCCCTAAACAATTTGTAATTGCACATTCTTTTGATATTTAGAATACTTTACATCTCGAGTGGCTTTTTTAGATTCTTATTCTTTTTATCCACTCTTATGTTAGAATACATGCTGTTGGTTCTTTTATTTAGGAACATATTGAGGTTTTATTTTTACCAAATACAGGAATAAAGCATGCAGATTGATTTAAAGTATGTATCCTCCTTTTGCCATATAAAGGACTCTCACATCCTGTCTCAGTATATATTTATGAACACCTACACATAGTTTAACTGAGTACACTTTTGTTATACATAAAGCACTGATGTTTAGTTGTTCTATTCATTATGACAAAATTGAAGTAATGTTGTTCAACCTAATTCCTTTGGAAAATTGTTATATGTTTATTTTTGTAATTCCTGGTTTAAATCCTGACGTAGTGCAATTTGGATACTACTATCTTTCTTCGTATTTTACTAATAATTCACAAAAACATAAAAACATGCATCTTAACAAGGTACCATCTAAAGTTTTGATGCATATGTCCATTGTATGGCATTTAAGTAAGGTGAAATATGACTATATTTTCAATGTTTTATTTCTCTATGGTGATATATTCACACTTCTGTTCTGGGTCTTCAAAGTGTGCAGCATATTATTGTCTATACTCACCCCACTCTTCGGTTTAATCCACGGGATATTCTTTTCTGAACTTACTGTGACTTTTTCTTTACTGCTTGACCTATACACCCTTCTTTGTCATCCCATTCCAATATTTGATTTGTATATCAAATTTTTGCAGCACCTCCTGACTATGTACAAAGATTGTTTAGAGAACATACAGAATATTTCTCATACGTCTCATTAATAGTGCCATCTTTATATATGTTTTCTTTGGTTATCATATAGATCTACATGCAAATCTATGCTTTGAATTCTTTCCCTGTGTAGGATTTTTCATTCTTTTTACATGTATTGATGAATTTAGCACAAAAGATGAATTCTTCCAATTTTCCATATATTGCCAACATTAATAGTTTGTTAATAACTTATAGAAGTGTGTGCTTTCCTTACCTATTATGCTCAAAGCTTTCATATCAGATCTCTTCTTATCTGGCTCCCATTGGAAGGTGCAGCTCACATTTAGGTTAATTTTTCCGCTTTAAATAGCCCAATCAAGAAAGTATCTTACATTGTGCCCAGTCGCTTCTCTCTTGGTTAATCCCAGATCTAGTATCCACCATCATACCATTCTCCTCCCAAAATTCTGGTAAAGCTCCCTCCTTCTCCGCTGGCCATTCTTTATATCCTGCTCATATTTTGAGTCTTATGTGGATGTTCCATCTTCTGTAGTTTGATGTCTTGTTCTCACTCATTTCCTGATTTTTGTAAAAGGTTCTCTGCCTCATAAGGTTTTTATAAGGTATTATGGTTTTTACAGGAATTTCTGCTTGTTTGTTTTTCCTTACAGGTCATTATTGTCTGGTTTTATGTTTATAGGGCATTCCTGTGTGAACAAACATGGTTCTCTGCATCTACATGTATTTCTCCTGCTTTTAATTTGGTTCATTTTATTTGTTGGTTTTGTCCTATTTCAGTTTGCTTGTTTTTGTTTTACTTATTTTATTATTTAGGTGTGCATTTGTTTCCTAAGAAAAGACAGAAAGAGCATTGATGCTGATGAGAAGCGGGGGCAAGGGAATCTCAGTGGAGTTCAGGAAGGAGAAACCATCATCAGAATCTATTTTATGAAAAAAAAAATACATTTTCAATAAAATAAAGAAAGAAATCATAAGAAAAAAACAAATTCTATGAAAATTACTTGAATTGATTAATTGAGTTTCTCTTCGTGGTTTCTGTTTACTGCTTTTCATACACTTTTAAGACTGACTTTATGCAGAAGAAATGTTAGGAATATTGTAAGAATCATAGATCTATAAGGATCACAAGGAAACTCTCTTCTGCTCAACATGACAGGACTGACCCACTCATGAACTCACAGCAGCCCACCTGAGATCCAGCCAACCAGCACTGCAGTGCGGAGAGAGAAGGGGCGCACCTGAAGAGCAATGGACAGTTGATTTTTCTGGAGGAAGTGGAGTCAGTTTTCTTTAAGGGTGTGGCTCCTGGCTGTTTGAGCAAACTCTGCTTGATGGCCTCACACCATATGGGCAGTGCAAATTGGACTCAGTGGATATTTAAAAAAAATAAAGGACACAAATTGAGAGTCGGGTGGAGATGTAGAGTGGAACTGGGAGGATTTAGAAGGAAGAAGAGGATAAGAATATGCTCAGAATATGATTTCTGTATGTATGAAATTATCAAACAATTAAGATATTTTATCTTTCTGTATGGGTGTATATATGTGTATATGTACCTGTGTATGTAGGCACATGTCTGTGGACATAAATGGAAGCCAGAAGATGCAATCAGATCTTATTGGAGTTAAATGCATGTGCAGGATGGTAGGCTTGTCATGTGGGTGCTGAGACCTGAACTCTCAACCTTGTCATTGCACAGTAAACTTTCTTAACAGCTGAACAATCATTCCAACCTTACCAATATAGTTTTATAAGAGTATATATAATATTTTATACATTATATATATATGTTTATAAGACTATATATACAATATGGTTTTATAAGACAATATTTCTATTCTAAATCTTTTCCTGTATTAGAAGATTACCTGTCCCTCATTTCCTTCTCCAGTGTTTTATCTGTGTATACACTTGTGTGTGTGTGCATGTGCTCTACTGAAATCATATTCAGAATGCCCATTAAAATCACTGTGAAGCTTCAGCCTTTGCTCTAAATATATTTCTAAGAGGATATTGGTATACAGAGTTTAATGATTGGTCCCCTTGTTCTACAGCTAAATCAATTCACATGCCCAGTGAACAAGTGCATTCTTATTCTTAGAAAGAAATGGCTATTTTTTTAACACTCTGGAGAATACTCTTGGAAATTGTGCTGTGTTGTTTATATCTTTCATGACAAGAGACATAGGAGGAAGTTTAGAATCACTTTGGCAATTTAAATCCTCAATTGCCTGTACAGTCTGTGTCGTACCCTTACATTTCTGGGGGTCACAGTGCTGAAAGATTTTTGTCTTGTGTTGTTGTGGTTTCAGGGTTGTTTTCCACCTCCAGATGGTCTGACCGGCCTTGTCAGCTTCTTACAGCCATTCCCTAGAACTTGAATACCCCCTCCTGTTAGGCCAGCCCTGGATCAAAACCTAGAGAAAACTAGAATGCAGCTTTTAGCCCACCAGTGTCAACTCTCATACATGATCTAATATTTTGAATTAGTGTCAGGTTTAATCAGTTCAATGTTCATGATGTCATATTTATTATCCAACCTAGGATCTACCACTTCATCACACTGTTGTTTTTAATTAGAGGCTTAGATAGTAAATGCTTTAAGTTTTTCTGTGACACAGTCTCTGATGGTTACTCATAAACACTCTGATAGTACAAAATCAACACTAGACAGCACATACACAAACAGCTTTGCTTCTCCATTAAGCACCAACTTCAGAAATATTCAACAAACCTATTTCCACACCGGTCTTAGGTTGTAAGTCATTGCAACATAAGCAGCCTGGGGTTATGAGGAAGGTTTTTCCTGGAGTCCAATTTCCTGAGCATCTCAAGAACTGCAGTTTCGTATTATTGTTAGTCCAAACTCCAGTCTTTTCTTTACATTGGCAATCTTGGACAGGACATTTTTTGGCTATGGCATAGCAGTATGCACCACCTACCCTAATGACTGTGTTCCATCCACTATTGAAAAGTAGCAGTATTAACAGGGTACTTAAATGTGAGCTATGATGATGCCCACCTTGGAACAGATTACTCTGTTAGGTCTAGTCTAGGGAATAGCTTCAAGGTTTTGACGATGGCATGCAGAAGTAACACAGGACAATTCTGCTACAGTTAAATTATCCCTAATGCTAGTGAAAGAAGCAAAGAGAGTTGGGGTTGGAAATACCTATGGGCAGCGAGATGGGCCTGGATGAGCAGTGTGCTCTGGAGGGGAAACTGAGCAAAGGAGGTTAGAGACCATTAAAAATATTAGCTTCCTAGGAGAAAACCAGGACTGGATGGTATCTGGACCCACAGAGGTTTACATCTCCAGAGCATAGGAACCAGTACAATAACTGCAACTTTCATCTCAAAGTTTTAGCAAACCATGTGTTCAGTCACAGAAAGAAATAAGATATGACCTGTGACTGGAAGAATACAAAAAGAAAGTGCAAAAGTATTCAGCTCCTGCCATTAATGCAGTGCAATAGCTCCTGAGCATAGGAATGTGGGAAATGCAGCTTGCGAATCACACAGAAAGGCCTGTGAATACAGAATTTAGGCATTTTTTAACTTAAAGTTTTAATGAGTGGACTATAATGACCATTTGTGAAGTCTTGGGAAATATGTCACAATTTGAAATATTTCTTATCAAGACTTATACAGAAATCTAAATTTTATTTTGAGGATGCCAACACTACTCAGTTTTTGTCAGTAATTTTTAAGGTAGCCAAAGCGAGGATAAAGTCCTAAAGAGTGTTCAATGCTTTGGACTAAACAAAGGTTAACTTGTGTCCTCTGAATTAGAGTCAAAGATACTACCCAATTCCAAAACCATGTTCTTGTAACAAAAAGGCCTAAATACTGCCATGAGTTTCCTACTATGCTATTATTATTATTATTATTATTATTATTATTATTATTATTATTACTATTATTTGTTATATTTTGTGGCATATGTTGATAGTTGGGAGGAATCCAGTATGGAGTCTAGAATTTGAAGACATATATGGAGATATTATAACTGTCATTTGATGAAGTCGTTTGTGGGAGAAAAGAATTTCTCAGAATAAGCTGATTTAAATTCTTTAACAATGTGATGATATTCCCAAATCCATCATAGACAATAGTAACACAAATGCGTCAAAAGAGTGGATTGGAGCTGACAGGAAGGTTAATGTGTAAATGATACAAAAGGCAGAAAATTCATAGTGTATTTGCCAAAGGATCAAAGGACACCAAGCAACAGAAAAAAATCAACCATCATCTTAGAGAGAGAATAATCTATAGAAAAGGCTAACTCAGTTACTGTAACTCAATAGTATTGTTTTGATAAGTCTGCAGTTTGCACTTTACAGTCATAAAAACCACTCAAGCAACAGTGGTTGTACTATCTTACATCACTTTCAAATCACTATGTTCACTCCCATATGTTGTTTTAGAAATATATATATATTTCTAATGTGTACACACATTAAATTGTAGCTTGGAGGCTCATTCATTTAGAATATTTTTTGTGTTTATTTGTGTGTGTGTGTGTGTGCACGTGTGTGTGTGTGTGTCTGAGTGTGTACTCACATATGCCATAGTTCACATGTACAGATCAAAGGAAACATGGAGGGGTCCGTTCTCTATGAAACTCAAGTTATCGGCCTTGGCAACAGGCACCTTTAACCATTCAGCCATCTTGCCAGCTCCTGTTTTGACAGACATATGCCTAATTCTTTTTTCTTCTTCTCAGTGTTACACAACAGTAAACCATGGTAATACATTACACTTTTCCTCCACTCTCCTGTAGGGGTTTTGTAGTTTCATATGGGAACTAACACTAAGATGGGTTTATTTTGCCCTGAGAACCAATACTATTAAGAATACCCTTGTGTTCCTGCCCTAAAAAAGGAATACTCTTATGATACCCAAGACAAGAGTTCTTTTTGTTTTGTTTTTTTTGTTTTTTTTTATACAGTGTTATGAGCTTTTGTATTTACCAGATAATTACACATTGATCATCCTTCCATGCCACCTAACTTTCATTATTTCGAGATAAGTAGGCATGAACTGGTATTTCACCGTGGCCTAAATGTAAGCTACCAATGGAGTTCCATGTTTGTCTTCTTCCATTCACATAGTCTTCTCTATATGAATTAACACTGCATAACTTTGGATCGTCTCTCTTTAATCTGTGCTAATTGATTCATAAATGGTCATAAATTCATAAATTGGGGAACTAATTTTTGTGGAAATATGGTCTCTTTTGGGTCATTTTAGTCAGTAAATTTTACTTTTCTTTATTAATCGTCATTTTAGTAGCAGTATATGCTTATGGATGAAGCTTAAGCATTTTAACAAACATTTTATTTGTAGTTTTGAATTAATTATGTCACTATGAATATTTCCTTAGTAAAAGACCTCAGAGCTTTATATTTATTTATTCCCATTTTAAAGGTAGAGTTTTTAAAAGCAGGACTTGAAACTATAATCATAAATATTCGCCTTTGGTTTGGAAGCTGGCTCAGTGGGTAAAGTACTTACTTGCTCTGCATTTATGAGGAGCAGAGTTCTGATACCCAGCGTCCCCACAGAAGCCAATACAGATGTGCATAGCTGTAATCCAGTGCTGGGTAGGTGGAGGCAGATACATCCTGGGTCTTGCTGCTCGGTCAGCTTATCTCAAATCGCGGATTCTAGGTTTAATGAAAGACGTCATTGCAAAAAGTGAGGCAAAGTGGAACTGATGAGACACTCAATTTCAACCCTGGCCTCCAGCTGTGTAGGTGGGGGTGCTTACACACATACACATTACACATGTGAACATGAATTAACATACACACACACATGCACACATCGATAATGTATACAACAAACAGGTAGATAAACACATAAACGATAATGGCAGTTTGTTTCATGGCAGCTTCTAACTTTCCCCTGTACCCCAGGAATAGCTTTTATGGAACCGTCAGTCTTAAAAGCTTCCCTTGTCTGTGTACTTTTATGCTCTCTGTGAAACATTTTATCTTTCCATACTGATCTTACAAATTCTCAATTATCCTCCTTGAACTACCTTTACCTTTTTCTGTCAAAACCATATTGCAATTGCCACATTGCCATCTTCCCTGTAAATGCCCTTTAAATTGTATTGCCATATTTCTGTCTTTCTTCCATAAGAATATTAATATGAAATTCAAGTCTAGTATCATGTGTTAGGACTATTTGGAATTTTTTACTTTTATTTCTTTTTACAAAAGAAAGATATTTTTATTTTATTTTTATCTTTCTGTGTGCCTGTGTCTGTGTATATACATCTGACTGCAGCGTCTGAAGAGGCCAAAAGAGGACAATAGGTCACCTGGAGCTGACGTTACAGGCAGCTGTGTCATGAGTGTGGGACTCATATCATTTTGTTGGACTTTTCTATTGTTTTTTATATTTATATTAATAGTTATATCTTATCTCAGTTAACATTTGGGAATTACAGTATTTTTATTAACGCAAATGCATGAAGACTTGGTTTAAATACTTTGAAAAAACTGAATATTAGAATTTGAAAATTTTATTATAATATCACATTTGTGTAACATCATTTTATATTATACTAATTGTGCATACATATTATTGCATTTAAGATTTATTTTATAAAATTTTAGTATGATTCTCCTTTGTGAGAGTTTCTGAAATATGTTTTAATATTTTACATATGCTTTATTATGTTTTCAGTTATTATAGCACAGTTAATATCAGCTGTATAGTAAAATATTGACAATTCTCTGCACATTGTTTTGCAGCTTTAAATAAGTTTAAATTCTATGTGTATATATGTGTTTATAAAACAGAGGTATGTAGTGGACAGAGAAGGCTCAGAATTTAAGCTGCTTTGGCAAAGGACCCAAATTTAGATCCCAACCCTTACATGATGGTTTACAACCACTTGTAGCTCCAGCTCTGTAGTTCCAACACCCTCTTTTGACTTCTGCAAGCACCTGCACACATGCTCAAATCCACATCCAGACACATATACATACACATGCACAAAAACAAACTGAAAACATATGTTTTCAAAAAGGAACATGTAGTTTTTAGTCCTGTAAATATTCCTAAACAAGATATAAAATCAGATTATTCAAATTTATATTATACTTCATTTTATGAAAATCCTTTATTTTCTTTTAATTTAAATCCATTTAACAGAAACATAAAGATTATAGATACTTATAGTGTACCATGAAACATTTGTTCACATACAAACATTGTAGTATATTTAAATCCGATTATATATATATATATATATATATATATATATATATATATCTCCTCAAACAATCATATTTTATGATGAAAACAGTCACAAGCAGTTATTCTAACTTTTAAAAACATGTAGTATATTTTCATCATGTAAAATCTTGCTGCTGAGCATAAACACACTATCTCGAGTCTAGGTGAGTCTACTTTCTTACCACTGCTGATCTCTCCTAAACCCTCATGCTCCACAGCCCTACTCGCCACACCTTATGATAAGCTCTGACACTGAAGATCCCATATGTGATTGAGAGAGTATGTACTGCTTCATAGTGGAACATAACAATACCCAGTTTCACCCATGCTATGGCAGATGTCAGAATTTAGTTTATTAAAGTCTAAGTTCTACTCCACCCTGTATCTGTACCCTATTTTACCTGTCTATTCATCAGTCCACAGACATTTATATTGTTTTAGTCTATTACTGATAGTGCTATAATAGGCATGAAATGTAGAAGTCTTTTAAAAAGAACAGAGTAATCTCATTTCCTCTGGATATATACTAAGTAGGAGGATTACTAGATAATATGGTCGTTCTTGTTTCAATTTGTTTTTGAGAAACCTCCAAACTGTTTTCTATAGAGACTGTACTAATTTGCATGCCTACCAACTGTGTACAAGATGTCTCTTTTCTCCATGTGCTCAATAAAACTTGATTGTCTTTTGTCTCTGATAATAAACTTTCTAGCAAGAATTAAGCGCTACTCTAGTTTGAGCTTGTATTTTCATGAAGATTATAAATCTTTTTCCTTTCCCATCAGCAATATCTCTCTCTCCTGGCTTCTATCTCTATTTCTCTTAGTTGGACTATTTATTCCCTTGATACTGAATTGTTTAACATGCATACAGCTGGGTGTGACTTGTAGATATTATAATCTAGTTCATGGGCAGTTTCTTCTTTCTCCCCAGTGTTGTCATTGGTGTATGGGCGTTTAGTTTGATAACATCCCATTGTCTATCTTTACTTTGTGGTTTTGGAAATCATACTCCAAAATTCATTACCAATAACAGCACTGTGAGATTTTGTTTTCCTTGTGGATCAACAGCTGCAGGGTTTCAATCATTTTAAGTAGAATTTTTTAGTGTGTGAGGACATTTTCAGCATCTAGATATCCATTTCCCCAGTACGTTTTAGTTCTTGGTGACTCTATCAAAAATTACTTGACTACAAACACTTCTGCTTATTTCTGGGATTTCTACCTTGTTTTGTTCCAATGTTTGTTCCAATTGTTTTCTGCCAATGCCATGTTGGAAAATCTATCTATGCTGCCTTTAAAGCTTTGCACACATGTTCCTCTTTTTCCCCCCTTTTTCTGCTTAAGAATTGCTTGAGTTATCCAGGATTTTCTAGTTGTATGTGAAGTTGGGCACTTTATTTCTCTTGCTCTGAACTTTAGAATTTTGATGAGAATGGCACTGAATTTGTAGCTAATTTTGATTAACAAAGACATTTTAACCACATTTATTATTCCAGACACATTTTTCCATTTAATTATATTAATTAAATTTCTGTATTTTTGTTATATTTATTTACTATATTGTATGGTTGTTTTGCCTACATACAAATGTGTGTGTGTGTGTGTGTGTGTGTGTATGTGTAAGACTGGTGCCTGCAGAGGCTGGAAGAAAATGTGGGACTGGAGTTACAGATGATTTTGATTTTTTGATGCTGGGAATTAAACCTGTGTCCTTTGGAAGAGCAACTGGTGCTTTAACTATTGAACCATCTCTACAGCCTCATAGCTGTTTTTTAACACTGAATTGTGCCATTAATTCACTGTGTTTGGTATTTATAGCCTTATGCTCAGGGATATTTTCTTTTTGTAGCACCTGGGGTCAAAACCATGGCTCCAAACATGTTGGTAAACTACTTTACCTCTGAGCCCTCTCCTTAGCAAATCCTCCACTACACCTTCATTTTCAATAGTCATTGACATCTTCCAATACTAATTATATGGGTGTAAATGAATATGACAAATATTTTAAGAAATTTGAAAAACAGAGACATATAAGAGACAATGAAAGATGTATGTGAAAAACACAATTTTCTTGGCAGGGAGCGCAACTTGCATTGCTGATCAGTGGTCAGATGCATAGACAACATTTTGCCATCTCCCTGCCTGGCCACCAAACATCAGTGTCTATGGTAGTGGTGGTTGGGATGATAGAAAGAACCAGCATTGAGAAGATGGTCAGAACAATGCTGGGCACACCAACTTGTTCTATAGAAAATGTCCTTTATCACTTACAGTTTTCCCAGGCCACCTTCAGTGGGATTCTGACTTACCTAGTCAACAGGATTGACACAAACTTTCATGGTCTATTATTTCTAATAGTAACTCATGTGATTTCTCCCTCTATCAAAAATCACCTTATCTGGAAGTATAATAACAATAGCGTCAAAAATTTTCTTCATTATGGTTCCTCTCTGCTCAAGTAATTTTGTGAGGACTGGAATATCCATGCAAATGGTAACATTTTTAGAAGATTTAGGAGCTGAGAACATTTGGAAACTATTCTAGCACTGCATATTTTACATTGGCTAATCATTTTGTAATTTGAGCTCATATTTACACAGGCAGAAAATCATTAGATGATGCATAAAGTGGAAAAAAACTCACCGACAGGTTCCAGTGTCACTTTGGAAATAGAAGACAATTGGAAGATTTTGTTAAGTTGAATGTATTTTTCTCAGTAAAAATTAAAGTGATTGTGTCAGGCAGAGAATTGTATTTCATGTAGTATTAGCTTAAAAGGAACAAATGATATATTTGCAGTTAGTTTTCTGCTGGAGAGTATGGCCACACTGCTAAGCTGTTTGTGTGTGTGTGTGTGTGTGTGTGTGTGTGTGTGTGTGCGCGCGCGCGCGCACGCATACACACATTGCAATGTGCTGGGGGGGATCTTGTATGGGTATGTTTGTATGTACATGTGAGTGCACTCAACTGTGTGTGAGAAACACATTTTTTGCCCTTCTCAATAGTTCTACACCTGGACTTCATTATATTGATGAGACTGGCTGGCCAGTGAGGACCTGCATGCCTCCCGAGGCCTTGCTACCACCCTAGTACTGGTGTTGCAAAGAGGAGCTATAGTACCTAGGCTGATATGATATATGTGCTGGGAATCTAAAATCAGGTTCTCAGGTCTGCACAGCAAACAGCTTACTGTTATGCCACTCTCCAGCTCTGGTACTATTCTTTCTTAGTATATAACTCTGAGTCTTAACCTGAAAAGGAAATTATCTATTTTTTTTTTTTGAGGAACATTGGGTATACATTAATCTGTCCTTTCAGTTTGCAACTAAAACTTCTTGGTAAAAATACAAATAATATAATAAAAAGTAACAGAATCTTTGGAGGGTTGTTAGGGTTTTGTTTAATTTGAATTTTCAGATTCAGAGCTATTTTAGGTTTAAAACAAAAGTATACTCAGAAAATTCTAACTGTGAAATTATTTTCTTTATCATGAAAAGTTAGACAATTTACTAAATATATATATATATATATATATACACACATATATATTTATACAACAAGAGATTAAAAGAGTCCTATAAAATATTTCTTCATAGGTTAAAATTCTTACATCTCATTTATCTTACACAAATAATTTTTCCTGGAAATCTACATATTGACCTTTATATTTAAATTTATATTATCTTACCAAGATCATAGAAGCTTTTATTGACATAAGGAAAAACGTATTATGCCATATGCCTGATAATAATTTTACATGAATGAAAGGCAACAGCTTTGATTTTAATGTCATAGAATTTAATGCTTACTTTGTTTATATTAGTGTAATAGAAAATTATTGGTGCTACTATTTAGTATTACACGTTAGGGTAGATTTATCATCCATTGTTTTCTTAACACTCACAAATGGGAAAATATATAACATTTTGTTTATTCTTTTATATTTAAAAGATAAAATTTAGAAGTTAATGTAAATTCTCAAACTTTGCTGAATTTCATATAAGACATCCAAATAATTCTCCGAAGCATTAGGTATCTTTTAATTTTTATAGTGAATAAACCATTTGATATTTGGAAGGACTAAAGAATTTGCAAATACACCATATAAGATAAATAGCCACTCAAAGTCTGGAAGGCTTTCCTGGCCACACTTTCTTCACAGTTACTTACAGAGGTTCCATAGGGGATACACGTACATGGGGAACAAATTTAGGGAGTTCAAAACAAATTTAGGGACTTAACTCCCTAAGTCCCAAAGTGTGTCACATGCATGCCTGTAAATGTCAAAATAGATAATTAATATGTGTTAATAAAATAAATATAACTCTAAATTACTAGGTGACACCAGAGATTATATCAGGTTTAATTTAGAAATACTAAATATGTTAGAACTGCAGCATTGGAAGCGTCATCAAATAAGACCAGTCTCTTTCATACAAAATCTGAGGCTGCTATGAAAACTGTTCACAAAGCCTTCAGGACCTCAGCTAGCTTCAGCTCTGCACCTTCCAATCCACAGGTATAGCTCCATCTTCGGGGGTTCAAGACTATGTTATTCAGCCACCATATCCCATTCTGAAAGTATGAGAAATTAAGTTGTTCTATAACTATGGGAGGTAGGGGTGATAGCGATCGCAGTGCATTCAGTATTCTTTAACAGCAGGGCTGTGGACAGAACTCAGATGCCTAATAGGCTCCATTGTTTGAACACTTGATCCTTGGCTGGTGGTGCTGTTGTGGGAGGGTCTAAAGTATTTAGGGAGCTGAGCCTCACTGGTGACTGTCCTCACAGGGATTGGTCTCTGGAATCTGAAATTGAACAACCTTCCTCTACTGACTGTTTACTCTCTGCTACTGGATCCTTGGAGATGTCCAGGATCTCAGTCACACATTCCTACCTTCTCTGAACTCTGTCAGAGGAACCACATGGTCTCAAACCATGAACCTTCTTCTTTAAGCTGTTTTTATTTCATATTTGTTTTGTCGTAGTGATGGAAAAATGTAACAAGAAACAGAATGTAGCACCATTGCTCATTCCTGAGTATTTATTTAGAAATAGACAGGGGCTGCAGGGAAGACTCACAGATTAAGAATACTGGCTGCTCTTCCAGAGAACCTGAGTTTGATTTCCAACCCAGACAGTGAAGGTAAAAAGTGGCTGTGACTCCAGTTCTATGACATGGTTACTCTTTTCTGGCCTCCACAAGTATTGCATGGATGTGGCACACAGACACACATTCAGACAAATCATCCTAAATATAAAATAAAAATAAGAAACAATAAGACACAGCTTAGATTACTTTTATCATAGCATCAGACCATTAGAATCCTTTAGGTTACAGGATCTTAAAGAAGGATGAGAACCCCTAACCATCCCTGAGATGCCAACTCTGCTGAAGCTTTGACTAGATAAATTATTTTGCTTTGTAAGACATTAGTTATGAGTCTGGGAAACTGAACCATTTCTCTTTTATGTTTTGTGTATTTTTTTTTTGTGGAACTTAACAAAATTCTGGCTTTCATCTTTCGGAAAATAAAACTCTTCGATGTTTACAAAAGAGAAAATAAAGAAAAAAATTTGACCTCTCTACCATAAAACACATATACATAAATATAACATTTTTGTTTTAATAGAACACAGATAAAATTAGAGATTGATAAAACAATAAAACCTAAAAACTAAAAATTGTTACAACCATTTTTGCCATACTAAAATGTTTTCTAATTATTCCAAATATAAGATAAAAAACAAACAGGTCTCCAGAAACAATGAATCATGAAGAAACTGACAATGAAATATTTCTTGAAAATGTAAGTAAAATGTATAACAGGGCCTTTATTTGTACTTGTTCTTTGCCATAAAGTCTATAGCATATCTTTAGAAGCAATGAAATTCTTGTGAGAAAAGAGCAAACATGTTTGGTATGGAATAGTTACTTGTTCTCCTCTGACATTTCTCTCGAATTCCACGCTGCAGTGATGTAACTGAAATTTTCTATTAGTTCCTTTGAAATAAGAAAGGTGAAACAAGTATGTACATGTATGGACATCTACATATCTACCAGTTTTCAGTTTATTGATCCAGCCACAATTTTCTGTACTGACTGCATTTTTTAAACAAATGATATTCTTTTGCATAATATTCTTAAGTTGTTTTTAAAATCGTGAAGTCATCTTTAATAGAAGAAATTAGGCAAACTCACTTCATGAGCTTTTAGTCTTTAATGCATTTGAAATTAGTATTGTTCCCACAGTGGTGAAATACATGAACTAAAATAAGCAGCCCAATTCCTTATGTAGATAAAAGGAGGTGTCATGAAGAATCAAGCCTAGCTATTGGTGAATGGTTACTGCTTGGGAGAAGGGGAGAGAGAGGGGTTTCTTTTGAATGTCTCTCCTTGAACATGCAGGAGATGCTTACAGGACTCAGTGGGTTTCAAAATGAAGCACATGAAGGTAGAAGAGAAATGCTTGCATGTGTGTGGAAGATGGATTGGATGGGAAGGAATGTGAAGCTTTTTCAAAAATTAGGTTTAGGGTGCTTTAAGGCAATCTACTCAGAATGTTTCTAAAGTGATACATTGCTACAGGTGTATAAGATTTGAGAAAATATTTATATAAGGTTTCCAACTTGAAATTATATTGCAATTGTAAATTACATCCAAACACTAACACTTCTCAAATTAATAAGAGGCTTTTCCCCCTCTCTAACTCTCTCTCTCTCTTTCATACACACACACACACACACACACACACACACACACACACACACACACAAGTAAATAAATAAATATAATGATATTTTAAAGGAAAGGAATATAGCACAGAACAAAATAAAGGCTACATTGCATCTGGGGCTAATATTCCATAGGAGGGACAGATAATAAAATCAACGTGTCAAAAACAAGTTATAGAATACCAGGGGCATCCAGCCCTTGGGCAGAGGGCCACCACATGTACCCAAATATGGCTGTGGTTGCACTCAAACACAAAATACATGCTTTTTAAGGCTTCTTCTTAGTCAAGATTCTTTAGAGGAACAGAACCAGTGAAATAAATATATACATATATATATATATGTATATATTTATATTTATACTATTTGTACATATATACTGTTTAACAGGTCAGCTTACATAAAAACAGCAACAATAGCTGGATCACACCTGAGAGACTGAAAGCCCAGTAGTTACTCTGGTCTCAAGGTTGGATGCCTCAGGAGGGAGTTATCCCACAGTAGTTGTCTCTCCCTGGGAAGGCTGAAGACTTGATAATTTCTCAGTCTACCAGGTTCCAGGCCTGGACAGTTCTAATTTGGTATGAAAAACTTTGATGGTTTTTGGAAAATGGCTAGTCCTTTAGTCTAAGACAGAAGCTTGGAAATGCTGGTTATGACACCAAAGAAGGAACAGAATGAATCAACTCTAAGACTATGCATTATAGGGCTGTGTCTCTACCCAGAGTGCTTACATATGCACAAAGAATTAAAACACTCAACAAATGGTACAGTAGAAAACCAGCCACAGATATGAAATCAAGATATAGAATGAACTCTGAATATAAAAGAACAGCCAACCATTTTAAATGTTCCTAGAAGTTCAAAATAAATGAGAATCAAGCATTGAATTTAACAGCCTGCATACACTGAAGACCTTAATCAGAGCCTTTCCCTACAGAAAACTACTTTGAACGTGGAGATTCATGGCTGCCAACAATGTAGAGAATAAGCAATGGTTTGGGACCCAGCCATAAACAAGTCACTTACACTGGCCCTCTAAGTTTAGGAAACATTGGGAAAGAGGAGCTAGGATACACTGAGGAGCTGGAAGACATTGTGAGATGCTACATCATGCCTTTCTCAACACTCAGAGCAAAAAATGCGTGTCCTCTACACTGCAAGGGACCCATCTTCAATCACTGAGCAGTGGCTCTTAGTGCTCTATACTCTAACTGTGAACTATTGGCTGGTGATAGAGAGTGAAGGAGGGAAACTATTGTGTTTAGTGTTATACCCACTGCTGAACCCACCAGGTTCTAACAGATAGCTTCAAACTTATGGTCACAGACAGCTCTAATCAACTGTCTGAACACCAGTGGGAATAAGATGTGGCAGATGTGATGGGAAACTGTGGAATGAAAGTTGTCATATGCATTGTATTTGTGTGTAGAATTTTCTAATGGCAAAAGTAACTCAAAGAAATTCTTATTCTTTTGAATGAGAATTGCAGAATTAGACAGTACACATTTGAATAACACTAGTGAGAATTTCTCTTATAAAAGACAGCAAATAAATGCTAGATATTTTTTGTTTGTTTTATTTTGTGAGGTTTTAGGCGCTGAGCCCATTGTTTCACATGTCCTAGGCAAGTGCTCTGTCTACCTCTGATCTATAACTTCAGCCCTAACAAATAGAAATCTTTAGAATATACATAAAAACGTATAACTATTATACATGTATATTGAAATGAAGACTATGCTTTTATTATAGAGATTATGTATAAAAATTCCTAATTTATTTAAACATAAAATTAGAAAAAAAAATTCAAAGAATAGAAATAAAATTATCATTATACTACCATTCAGTATACTACTTTTCAGTGCTTGCTGACCGTCTCTGTGTTATTTGAGACAGGGTATCATACATCCCAAGTTCATCTAAACCTATCTAAGTGGCAGTGAATGTCTTTGAGCTTCAAATCCTGAACCTACCTCTCATGTGCTGATATTAGAGGCATGACTCACATGTGGCTGCTTGTTTTTATTTCGGTCTCATCATGTAGATCAGGGTCCTTTGGATTGTGCCTTGATTCTCTTGCTCTGCCTCTCATGCTAGGACCACAGTTGTGTCCCATTAAACTTGTCTCTCAGTACTTAGGCTTGTTTTGCCTAAGTATTGAGTAATTAATTGCCGAGCTCCATGAAGAGCTTGCCAAGGAATCTGAACATCATCTCTGACATGTATCATTGCGCATGTATTGAGGATTGA
The DNA here is from genome assembly GCA_026225945.1 of Cricetomys ansorgei. Classification (NCBI taxonomy): domain Eukaryota; kingdom Metazoa; phylum Chordata; class Mammalia; order Rodentia; family Nesomyidae; genus Cricetomys; species Cricetomys ansorgei. The sequence continues at coordinate 5,625,007 of JAMJFZ010003624.1, forward strand.
AAATCATACAGTCTTTGGCAAAATTATTAACTCTGAAACTGCTGACAAAGCCAGATTTGAACATGGTGTAAATCAAGAGGAAAGGCTGCAGTTCAGTCAAACCCTAGGTGCCAAAACAGACATTGCTCTTTATCTGGCCTGCAAGCCATAGTTTATTAACTTTTCATGAAATTTATTGTCCCATTTAAGATTTCTTCCTTGAAACAATTATTTAATAACCCATGGCCTTAAATTTGTGCTTTTCAGATACTTCTGGAGCTTAAGGCCATCCACTGAAGTGTGGTTGGGTTGACTACTCCACTCTTGATGTAGGGAGAGTGCCCAGCCTGCTCCATTTTGTACCCTGTTTAAGCAGTAACCCTGGGAGGACGTCTCATTTTTCTGGTTAAAGGCTAGTGTGGGGATGTGTGGATGGAGTGGGGAGGGAGATTTGGAGGAGAGGGGAGATAGGAGTAGCTGGGAGAAGTGGAGGGAGGGGAGAAAGGGTGTCGAGATATATTATACAAGAAAAGACGAATAAATAAATAAATAAATAGATAGATAGATAGATAGATAGATAAAAAAACAAATAAAATGTTTGCCAAAAAATAAATAAATACATAAATACATAAAACAATTCCCAAGGGACAGCTTTTGCCCTTTATGAACTGTGTGAGGACACATCAGGGAGACACCCTTTATGCGGCAGAAAAACTGATTTAAAAACCCACCCATAGCTAGATCTAGAATTATCCAGCTTTCACAGGCTTCAGAATTGAATGCTTGTATTTTTTTGAGAAAGTTGCCAGTAATACTTGACTATAGCAGCTTGGATGGACCAGTAAGGAATTTTAAAAAAGAAGGAAGCTTGAGCCCAAGCCTGTCAATGTTTGCTAGTGTTTTGTTTCTGTACAATGTTTTTCACTGAACTCTCTGTGTTCCAGATAATAAGATTTCTGTCGAAGTCCCTAAAGATAAGCATCTCCCAGCATAATGACAGCTGCTCTGCCATAAATCAGGACAGCTCATCCATGCACAAGACTTTCTAAGTTAATAAAATATTGATTAGTGGAAGCGTATGGTTTATAATCAATGAGGAACAAGATCTCCTTAGGTTATATCAGTATAATTTTTTTCACTCAGCACTAGTCCCTCTACAGTTGACAAGACCAAGGAGGAGGGCATCATAATGTGTATGTGCATGTGTGTGTGTGTGTGTGTGTGTGTGTGTGTGTGTGTGTGTGTGTATTCACATATGTTTTCAAAAGAAAGAAACTTTTTCCTTGACATGCTATTGTTTTAGAAATGAAATGAGAGAGGAGAGAGTGGTATAAGAGAGTCTAACACTTAGAACCAATTTAATGAACATCAGCATCAGAATATTTCATGACAGATGACAGATGGCTTATGGGGAGTCCATAACAAGATAGTGACTATGTTGCTTACTGCCTCAAAGCATCAAATCACAAAGGGCTATCCAGCTTGCAGAGTAGAAAGAGGCGCCAAGTGCTTTAGAAAGGAGAGGAGCTTGGAGCTCGCTGCCTGCAGTGTTGAGAAGCCAAGTTTAAAGAGCCTCGTGGTGAGAACAAGAGGGAGCACATTATTTTCATTCCAACTGCCTGTCTGTCTTCACTTAAAGATGCAGTGTATGCTTTGTTACAGGCATTTATGAAGATTAATTATTTGACAAGTACTAAGAGCTATGGTTGTGTTCCATGGAACTTTCTCATTAATCAACATGTAAGCTCCTTTAGTCTTGGTCTCCAGACTTATTTTAGAGCTTACTGCTGAGTCCATTCTACACTTGTAGAAGCAGACCAAGAAGAAAAGCATTGTTTAACATTTAATACTTTGGAACTTTCTCTAGATTTTATAGCAGGTGCTTGCTATCCTTGTGAACTCTCCAGAAGCCTGCTTATCATATTAGAAGCCATTCTGGAGTGAGAACATTTGAAACATCTCAGTAGGTTTACAGATAACTGAATATTATTACAAATATGATACAAAGATTTGTAATGTGGAAATACAGTTGATAACACCCATTGATGGTCTTAAGACCTGGGTTCCCACTGTGGTCCATAGGCAGATTCAGAGAAGACTAAAAGTCAGAAATATTTTCAGGAGATAGATTTCTGATAATATTTACCAGACAATCATACCAAGAATCAAGTCCTGGGAGAAATTGAAAATATATCTAAGGAAATTTCCTTATTGGCCTCTTTAGATGTAATGAAGCTTATCATTTCCCTAGAACAGTAGTAAGCAAGCAAATGTGTTACAATCAGGCCAAGTTTCCCCATCTCACCTCTGCTAAGTGACTATAGCTATGCAACAAAAATACAAAGAACACTGAAATCTGAAAACACTGAAAAAGGAATTTTTGTATGTGAAAACAAGTCTTGTTGGCATGTTCATGAGCCAACATGGAATGACATATATTTCATTCTATAAGTTAGTCTGTTCTTTACAAATTTTGTGTACCTTTCATATTTTGAGGAATTAAGATGCAGATTAAGGCAAATAACTAGGAGAATTGATCATGATTTTCATACCAGCCATAGAAATCAACAATTTACTGAAGAAGAGAATGGAAATAATATCTGAAATTCCATAGCCTGGAGGTGGTGGTACACACCTTTAATCCCAACACTCAAGAGGCAGAGGCATGAAGATTTTTGTGAGTTCAAGGCCAGCGTGGTCCACAGAGTGAGTTCCAGAACAGCCATAATTACAACAGAGAAATTCTGTCTCAAAGAAAAAAGACAAAACCAACATATGAAATTCTAATTCTACAATAGCTCTCTGTGTGTGTGTGTGTGTATGTGTGTGTGTGTGTGTGTGTTTGTGTGTTTGGTATAACTTCATGAATGTTAGAGTAAATAGAAGGAAGAGGAAATGGATCATTTTGTTCATTTCTAAGTGTGTGTAGTGTATATGTGTACGTATGCATGAGTATATGAACATGTCATGGGATTGTGAAGTCAGAAGTTGATGTCAGGTGTCCTTAGTCACCCATCAGCCTGTGTAGTAAGGTAAGATCTGTTACTAAGCATGACACTCACTGGTCTACTAGATTGCCTGACTAGTGACCCCCAAGGACCTCCTATCTGTGTCTTTGTAGGGCTAAGATTATACATGCTTGCTACCATACTAACTTTATTATGTGGGTGATGAGGATCTGAACTCAAGTCTTCATGCTTTCAAGACAGGCACTTCAGCAACAGTGCCATCTTTCTGGTCTTTGAAAAAATAGACTTTTTGACCCATGGATACACTGATGCAAATTTTGATACTTAGAACTCCCTCATAGATCTAGAATTGAGAACCCATAGTCCTCTTTACTCAAAGACTATTTTTAATGTAAATCATTATCCATGGGTAATTTGGACAACTAAAGCATTATCACAGTATCACACTGCTTAAGACTTAAGAATGTTGGAAACATATGCACTGTGTTTATTTGCATGACCTTTATCCTATAATTTTCACTAATGCAACATTTTAGGGTTGTTTAGACACACATTCAATAACGTTATCCATGCTTCATTGCAATGTACCACGAAGCAGCAGACTTATTCCCCAAAGAAATACAAGACGAGTGTCACACTCATTTGTTATGAATAAGCAAACAGTACACTGTGTCTTTCTCATTAGCATGGCTGTTCATACAGGAATATCTGGTTTTCTCTTGCTATTATTTTTTAATGTATGGTTTAGTTTATTCTCTGGTTATACATCTTTCATTTCTAGAGTGAAAGAACCTGAGGTTTACCTTATTTTTCAGCCTTGGAATGAAATTGTATTTCATGATGGATTCATTTTGCCAAATATTCTTTAAAATATTTCAAATGTCACTTGTAGCTATGCATAGTGTGCATCCGATGAATTACAGTAGTTAACTTTCTGAGTTAAAAGCAAAGACTGAGAACATCTTTCTGTTTTCTAAGGATAGTGTAAGTTCTGCTAAGTGTTGTCACTCAATGATGGCACATTCTTTTAATTAAATGTTTGCCTTAGCAGCAGCATTGTTCTCTCCAAAGAAATTTCTAAGAGAATAAAATATACCCTTTTTTGGCTTCATATAAGTGCCAGAAGCCTCACCTATCACCAGGGTACAGAAATAAATAGAACATTATCATCTGACACCAATCTATACCAACATGGCCATAAAAGAAATCTAGTAATGACTCATGACACTTCATTTGATTCTAACGTGAAAAGGAGCTGTTGATGCTGATTCCAGTGATCACTACTGACTACACAGAGCCCACAGAATGACACAGAATTTATGTATATGTCAAGTCGATAGGTAATCTTAGGTAATGATGTCATCAACACCCTTGCTATACCCCTAATTGCTGCTAAGTATGTCAAAATTTTTTGTTCCATAGAAACTCAAATTTAAACTTGTCTCTACTTATTCGGAAGCAATTTTATACAATTTACCTTCTGATTTCCTTCCTCAGAAAAATAAAATGACAGAAAATCTTTCTAACTTGTGATGAAGTCTGAATTTTACGAGTTGAGAAGATAGTGATCAGTGATTGAGAGACGGCTCAGTGGTTAAGAACACTTGTTCTTGCAGAAGATCTGGGTTTGATTCAAACCTACATGGCAGCTCACAATTGTCCATAATTCCATTTCCAGTATCTGATGCCCTCTTCGGATCTCTACAGACACCAGGCACACATGTAGTACAAAGACAAATATGGAAGCAAAACAGAAAACATGCAAGAAAAGCACTCATATACATAAATAAATTAATATGAAAAGAAAAATAATAAACAACTAGCTTTAACTAGTTTTTAGAAAATAGACCATTTGTCAAAATTCAATCATATATGTTTGAAGTCTGTTCTATCTATGCTACAAGTTAATTTATTTAGCCTTTAAGTTTCTCATATTAGCAGAAACCTCTCATTTTTGTTCTCTCACTCTACATATATTCCCCCCTACACACATACATGTTCACACATGGGCTTTAATGATGATGATAAAATATAACAAAATAAACCTACATATTGATCTGGTTTCCATGACTCAGAGAGAATTTTCAGCTTATACTCCTAGCTAGTTCAGAGTTTGCACATATTCACTGAACACACACTAAAATAGAGACAATAATAAACTCTCTTTAAATTTAGAAAGAAGTAAAGCAAGAAAACGTGTCAGGGTATCTGGTTTTCCTTTAAGCATTGCTTACTGGAGTTAATATGATTATCTCAAATTCTGGCTCACCTTTGCTGGGCCAACTGGGCATTACAGATAAATCTATCCTCAGCTTTGTTTCCCTATTTGTTTCCACATTCATATCTGTAGCAATTGATCTCCTGTCATGGTAATGTTTAGAGCTGATTTCTAGAATAGCTTCTCTTTCTCCACACTGCATTAATAATGTTCTTTCTACTTCTAAGTTGATCACTGTAATTCACTGGGATCAAGTGAAGCAGCATTGTGTACACACATGCATAAATCTGAGTAAGACATATTTCATACTGTGGAAATATGGAACCGAAAAGGATTAGTCCAGGGATGACAATAAACACAAGGGGTGGATGGTAGGCAAATGTGCTGCGGACACAGGAACAGTTCAAATGAATTGTAGAGAAAGATGCACTTTTGCCTACAGGTGTGAAGATGCTCAACAGAAGACCTTAGAAGACAGGAAAAAAAGCAATGGAGCCACACACCCAGCTGGTAATCTATGAAGACAAGAATGAAAAATGAGTTGAGGCAGAAACACAACCAAGGGTGAAGTACTTGAATTCAGAGACAGTTAAAATATCTCTTACAACATTTTATATTGCTGAAGGAACTCTATGCAATATCAAATCCCTGATGAAAAAGATGGACTTGTAAATAGACTGCACAGAATAGGAAAAACTTGTATAATGTAAAGGTATTCCTAACAACAATAGTGCACAAATAATTAAAAATGCATTCATCATAAATATGAATAGTAAAAACACATCTATTGAGGAAAATGCCCTAATCTGAAATTAGGCAAGAGTATACATATTAGGATGGTTTTAGAAAAATCTTTGCAAGTCAGATATTTAGCTAAGGTATCTAGTTATTGTAAAATATGTACACACACATATACTCTGGCAGGAAAGTATATGAAATCTTCAGGATATACAATATACAATAAAGTATAATAATGTTTGATATGTATATTTTGCCATGTATTTAAAAGTTGGTTACAAAGCAATACAAAATTATGTTTTGGTGTCAGAAGCCTGATCTGTACATATAACAGGACAGTCTCAAGAATATAGTAAACAATAATCTGTGGCTCATGACATTGAAACAAAGTTTGAAGAATGTCACAGAAAGAATATCATAGACTGCAGTATCCTTGCTACTCTCGCTACTCCTCCAAAGGAGCACTTGCTACTCTTCCAAAGGACCTGGATTGTGTCTCCAAATTCCATATCAGATGGCTCACAACTACCTGTGACTCCAACACCAAGGGATCTGATGCTCTCTTCTAGCCTCTGAGAAGACCCACATACATGTGGCATATGTGTACAAGCAGACTTACATAAACGGTGACAATAATAATATGACTCTATACAGTGTTTATGAATAGTAGGGCACAATCTACTTTTTCCATAGCAATGGCAGAATGCCAGGCATTAGCAACACTATGGAGGAAGGACTGAGTCTTGGCTCATGGTTTAAGAGGTTTCAGTCCATCATGGCCTATCCACTGTCTTCATGTCCATTCTGAGGCAGAAAGCCAAGGGTATAGGATATCTTCCTGTTACACCAAATGCAGAGAGAAGAGGTTGCTGAGGACGAATTATAAACTAACAATGACACTCTCAGAGCCATACTTCCTGCAAATAGAACCACCTCCCAAAGTTTCAACAATCTCTAAAAATAACAGCACCAGCTGAGAGCAAGTATTTGGGATGAAATGTATTCAAAATATTGGAAACAGGTAAATTTGTAAAAGGTCTATATCTAATACAGTAAGATGCAAAGTGTGGAGCAAGTAAGGAGGTATTGATAGCTATTTCATTTCTGGCCTGGCTGTCATGTTTTTACAAGAACAAAATGTTATATAATGCTAGAACTAAAAAAATTTTTAAATGCAAACATAATAAAATATGTATAATGTAACGCCATGACTTTGTGTGAACATCGAATGTGTAAATTCTGAAAACTGGGATAAATATTGGGCATACTCAACAAAATTTCTAGAGTTTTCTATAGTTGAATAAGTTCCTTCATGTTCAAATTAGTTCCTAATCTATTTGGTCCTGGATACAGTATAACACATGAAAATCCAACAATCAAGCGTTGGCAGTGTTGATGCTAACATTAGCATCGCAATGTGTGAACAAGGCTCAATATGATATGCTCAAGGGTCTTTCTGCTACTTTATCCCTGAATAAATGTTCTTAACTTTTATTATGTATAGCCTATTGTATTGCATATAGTAAGTTAATTTAAAATATGTGGGATGTGTGTGTGTGTGTGTGTGTGTATGCACATTCTTATGTTTATGTGGAGGCCAGGAGAGGACATCATATGTCCTTCTTTATCACTCTCAACTTCCAATGCTTTGAGACAAAATTTCTGTTCTTCTAGGATCTATCTTTCTCTACTACCCTATACTGGAGGACTGGCCCAGGCTACCACACCATGTTTTTTAAACATAGATGTTGGTAATTTAATTCAGGTCTTTACTCTTACAGAACACATTGCCTTATCTACAGAGATGCTTCATAATTTCCATATTTAATGTTTGGTTTTATTTTTTAAGTTTTGTTTTAATTACATATATGTGTATGTCTGAATATATATGTGTGTGTACACAATTACATGCATATTTTATGTTTTTATTTTTATTTTTTCTCATTTAAGTGGATTTTTTCAACTATTTTTAAAGTTTTTCTTCTCTCATATAATACATTCCAACACCCCTTCCTCCCCTCCCTTTGCTCTTCCTATCTCCCTCATCTTCCCTTTTCCCCTGATCTTCCCTCCCTATACCTACTCCTACCCATCCTCATCTCCTCCCCTCCCCCACATAAAAGCATTACTCCCAGGGTTGTTGCTTATGCAGGGCATAAGATGGAGCAAGGCTAAAAACTTATCCTTGCATCAAGGGTGAACTAGGAAACCCAATCTGAGTTTAAAGGGTTCCAAGGGCAAAAGGAAAAGAGTTTCCCCTACTCTGGTCTGTAGGAGCTCCGCAAGAATATCAAGCCAGTAAACCACAAGATCTAGGAGACACTGGAGTTTCTAAGTCGGCTGCTGCAGACTCTGTGAGCTCCCAAGAGTGCTGGTCAGTTGCCTCTGTGGTGCAGGTCCTCCTGATATCCTTGACACTTCTGGTCCCCACAGGGAAGAGAGTCCCTTCCTCCTACTGTTCTTCAAGATTCCCTGAGTTCTGCATGATTCTTGACCCTGGATCTCTGCATCAGCTCACATTACCTGCTCAAGGAAGCCTCTCTGATGAAGAATGGGCTAGACATTCATCTATGAGTAGAGCAGGATATCATTAGAAATCACCTCCTGGCTATCAGTTCTCTTGTTCCTGACCTGACTTGTGGTATCAGGTATGGATTTCCTTCTTTCACATGGGGTTCTGCCTTTCCACAGTCCCAGCAGATCCTTTAGGGAGGGAAGGTTATAGGTTGAAGGTTTTGTGGCTGGCATGGTGTCCCAGTCCCATCACTGGAAGCCTTGCCTGCTTATGGGAGATGGCCTATTGAGACTCCCCAACCCCACACCTAGAGATCCTCCCCAGGGTCTCCCTCATAAATTCCAGTGCATTTCTACTGCCCTAGGTCTCCCAGTTCCCCCTTCCTAACTATCTAAATAAAGAATTCTCAAACGTGGAATCTCAAAAAGCTGAGAAAAACTTAAAGAAATGTTCAACTTCCTTAGAAATCTGGGAAATGCAAATCTGAGAATCAATCTTACACTTGTCAGAATGGCTAAGATCAATAACACAAACAGCTCATGCTGGTGAGGATGTGGAGCAAGAGGAGCACTCTTTCATTGCTGGTGGGAGTACAAACTTGTACTGTCATTATGGAAATCAGTATGGTGATAACTCAGGAGATAGGGAATGGACCTACCTCAAGACCCAGCTATACCACTCTTGGGCATATACCCAGAGAACCCTCCATCCACCACAAGGACACTTGCTCAACTATGTTAATAGTGGCCTTATTCATAATAGTCAGGAACTGGAAATAACCTAGATGCCCCTAAACTGAAGAATGGATAAAGAAACTGTGGTACATTTACACAATGGAGTATTACTCAGCTATGAAAAAAAAATGACTTTGTGAATTTTGCAGGCAAATATATGGAACCAGAAAAAAATCATCCTGAGTGAGGTAGCACAATCTCATAAAGACAAACATGATATATGCTCACTTATATATGGATATTAACTGTTAAACAAAGGACAAAGGGGCTGCAATCCACAGACCCAGAAAGACTGTGCAACAAGGAGGGTACCAGTAGGGATCTCTCTGGTAAAGGGGAAACAGGAGAGAAGGCGGGATGAGGGGAAAATGGGAATGGGAAGAAACGGGGTCAGGTCAGGTAGAGGGATGGGGGAAAGAATACATGGAAAGACAGGTCGTATTTAACTTTTAAATTTTGTATACATTTATTGCAATATAAAATAAATGTTAACAGAACATTTCCCATCAATTCTTGTGACATATCTTCTGCCATCTTTAGAGCAAATCAGTAAATCAAGTTTTGCTTTAACAAAACAGTTGGTAAGACAGTTTGCATACCTAGGGTGAGATATCAAAATTTTAATTAAAAATATGTCCTAAGTCATTGAATTAATTTAAAAATATTATGTGTATTTAGATACTAGTTTTTTTCTTAGACATTTTGTGCCTCTATTAGAATGATGATGAACTTACTGAAAAGTATTTTATAAATACAGAAACATGATTTGGCTATGTAGGAGCTTTAAAAAATTCCCATTAGAAGAGATTCATCTTTAATTTAAAATATATTCACAAATGTAATATGCTGACTTAAATTTTCCCATTATTATGCTATTTATAGAATCTATTAGTTCTCAATCAATTGTCTTTAAATTTACAACATAGAATGCAAAAGTTAAAATAGCAACTGAGTATTCTAGAGATTTTATTTTAATTTATATATAAATAAATACATTGCAAATAATACATCCATTCATATAAAATGATTGAAAACTTTTGAGGGGGTTGGGAAGTACAAAAATAACTGTGTTGCTTACTAATATGAGTTAAATTAGCAGAGCTCTACCAAGTCAGTAGACTTTACTTCTCATGATCAGGACTGTCAACTAACTACCTTCCCCTGCCTAGGCTACAGGGAGAATAGTTACCCAAACAGCTCAGACACTGGTATCCTTATAGTTGCTGCCTTTTAAAATTCTGTCTTAGGACATTATCAACAACAGAAGCTGCACACTATAGTACCTTCTCAGGGACACAGATATATTCCTATGTTGATATCAAGAACAATAAAGCCATTAATTTGGGGTTTACTTTTATAAGTACACAACTATGGCACAGTTAGGACTTTAGAAGACAGATATTTTTGCATTCATCTTGCAATTGGAAGAAAGCCTTTCTTCTGTTATTCTACTGCTACTATTGATGCACATGACTGACTGCTTATAGTTTACAGCTACACATTCTAAAAGAGAATTCAAGAGAAATATTCTAGTTTACAAAACTCCATTACACTGAAAATACTTAGTGTTTAGACAACAAGGGTTTCTTCATAAATACAACAGTCTCATTTTCTTAATAAAATTTTATTAAAGTGTATATTTTAATTTTAAAGTAACTAATTAATTAGCATTTTAAGTATTTGGAAAACTGTAAGAAAATATAAATATATAAATAGAAGTTTAGGTGGGGAATTTTATTGTTGGAGAATGCTGAGCAACTAAACCCAAAAGTTAATGTTACATAAATATATGTGTATATATATATATACATATATGTGTGTGTGTGTGTGTGTGTGTGTTAAAGTACATATAAAGTATGTAAAAGTACATTAAGGTAATGTAAGTAATTTTTGATAATTTATTGTTTTATCACAAAAAATACATCAGTAAAGGCATTTTATAAAATACTCTTTGTCCTCTTTAATTTGTAAGTATATACTATTCCTAAAGGGTCATGGATCTCTGGGGTTAAAGAGAAGAATAAAATTTTAAGCATGATCAGAAAATAATTATAAATTATCTTTAGAGTATTAAAATGTAATATTCCAAGATTATGAAAGCAAACAGAAGTATACTTTAAAATATACATAACTGACATTATTATCTGGCATAATTTTATTTCTTCTTAGAAAATTCAGGAAGTAGAGCAAGGAAAAAATGTTTGAATAAAATTAAATACCCTGGTGTTTCTTTAATGTTAAGCAACAATATTGTTTAGTTCACTTTTCTACATAGTACAAAATTGCACACTGTAATATGTGGTTTGGTCAACTACATCCTATTTTTAAATATTCTATGTTTTCAGTGAGAGTGGGAGAGGAGTTAGAAAAAAGAATGTGAAAGCAGGAATTGGATTAAAATGCATATATAGATATAATTTTGTCAGAAAGAATGCAATTTGAAAATAAAAGTTATGTAGAGTGATGTTAGTGTAAAAGAGAGAGAGAGAAAGGAGCTCTAAAAATTCATCACTCAATAAATTCCAGTAAAAATGGTGCCATTTAACAACTTCATTTGAGTAGCAAGATTACCCAAAGTCTAGAAGCATCCTGTGGGATGTTATCATGTAAAAAGCTGAATCTGGGAAAGAGTTATGAGTTTTGTGACATTTTATTGTACTTCATATCAGATCTGTTTTCTGACTTCAGTCTCTTCATTGGTCTTGGAAAAAAAAAAAAAAAACATCCCACATTCCATGGGAGAGAGCAGATCTTTCAAAGCCTCATTTCTAAAGAACTGCCTTCATATACCTGTCAGGTGGCTTCTTGTAAGTCCATTCTGAGGCTTGTTTTGATGAAACCTTACTGTAGTTTGTCAGAGCTAAACGCTTTTCAAAGAGGAGCTGTCTCCACAAAACATGTACAGGCAAGTGTTTTAAACTTTGCAGCTTCCTGGAGCTATGTACCAGACAAACAAGCCAAGAGTTGGGCAAAGAACAGGTCAACCACAAAACTCAAAAGAACAAGCTGAAAAATATAATGTTTTAATGTCTTTGAAACACTTTTGATGTGTTCCTTGGAACTCAGCAATCCAACTCTATATGTGGGGTCATGAACATGCTCAGCCAAGACGTAAGTAGCTAATAGACTCTTCCTGTTGTCTGACTATGAAGTTTTGCACTGTGAGGAAGGGAAAGATACATCAGAATTTCAAATGAACTGGCTAGAAGTTAAGTCAAACCCAACACATACAGAAAATGGACTGCTGAAGATTAGGGGGGGACTAGGTTTAGCAACCGTTTGAGATAGTGTTTAATAATTGACTGATTAATAAATAGAAAATACAGAGTTTTCACATTACATTTTTTTAAATTATAGGTTTTTAGATATTGCACTAAGCAAGCAAGGACTAAACAATGCAAAACCAACGATGAACAAAATACTAAAGAAATGATGAATACATAGACACCTTGCCACAAAGCTCCCAAATGCCCAGGTCAAAAATTCAGCATTGATATGAGAAGATATAATTTGATGATTATAGTCAGATACTTTGAGCTATAGAAGGCTGACACCTAGTTATAGCAGACTACAGCTTTTCAAGGAGAAGTAGCTAATTTCCAGTATAGGCCTCGCGTTCAGACACAAAACAGATTCCTAGTAGGCTAAAAACTCTTGCATTCACTGTTCTTGCAGAGGACTAGGGTTTGTTTCCCAGCACCCACATGGTGGTTCACAACTATGACCAGGGAATCTGGTGTCCTCTTCTGGCCTCCTTGAACATAGCATGCAAGTGAAACACATATATACATGCAGGAAAAAAAATCAGGTAAAAAATATGAAAACAAATAAATCATTAAAAAATAGGAGAGCTATACCAAGCATGTTCTCTAAACACAATTAAATGAAACTGAAAAGTATCAATAGCACAAGATTTGAAAATTTTACAAATATGAGAAAAACAAGACAAAAACTAATAATTCACAAAGTGGTCAAAGGAAAAAAAAAACAGGTAAAGAGCTAGAGAATTGTTTGACATGAAGGTTAAAAGGAAACGTAAAAAAGAAAAAAAAAGCTTATATCAACAGTATACATTTGTGAGAAACCATTGTCTAGAAAGACCTGCCTTAAGAAAGAAGAAAGATGGTGAATCAATAACATCTCTCATCTTCAAAATTTAAGAGGGTAAAAGAGGCCAAAGAATGCATCAAGAAATGAAGGTCATAGAAACCTAGACACAAACAGAAAATAGAAAGCACATTTGACATCACAAAATACCAGAAACTGTTTCTTCAAAGGCATCAGTAATCTTACAAACTTTTAGTGAGATAAATCAATTTAAGGAGACAAAAGTTTCAAATGACTAAAAGAGAGAACAAGACAATGGATGGACAGTCTACAAAGCCAAACACTGCACGTACATCCAAAGAATTCAAGTTTGGTTCCCAGAACTCACACTGGGAAGTTCGGATTATCTGCAACTCCAACTCCCGTGAATTAGACTCATTCTCCTGGCCTCTGAGGGCACTTCAGCATTGTGCACATAACCATAAATACAGACACATACATGCATACAATTAAAAATAAGTGCATAATTAATTAAATTACAAAATGATACAGTAAAACAGAATAAAATGCCTAAGATTATAAAGAACATGATAAACATCTGACTACCAACATTAGTTAACTTCAGTGAAAATGACAAAGCTCTCCAAACTCTTATTGAACTATCTTATGCAATAGTAGAAAAGTGAAAAGACCTAGTAAGGTAATGAGCTAGTAATGAGAAAACATCCCAAGTTTAAGACCAAATGGTTTTATTGAATAATATTGCTGTTAACTTAAAGATTTAGTTTGATTTTTTGTGTGTGTGTGTGTGTGTGTGTGTGTGTGTGTGTGTGTGTGTGTGTCAGTGTATGGGTGAAATATATAAAATGGCCTGCAGAGACCAGAAGAGATCCTGGGAACTGAAGTGACAGGTCATTGTGAGCTGCCTGACATATGCTTGAGACCTTCGGAAGAACAGCAAGTGCTCTTAACCCCCAAGCCAACTTCAAAGCCCTGCTGAAAGTGTAAACTACGATTACTCATTGTTTTCAAGGTCTCCTGAACTATATGAGGAGGAATTGTATGAAGAGAAACTATATGGGGAACTGTCTTCCTCCTCATTCTGTCATGTGGCTGCACAGAACAGATAAAAATATCACATATGGAAGACAAAGGCCGTAAAACAATATCTCCTATGAATAAAAACACAAAATTCATAAAAAGGAATCTAGCAAACTGAATTTAGAAGTGTAAAAAAATGATTACACTGCATGAGCAATCGGAATTTATTGCATGAATTCAAGATTTGCTAAGCATATAAAACTCAAACATTTTAATACACCTTGTTAGTGACATGAAGAGCAAAAGCACATGTTCATCCCAATAGACTCAGGAAAATGTTTGACAAAATTCCATAGTCTGTATGATTGTGCTTTATTCATGAACACTCATGCGTAGGAGCAAGGCTCCTCAGCCCAATAAGCATATTCACAATGACTGTTAAGGTCCTCATTTGTAGTGAAATTATCCAAACTCCTCTAAGATCATGAACTAAGCATGAATGATGACTTCTAGCCATTCTCATCTATCCTAGACTTCATAGCCACACAGATGAAAAACGAAGATGGAAATAAAATGCTCTTACTTAACAAAGGAGAAAGTCAAACGATATGCACATCTATCATTACCAAATAAACTGAAGAATATGTACACAGAAAATTGCATCACATAGATGGATCCCTAAGATCATATAATGAGATGCCACTGAGTAAATCCTAGCTCTCGTTTTTTCTGCTAGAAGTGACCAATCTGAAGATGAAGCCACAACTTCACTGACAGTGTTAGCAAAAGACTTTTGAATAGTTATGTGTAAATTCAAACAAGCAGACACGAAAATTTCTTCTTTGGAAAACAAAAACATATTTTGTTCAGAAAACTAAGGACTTGACTTAAATAAGGGCAGTGGGATTATTCGGTGGGTAAATTTGCTTGCTGCTAGGCCTGATGACTTTAGTTAAATCTCCAGAATCTACAAGGTAGAGGGAAGGGACCAACTCCCCAAAATTATCTTCTAACCTTCATATTCTCTCCCTCTCTCTCTCTCTCTCTCACACACACACACACACACACACACACACACACACACACAGAGGCATACAATTAAATAAATATTATAAAATTTTAAATGTGTAAACAAATGAAAGGAAACCTCCATCTATAGACTGAGAGCATTTATAAAATAAAGTACTTTAACTTTTCTGCAGATTTAGTGTAATGTTTGGCAAAATTCTAAATGTTTTGTTATTGTTGTTGTTGTTGTTGTTATAAATGTAGACTCAGGACCTAAAGTGTAAAGAACACATCAGAAAACCAACAATCTTATAAACTGGTGGCACACTTCCTGGTTTTAATGCTTACTACAAAGCTCGAGTAAACAAATATAAGAACTTAGGAAACATGCTTCTGATAGGTATGTAATATCTAAAATCTACCAAATGTGGGGTTGTCCTAGAACTAAAGAGGGTGTTAAGCATGCCAGGAACCCGGAACTCCCACTATGAGAGCAGAAGGAATTGGGCTCCCCTCTGCCTCTGACAAACCACAGCTATGCCTCCTGCTTTCACAGCAAGGCACCACCCTGGGCACCAAGCCCTCAAAGTTGAGCAGCCTAGGTGATGTTTACATGAAGATGCTGCAGGCCCAGGGCTGGGACTTTCTTCTTCCTCTATGACCATATAAGGTCTCTCCCTGTGGTCCCTGTGAAACTACTAGGTCTAGGTTAGGAGCCCCTCACCTGCAAATAAGGCTGTCATACCTGCGCTGCCCTAACCAATGGCCCTTCCCTAAATGTCCCTGGTTGCCAGAGATCCTTCCCCTCTATAAATGTGACCAAGCAAACCAAGTTACATCCTCTGCCACGAATCCCAGAATGCTGTATTTCCCGCCAGCTCTCAGAGCCTTAGATCAATGCACCATCTGGATGTGTAGGCCCAAGTCCTAGGCTTCCCTTCCTATAGCTGTGCTGTTGGCCATGGGTTAGCTATTTCCAGGGATGAAAGCAGACATGAAGAAATCTTACAACCAAGAACCCTTTAAATATAAAATAATAATAATAATTCATAGAGTCTTTGCCTGTGCAGTGTCTTCAAGGATTTTTACTGGTTTTCCTGCAGTAATTCAAAACCCAGATCTTACATTAAGGTGAAGAAATATTTGCTGAAGAGACTTTCCTTTTTGAATGCATGCTTTGAAACTTTTGTTGAAAATTAAATGACAGAAGTCACCATCTCTGTCTGTGTCATCACATCCTACTTTAAAAGTTAATTTTTGGTGTGAATATACATATTCTGCCCTGGAAGAACCTCTTCAGATGAGGGTCTCTTCATTTTATTTCTTCATGCTGATACTTAATCGCAGTAAATTTAACCATAACATTAAGTACCTCAAGTTCCATCTACAGATGCTCTTCTTTTATGCCTTGGTAACTATTTTCTCTGGGGTGCCTGTGACTTTAGATATTGAGTAATTTAAAGAAATAAATATCAGAACATGATTCTACAGCCATACTTGAAGATAGATACCTGCTAAGGTCAAGTCTTTCTAGGTTTTTATGCACATGCCTATGCATTGTTAAATCTTTCCATTTTGTATGCATTTAAAGCAGCAGATCACAGATCCAACATTACTATTGGTCCAGCTTTATAGACAGAGGAACTGAGTTTGTTTACAAATTTTGATAATGCACTGAAGGTCAGAGAATTGTAATTGATAGGCCAGGGGCCAGAGAAGTCATTGAAGGTCATTTAAGCAGTATGCCTCTCAGCAAGGCAAGTTCTTACGTAGTGTGTGTGTGTGTCTGTGTGTCTGTGTGTGTCTGTGTCTGCGTGTCTGTGTGTCTATGTGCATGAGAAAGGGGAAAGAGAGTACTATAATATTTCATTTGCATTTGGTCAGAGAAGCTACAGATTCACCACCCTAAATTTGTCCTATCATGATCGACACAATACATAGAGAGGATTATTTTATCTCTATGTGAAGAAACACCTGTGAAATGCTAACTATGACTCTGCTGCTACTGTATTTTACAAATGCAGCATCATTTGATATACAATAGATAGGTTGGTGTCATTCCCTCTTCCTTCCTATATGTACGTGATAGCTTAGCATTTGGCCACTTATGTAAATTTTTTCTTTTTAATCTAGTGGGAAGAGAACCAGTTGGTGTGATTATCAGAGGGTACTGACTCAGAATTGGAATTCATTGAGCTTTAGTATAGATTTTATTTCTCTGTTATATCCTGCTTCTTGATACAGAGTATTTTTCCTGACTCATAGCTCCAGGCTCTTCCCAGCATTGCATGAAATTTCATTTCATATAATTCAGAACACTAGTGTGTCAGACAATGTTGTTACAAAATGTGATTTTCTAGCATATGGCATTATTTATCTACACTTTGATTAAATATGCTTTTATCCTCTTCTCTGGGAAAGTTGAGATGTTAAAGATAAGACCCAATAACAGGAGGTCAACAAAGCAAAGGACATGAGTCAATTTTCCATTGTGTTTTATATATTTTTTTTTCAAAATAAAAATCAATAATAATGATATGAGTTCTCTAAGGGTAAATGGCATTAATACAATAGTAGGGAAATGTACATGCCTGATATTTAGGTGAAGCTCAGTCCTGCCCTTCATTAACAGTGTATATAGTGCGCATTTAGTGGATATAGTCATATTTCAAAGCATTTGGGGTGAACAAAATAAAAGAATACTTTTGGATTCCTCCTTGTGATCACAACTGACTATAGATTTTCAATAAGTCATTAATATCATAAATTACCATGAGTTTTTGTGCATTTTGTTTTGAAGAACATCATAATAGTGTGATAGATGCTACAGAAAAACCTATAATGTTTCCACATGATGTACTACCTAGGGACCAGTTGTGCAAATTTATGTAAGATCCAGAATGAACATATGTGTCTGGTAGCTTCTCCAAGAAGTGTAAGTAGTTTAAGTCTGACAATCAGAAAAGAATACAGAAAGGGCCATGTCAGAAATCTCAGACATACTCAGGGAGAAAGAAATACACATACACAGACAGTCAAATCCATAATGAATCTTTAAGTAAAGTGTATAAAATAATACCAGAGCACAGTGATGACAAGGAATTTATTTTTTCATAAAAGGACAAGGGAAATTTGACCCCTAAGAAAATTATGTGAAGACTATCTGAGGCTCGTTATCTTCACTGGCAGAAACTTGAGGCCTCTTTGTCTTGCCTGCATCATGCTCATGATTCCTGGGACTTGTGCCAGCATCACAGAATACTAAAGAGTGATTAAGCTTTGGAGACCCCAAGCCACCTGTCTCAGCCACACTTCAATGAAACAAAGAATAAAACATCTTGTGATACATGAAAAATATATCTTATTTCATTGGTTGTGGGGAGGAAGACCAGTTTGCCCACTGAGTTTGCCATAATTCACTGTGCATATAGAGTAAGCAGAGGTAGAAGGTCATATTTCCAGAAACAGCTTTGTGGAGTTGGAACACCTGCATTAATTACTAGATAGACTGTTCATCCGTTTAAACACTGATTAAATAATTATTAACTCTAAGTTGATTGCAGTAATTGCACGTGTTGCTCTCTTCGGATCTTGAGTTTTATCATTTATATAGGGTAATGAATGACATCCAGCTTTTCTATCTGCCATGTGTTCTTTGATTAATCTAGCTTAGAAGCTCTAAAACTCTGTAAATACTGAGATTTCCATCTTATTAAGAAGGAGAATTACTGTCTAGTGCAAGAAGGGGCTATTAGTGAGGTATGTCACATAAGGTACGGGTGCAGAACGATCTACTTTGCCAAGGATCAATTCAAGTCAATTTTGAAAAACGGAAAACGTGTGCTAGCCATCCCTCACACCTCTCTGTGTCTTCCACCTTCTGCCATGTGCTTATTCTCGAACACTGGCTACTATTACTGTACTCTGCTTTTAAAGAATAATTGTCTTTTACATGTACTCAAGGAGACGGTATAAAAATATTGGGTTATTCAAAGCTATCAACTACTAAGCCCTATGTGGATGACTTGAAAGTCAACTTGAGTTCTATTAATCAGGCAATGTTCATACCTCAGTAAATAGATTGTGGAGTGAGCGCCATCTGTGAGAATCTCTGTCTCTCTCTCTGTCTCTGTTTCTCTCTCTCCCTCTCTTTCTCACTCTGTATATATTTGTAAAGAAAGAGAGAATAATGTTTAATTAACTTATAATTATCCATACTAATGAATCATAGCTTCAGAGAAGTTAATGGATAGGAGTTGTCTAGATCTCATTCAATGTGCTATATATAAAAAAATTACTTTTGAAAGGGATTACATAATTTATATGATACTTAGGATATATGAAAAACATTCTATTCTTTTCTAAGCCAAAAAAAAAAAAAAGAAAATAGCAAAGTTTCATATAAGCAGTCTTAATTAGGTCAGTCTGACCAACACGCTAACTCTCTTCTTGGAGAAAGTTGAGTGTTTGTAATAAACCCTTAGATGAATGAACTGTACAAGCCCAGAGTGAAGCTGATCTCAATTTAAAAGTTTCCACATCAAATTGAGTAGAGAAGCAATTAGTGTGTGGGCTTTCAATATCTCAGCAGGTTTATTACAGCATTTTCATTTCTGAGGACTTCTTTTTTCCTCCTGATTCCATGGACTACAGTGAATTAAATACAGTTGAAGGCAGCCTTGAAGCTTTATGTCTGAATCCCTGGCATTGGAGATACAAACATACTTTTAAGACTGGCCAAATATAATTATGATAATTAAAATTGGCCCCACTACTGATAATCTAAGGAATGTTCCATTATCTAATTTGCTTCTCTTCATGACACTGCAAAATAAGTAGGCCAGCCCAGAGAGATTTAGAGAAACTCAGGTTTAAAATCTTTTGCAATAGATTTTTGGTATCATAAATGAAAAATATGACAAAAGGAAGAGTCAAACCAATATTTTATACTCAAAATGAAATGATTATTATAATATTGCAGTGGAGTATTACGGAAATATTATATTTTAAGGATGAAATTCTATAATTTGCTGTTAAATTATTTTATATATATATAGTTATATGTGTATCAATAAAATACAGCATATATATCATATGTACATGTGTGTGTGTGTATATATATATATATATATATATATATAAAATATATGTATTATATATATATATATGAGACCTGTTGAGTTCATTGTTATTTCTATCTATATGAATTCAGAGCTAATTACTTGGCATTGAGTAACCATTAAGGGATCTCATTCTTAGAGAAGTCTAATTCCGTCACTTCTCTCTGTAGCTCAGCATATATGGGTGACGCCTAGGAGATTTCCACCAGTCAAATTGGCAAGGCAACTGGTGTTTTAATTTTCAGGTTTTGTTTGTCAACTACATGGTTGAGATTTCATAGGTGTAACTCTCCTGTCATATGTAGCCCCCACCATGGAGCAGCAGATTTCCTAGTCCTCTGGTTCTTACAATCTTGCTGCCTCCTCTTCTACTGTGCTCTCTGATCCTTCGGTGCAGGAGTTTTGTTTTACATGTATTCATTGGGGCTGGGCACACATAGTTGTTTCCTTTACTGAGACAGTTGTAGTTTTCTGAAATGGATTCAATCTACTACAGAAAAAAAAGTTTCTTAGATGAGGATTGGTTTCTATGTGTATCTGTGGGTATAAAGATACATATTTAAAATGTAGTGATGAAACTATACCAGTTTAGTAATGGATCAGTAGCATGTGCTCCTCTAAGATCTCACTTTCCCTGAGTATTTGTAGGTTTTTGGTACCAGGCATGATTTCCTGCTTGTTTAGCAGGACTTAAGTTCACTTAGACAGGTATTGATCACCCTCAATACATGATTGACATCATTGATCTTATTTTGCACTTAAATTTAAAATAAAGTATGGGTATACATAGAGTTCACTTATAATAATTGATCAAGTCCTAGTTAAGCACTGTGTGCCAGGCATTATGCTAGAGTTTTTTTTTACTTACTTCTCAAATATCATCTACAAAGGAAGACATTGGTCTCTCCTGCTTTTTTTTCTTTTATGACTGATTTACTTGTAGGTCCCTCCTGCCTTTTTTTTTTTTTTCTCTTATGACTGATTTCCTCGTAGCCTAGGCTAGCCTCCAAATTATGTACAAGGATGTCATTTGATTTTATAGTCCTCCTGCATCTGTTTCCCAAATGCTGGGCTTATAGGTGAGCACTGCTACATCCAATTTCTGTGGTTCTAGAAATGGTACGAGGGGCTTTGTGCATGCTGAATAAGCATTCCACCTAGTAAGGATCATTTATTGCTCATTTTGTATCTTAAATTATAGATGAGAAGACCTTTTAAATGCTTGAAAAGATATTTTAAATTATAAATAGGTCTACAGAGATAGCATAGTGTTTACCAGGACTTGTTGCCATTTCAGAGACTCAGGTTTGATCCTGAGAACCTAAGTCAGGAACAAAGCAATAGCCGATAACTTAAGCTCTCTCTGGCATATGGTGCCGTCTCTCAGCTTCCACAGGCACCTTCACACGTGCAGAAAACACACACACACACACACACACACACACGCACACGTATGCATGCATGCACACACACATACATACCAAAAACCACAAATAAATCTTTATAAATAAAAATAATAAATTATAAATAAACTTCATATCTGTAACCCTACCATATAGTGAAATCCCTTAGTCTTAACATTGCACTTCCTATCTTTTGCTGTGAACTCGAAGTACTATTAAATTGTACAACACATTTCTATGTTTCTTCTGTGACTTACCCAAGATATTGTACTCATTTTAATATAACTAAATAAATAAACACATAACTGAGTTTCTTTTGAGAAAGAGAGTTCAACAATTCCAAAACTCACGAACCTAAATTCATTTTTCTAATGATGCTAGTGCAGGTTTTTATCAAGATAATTATCTGAATCCTCCATACTTGCTTCTTTCTTGAAGAGCGTCTTTTTAATACAAATTTATTATACATTTGTCCAGAGAATATCTGCAAATTAGAATTGGCTCAAGATTCCACAGCTGAACAAAGCCTGGTGGAGACAAAAGGACCCCACTTCATCTCATCATCAGACGTCTATCAACCAGAGAGCATGATTTGTTCAGTCCTGTCTCATACAGTGGAGGTCATATTGAGCATGAAGACCAGGGATTTTTGCCACTGTGGGTGCTTAACCATTGCCCTGCCATAATACCAGACACAAACCAAATTTAAAAAACAAAAACAATACAAAACAAACAAAACAAAACAAGCTTTGTCTGCCTATGTGGTTTTAAAAGAAAAATCCCTCCTTGATAGCCAGCTGGATACGTGAATCCTACCTAGGTCTTGGAAAAACTGGAAGATTTGTGAGCAGATGTAAAAGATGGATGATAATGAGGACTGAGTGAGCCATCTTCTTTCATGACACAACTAATGCAATCACTGGGCCTGAATGAGACCATGTTTGTCAAGAGTCAATTGTGGATCATGGAGGGGCTCTTGTGACTCTACTTGGAAATACTGACTACCAATTGATTCTGTGGAAGGGGCAGTCATTCATATTCTTGATCTGTGTAGTCAAGGGTGAGCCTACCAGGCTCCAGAGGACAGTTCTAAACTTATGGTCTCCACAGTCTACCCTGGGTAGAATCAGCTGGTCTCAGGACCAAAAAGAAAGAAAGAAAAGAAAAGAAAAATGTATGAATGTGGAAAATGGACTTACAAAGAGTTAGAGGTCTGACAAGGGTGGGAGAAAAAGTGAGAGTGGAGTGAAAGTAAATAGAATGTACTATAGACATGCATGAAATTGTAAAGGAAATACTTAATCAATTGAAAAGACCATGTAAGGACACAGTGGTTTCACTTTATCATTGCTGTCATGCCAACCTCTGTATGTGGGTCAATCATCTGGTACAGAACATGCTCCTCAAAGAAGAGCTTGCTCAGGTCTTAAGAATCACAGGCAACTTGTTTGCAAAGGGGGCAGAAGTGTAAAACCTCTAAACAGTAAGGCAGTTCTAAATAAGTTACAAAGGTCAACTGGTGACCAAAGAGTGAGTCATCTCACAGGCACAGGTTGTGCTGATTCTGTGCCAAGCTTAAGCCATTTTGCTCAGTTTCTTCTTGTTTCATTTCAATATGTAAGTGCTAATGCTATACAACAGAACACAAAGAGTACAAAGAAGAGGGGGAGGAGGCAGAGGAGGACAAGAGGGAGAGGGGAGAGAGGAGAAAAACATCTTTGGAATATTTAGACAACTCTACTGAAAAACTATCCACTTTGACAAGATAATAGTTTACTGCTGAAAAAGCTTATGGCCTTCCAAATTCAAAGGCATTTTTCAGACTTTGTTGTTTTTTGTTTTTTTTTTTGTTGAGGCGAACACATCTATTTATTTTGCAGTACATTCTTTAAGGATGACAGCCTAGTTCCTTTGCTTCAAATATGCTAAATAACCTTAAGAAAAATGATTACATTTAGCTTTAAATACTGTAAACCACTGCCAAGTTCAGCAGATTAAAAGGCGAGATTGACAAAATTTAGTGACAGAAGAAAGAAAACTGTGTTTTCAAAATTGCAACTTTTGAACCAGCTTTAGCAATAAAGCGATTTACAAAAGCTGCTTAGATAAAAGGCTACCTCAGTCCTCAGTGGATTAGGACATTTTATCTATAAATGTACTTATGGGTATTGAGCAATAAATTCATGTAATAAAGACTAGGAGTCATTACTTAATACTCAATGTCATTGATTATTCCACGTTAAATATATTGAATTGACATAAAGAATTTGTTCAAATTAGTTCTTCAAATAAATAGTGTTTGGGTCACTACTAATTCAGAAAACAAAATTTAAAAAGCATAACATATGTTTTCAGTATAAAACATCACTTTATAAAGTATGTGCTCTATTCACAATCAAAAAGTACAAAGGTGACTTTGTTTTTGTCCAAGAGATCTAAAGAATAAATGAAAGATGTAAACATGTCAAAAGAAAAATACTATGTGGAAGGAAGAAAGCAGACAAGAAAAAACAAACACCAATACATGACAGAGAAGTCAGAAACACACATTGGGTTTTAGTGTGAACTGAGAACTCCTGAGCCTGTTTCTTCTCTTCATCTCCTGGGGAAAACAGAACCTCTCCCACTCTTGACCTCTACGGACAAGTCCATCACAAGCATCAACTGTCTTCAATCCAGTACCCAAGTCAGGTGATTTTCACTAAGAGATTTTATTGTTGGGTTTTTTTGTGTACATGTAAGCACGTGCATATGTTCGCATGAGTAGACAAATATATATAGGTGTGAGTGTGCACATGAATAAAAAGGACAGAGCCAGAAGTTGACTGTGGTTGTGTTTCCTGATTGCTTACCACCATATGCATTGAGGCAGAGTCTCTCACTTGAATCCAGAAATCACAGTTTGGGATGGTCTACCTAACCAGTTTTCTCCATTGAATCCCAGTCTTTACTTCCCAAGTGCTGGGATTATAGGCATACTGCCAGGCCAACTAGGCATTTTCCTGTACTCTGGGGATCTGATCTCCTGACCTCACACTTGTGTACCAAGCACTTCACCCACTGAGACATCAACTTTACCCCAAGATGCTTCCTACATCACCAAAGACAGATAATTAGAAACCATGAGGTCCACTAACTTCTGATCTGTGATTAAGTACTGTTAGTCTTGCTGAAAAGGCTACTTTTTCTTGGATATTTTTGTGGCAGGTGGTAGTGGTGGTCACACAAAAGTTAAAAGGTAGGATGCTTTAAAGTGTCAATGTGAGTGTTATCACAGCATGAAATGGATGCCAAGGTCCATGAAAAAATCTCTTGACAAAAACACATGAAGAAATAGAGGCCCCCAGAGAACCCAATTGGTAGCAGGCTCTAGAAACCGTCAGTGGGAACGGAGTTGACACACTGTGGTCTCCATGTCGAGTTCTGTGGGTTCTTTCCTCACAGATCATTCCAAGTCTCCTGGAGCTATTTTGCGACTCACTCAGCTCATCATGAAGTCTCATCTCTCTGTTTCCTGTCTTGATGAATACATGTCCCATGTATGTTTGTATGTGCATATGTATTAAGTGATTCATTTTGATATTTTAATTTCGGTTTTTTTGAAAATTTCATGAGTACTGCACTACATCATTGACATCCCTCCCTGTTCTCCCTCCTACTCCTTCCATGTCCACACACTTTCTCTCAATTTGATGAGCTTTCATATTTATATATATATATACATATATATATATATATGTGTGTGTGTGAGAGTTCGCACTTGCACAGATGTGAGTGCACGAGTATGTGCTCACTCTTAGAAGTCTATTTGCATGTTGAAAGAGTTACAATAGTTTACTCCTCCCAGACCTTTGGCATGGGTGCCCATGTTTATAGTGGATTGACCTCCAACGCAAAAAGGGCAAGACTTCGTCTACTGAGCAATGTCTATGTCTATAGTGAGGTAGCTACAAGACGGTAACAGAGGGAAAGCAGCACCTGCCTGGTGGAGAACCTGCATGGCCTCCCCATCAGCAAGTTCTTTTACACTGAGAACTGGAAAGGCAGCATCCATTTACATTTATTTATAAAGCTGGCCTTTTCAGCTACAAACATCACATGTCCTGCCAGCATTTCAGGCTGCTTCTTCGGACTGCCAGTACAATGATTATACAGGGGTGCACACCCAGCAATCAGTAAATACAATATCAGGAGATATATTCAAAGACATCCCAACAGTCACATATAAAAACAGAGGTCCCAGCCTTCTGGCTTTTACAATCTGTCAGCCCCCTCTTTCTCAATGTTCTTGGATCCTTAGTGTAGGGTTTGTATTGTAGATGTAATAAGTCAGTTTGATCATCCAAAGGCCACTTATTCTATTCTCTTTATATTAATCAGTTGTTGCTTTCTGCAATGGCTATCTTCTACTGCAAAAAGAAGGTTCTTTGAGGAGGAATGAGAGCTGCTTTTATTTGGGGGAATAGGGAGAAATATTCAGAAATGTGTTAGAAATTATATTGGTTTAAGAAATTGGCAGTAGTAGGTCCTTCTAATAGCTCAGTTTTTCTTGACTTTGGACCCCTACTGAATGCATATGAGAGCTAAGATCAAAGGAGTTGCCATTTTCCAGGACTGGGATACAGGATGAGCAAGGACATTTCCTTCTAAAGCCCTCCCTGGTAATTATAATGTGCAGTGAAGGATTTAGAACCACCAGCTGACTCTACTTATTCTCAAATCCTAAAATGCACCTTACTTTTGGTAAAAAAACGATAAAACTAACCACGTCTGTACTATCATTTAACAACTAAATTGTGTGTTACCAGACTGTGAGAGTCATTCCTTTAATTGCCGGCCTCCTTGTGAGTAATGATAATCCAATTAAATTGTTTAGCTTGCTCTAAGTTTCAAAACATTTTCACACACATGTCCACAATTATTCTTAATGGTAAATGCACATTACAGTGTTAGACTCTTTGCTAAAATGTTAAGTCCACTTTTTTTATGTATGCGTGTATACATCCCACCAGTCAAAAATAAGACCACCACAATTGAGCCAAATTTGAAACAAGCTTTAATTAAATTAATTAAATACTGTCCAGGAAGATGAACTCTGACCAGGTCCATTCTGAGGTACCCATGGACTGAAACTGTCACCTCCAGAGCTCCCACAGAATGGTGCCAAGTCACATGCCACAGGTGCTTAAAAAAGCAGAACCTGTAAGGCTACAGTCTTCCCACCAGGCCCAATCAGCAGCAAGCATCTATCCTGATGTACTTCCTGTCTGGGTTATTTTCTGCCCATAAGTGACTAAGCACATCCTGTACAGTAGAATCAACCAAATTAGATGTTGGCATTCCCCACCCAACATTCCAAGAGATTATCTGCCCTTGGGCAAGTGAGACTACAGGATTAAGTCTTTCTGTACTTCACTTGAACCTAGTATTCCAGGAAGTTATGGCCTTGTTGTATAGATGCCTTAGGCAGAGTAATTAAAATTTAAAACAGAATTTTGCCTCTTACATTTGTATGATGTGTGTGTTAGGAGAGAGAGAGGGAGAGAGAGAGAGGAGGGGGGAGGGAGAAGGGAATGAGAAAGAGAGAGAGAGAGGGAATCTTGGATGTTGGTCCGGGCCTGACTGCCAATATATTTAAAACAGGGCATCTTGTATTCTGCACCCGTGTTCACCAGGGTAGCCAGCTCCTGAGTTTCAGAAGTACTCTTGACTCTAATCATACAACAATCACTTTACTCACTGAATAGTCTCCCAAATATGTTTCACCATAGCATCAAAACTATTTACCTATAACTATTATTTATAAAATGTTTCCCACATAGTGTTTTTATCTATTTATAGGAGGCATAAGATCATGGAAACTTTTCTGAATTATTTACTGTAGCATTTCTAAGACAATCACTTTGGCATTGCAGTGTATATGGCAGGCATAAGTACGAGATGGCATAAATGAATCTTCAGTAAGACTACAGGTGCTGAGACTAATTTGGCAACACCACTGTAGTTTACTGTTCCCTGTGCTCTATGAACTACAGTGGGTGCATGCTTAATACTTCAGGGGAAGTAATCGCCATCTTTCAAAACTGCACAGAGGTTTGTCTCTATGTAACTAAGAAATGACAAATAGAATTAGATAAATTTTATACTCAATCTTCTTAGGAGGAAGGATTTGAGTGTATGAGCTTACCCTGACATACTGAATATGAGAAGCATTAAATAATTATAGAATATTTAGCTTGTGACATAAGCTGTATCTTAAATACTACTTTAGTAAACTAGCTTTATGCCTTTTCAGGAGCAATTTTGTGTAGCCTTTTCTTGTTTTTAACCCTATTTCCCAATCTCTTTCATATTATTATTTTCCTTGACCTTGGGCCTTGGTTTGTCATTTATTCTGTTCTCTGCTGTAGACTGCTCCCTGTTGCCCAGTTTGGTTTTGGATTGAGATGAATCTTATTTTTGCTGTTGTCCCTGACCTGGGGTAATTACAATCCCACTTTCACCAAATTTCTTTTCAATATGGAGAAACTTGATAGTGTGTATAGAGTCGAGAAGAAAATGCCAGTTTAAAATGTGACAGGGAGTTTTAATTTCCTTTCCTCCTCTATTTCTTTGTTCCTTTCTTCCCTTTGTCCCTTTTTGTCTCTGTCTCTGCCTCTCTGTGTCTCTCTGTCTCTGTCTTTGTCTCTCTATCTCCCCCATCCCTTTTTTCCTCTGTGATGCTGGGGGTTAGGTCACACTACATAACGTTCTCAAATTCCTTGGCTGTTGTCCCTGTCTTTCACTACGTTATCTCCTCATAGACCACAGGTTGTTACTAGGATGTTTTCATATATAAGACACAGACACATGCCTGGAAGAAACTGGAAGTCCAACTTGCAGAGTGGTTTTGTCAAGAGCCATAGGATTGCTTGCAGAGATGAGCAGCCATTTAGATGCATGACCCTTTGCCCTTGCTCCCATAGGTGTTCAGCGGACAGTTCAGGAGGCAGGGCTAGCCCTGTGATGGACAGTTCCCACTTGTTGTGTAGCACTGAGGTGGCTGAGCCAGTAGCCAGTGGCTCATCTGCTTGTTTCCTTAGGAAGAGAGGGAGAGGGGAAGGTCTTAGCGCCTGTCACTGCCGCAGCCTGGCCACTGCAGAGAAGAAGGTGCAGCTGCTGAATCACAACTCTGTGAAAAGCAAGACAGCTGAGTACAAATAAATTTTTTTGGTGAAGCATAGCTGCAAATGAGTAAGTCAAAAACAAATTTATTGCAATGATAAGTCGGCCAAAACCAAGTTTTTTTTTTCCAGTTACTGATTTTACAAATGTTCCACTCACTGATGCCTGTTTCACTTTTAAAAACAGCAATTACTCGAAGTAAAGAAATTGTATTCGGATGGTTTCTACTTTTAAAAACAGTCTTCAGCCAGCAGTAATCTCTCTCTGCCTACAACCCATGATTCTCTCAAATACTGGGATAGTTCCTTTAGTTGTAAATGGGTATATTTAAGTCACAAGTTGTATTTTGGTGGGGCTGCCAAAGAAGTGGAAAAAAAAAAAAGTGACTGGTATCTTTTCTGTCAAAGCAGCTATGTTAGGTACTTAAATATACTAATTCTATTTGCCATACACAATGTTTCAGTTCTGTTATTAACTGTGTGGCTACGATACAGCATTCCCATAAAATACAAAATGAAATGCAATAATACCTCATATTTGTTCATACATGTATATGCCATGTTTTGATCAAATTCACACTCTCCTCCCTCCCCTCCATTTTCTGGCACATCCTTTCACCTCTTTTCCTTTCAAACTATCTACTCTTTTTTAAATTTTAAATACTTTATTTAGTATTCATACCTGGATATCCTTGTCAATCACATGCACCCCCATTCTCTCTGCTCCAAACTTACAATTCCTTCCTTATCCCACTCCTATTTTCTCTCCCAATGGCGTATTTCCCCTCCTTCTCCCTTTTACTTTCTCCCACTCTCTCTAATTCTCTCTATATATCTCTAATAACCACTGGTCCACTTAGTATTGCCTACATGTGACTGGGTGTGGAATCATTTATTGCTCATTACTGGAACATGGGTAGACTTTTACAGGCTTCATTCCAAAAACAAAACAAAACTGTCTTTTTTGTCCAGCAAATATCAGTTACAAGTAACTCTTCAGGAGCCTCTCCCCTGTCCTTGCTCAGACTTTGATTGGCAGTATATTGTCATGTGAATTTAACAGAATAATAACATTGTGTTCTCCCTTATGTCCTATGATCTAGACATCCACAGGTTTTTGGTACAGATAATGATACCATGCATGGACTTCATCTTGTATCATGGTACTTAAATCCAATCAGTGACTAGTTGGTTACCCACATAGCACCTGTGCCATTGTTGTACCTATTATTATTATGGTAGATCAAGAGGATTCACACTAGGGTACCATTGTTGATGACGTGTTTCTCCAAGTAGAGTTCACAGATACTTCCAGCTGGAAAGGAACCCGGTGGTGATATAATTTTCAGGTCAGTCCTGGTTTGATTTCTCCATGTCCTATGACTCAAATATGTGTTGTCTTCAGCAATAGGTATTACTTTTCCTTCAAGTTCTAGAGAATAACCAAGGGCAATGGCATTTTTTTAAGGACACTAAATGAATCCATACTATTACCATTATTTCACTGAGTACATTGCCAATCCACTGGAGCGCAGTGAAATTTAGTTGTTTTCACTCCTCATTATTCTCTCTCAGTCCCCTCTGCCCCTTACTGAATATTTTTCCTATAAAGGCTTTCCCCTACGTTTCTGCCTTTGTTTGTATTTGCCACTGAATTTAATTGAGATTGCTTCATGAGTTTGGTGGGAAACATTTGTTTATCATCCTCTTTATTACCTGCTTTGACCATGAATAGAGGAAGTATGAACACTAAGTAAGAGTGTTTTAGCAGGAGATGATAACCATACTTCCAGTTCTCCTACTTGTTCTTTAAAATAATGCTCATTTTCCTTGACCATTCTATGTAGGAACTTAAACAGTCAGTATTGGCCACCCTTTCTGTAGTCCATTCCCACAGCCTCAGAATGGATGTCCCAACATGACTTCCTGAGGTGTGTACTCTCTTCTCTTAATATTTCAGTAGTGGAAACCAGCCAAAGCCAGATTCTACTGCAGGCACACCGATTCAGAGGCAGAATTCTGAGCCTGTCCTTATGGTATCTGCTGTACACTATTTTTTAACTCATACATCCCTTTTTTTTGAGAATTGACTATCGACTACTCATACCAAAGCAGGTGATTTGAAGATTTCCCAGTCAATTTATTTGATTTTCTTGGGTATTGTTCTCATGCCATGCATGTATTTAACTAACAAATTAAGTGGAAACATCTTATTTCAATTTATTTTAGTTAAAATTTAAATTTAGTTTGTCCTTATCCCCCCTTTCACCAGTTTCATATTCTGACCTAATTGTGTGCTTAATGTTCTTGTGATGTTTGGCAAAGATACTCATTAATTCTATTACCTCTTGCAGGATAAAGGGGGAATTTTGAAATGGCTAGCAGCTACAGATCAATACACTAACTCAATAGAGATAATTATAGGAATCACTAGGAGACCAGCAAGCTGCCAGCTGTAAGCAATCATTCTGGGCCTCAAATAAATTTGCAGAAAACACAAAGCAAATTTTAAGAGCATTATTCTGAAGTGGAGAGTCTTATACTGACAAATGTCTTTCTGTTATTTATTTTCACAAGTCTGTTATCATTAGCTCCTGATGCTATGTATTGATTTTTAAATACCAGTGTATGCTAAATTTCATCCTGCACTTTGTTCGTCTATTGACTTTCTCTTGCCTTCCACCATTACCATTGGGTCATATTGCTAAGCTAGAAGGTTTGCTTATGTATTTTACACTTTAAAATACACTTTATTTTAAAATACACTTTACATTTTAAAATACGTTTTCTCACTTGCATTTAAATATTAGTAATTGCAACAAAGATGCCAGAATCAGAGTTCATCATTTCCTATTGCATAGATTTTCTGCAATGTCATGTCTGCATTCTGCTTTAGAGAAACATTCATATTTTCTACTGATTGTGTTCTATTATTATTATTTTAACCAATAATGTTCTACAAACTATGGTTTGTTCTCAGCATCTCTTTGTCCTTCTTTGGGCTATGTGGATAAAATGTATCATATCTTTTCATTTGAAAATATTTTTGTTTGTTTATAGCTCTATCCTAGGATCAGTAGCTGCTTTTCAAAATTATTGAATGGGGACTACAAGCATATTATATTTGTGAATTCAAATGGAAAGCTATTCTATTTTATGTGCCCCAAAGAAATCAATGACGCTAAACTTTACACCAAAGACATCCTCAACATTTGTTCAGAATCTCTATGTCATCATCCTTGTATTGTAAGAAAATAATTAAATAATAATTAAATGGAAAACTAATAGAGCATTTCACAAGAATATTTATAAACAACACACTTCCCTAGTCTAGAGCAGTAGAAGTCAGGCTTATGAAATCCTGAGAACCAACTCCGTTATGCAGATATTCACAGAGCAGTACTTTCAAACATGGGATGAAACTGCATCTACCTCCTAACCAGTGATAATATTAGGTAAAGGACAATAGGAAATTGTATGACTACCTTATGAAAATCATGGCCGTCATGATCAGTGTGCGTGTGTGTGTGCGTGTGCAAGTACAAAAATGTGAAGGTCAGATATCAGTCTCGGGTACCATTTCCTTAGAAGCCAAACATTCTTGGTTTTTGATACAAGGTATGTCCTTGACCTGGAATTTAGCAGAGTCTTGTCTGACTCGCCAGTAAACCCCAGGGACCCACTTACCTCTCTCTGTCTACAGGTCTCGCTATCTGAACAGTTGTCACTATATCTAATATTTTATGTGGGTGCTGGGGAATGGTGTTTCACAGGTCATGATCTCATAGAACTCAGGCTGTCTTCAAAATCACTATGTAGTCGCAGATTTACTTGAATATTTGATTCTCTTCTTCAGACATGTGCCACCACGTCCAGTATATGTACTGCTGGGAGTGTCACTCAGGGCTTCATGCATGTCCGACAAGTGCTCTACCAACTGAGCCTCATATTCTGGCTCTTGCTAATTTCTAACACTTCCTTTTTTGAGGTTATGAGCACCTGTTGTTATTGTTTTGTTTTCTTTTTGTTTAGTTTTATTTTGCTTTAAGTTGTTCACTGAGTCCCTTGTGATCAAAGATGATTGCCCTTATCTCTGAAACAGACAATTTCTTAAAACATTTCTTAAAAGTTACAAATTTCTGGAAGGCTTCCAAGGAAAAGTGAAGATGAAAAAATTTAAAATATAAGAAACAAATGCTTATTTAAAACCACCAGGCTGGAAAGACCTGGATCGCTTTGCACTGACTGCACCTATGAAACTGCCCACCGTTCTTAGTTCCTTAATTGGCAAGGTGATTGAATTGAAAGCAGACATTAAAAAAAAGAGAGAGAGACTATCCAGGTGCACAGATTGTAAAATCTCTAATCAATTTAGTCTTTATGTAAACAGTTAATGCTGGCAGATGACAGCTTTACACCAAAACTGGCTTTATAGCTATCTAGAGCCCCTTAAAAAATGTGTTATATTATCTATCTCTGGGAGAAAGTCTGGGAAGTCATCTCAAGCTATGGCGTCACATGTATTAATTTTATGAGTAGATGTGCACACATGGCCAGTGATCCACTGGGGAATTTTATTTATTTTGGTTTCCACTGCTTATTGCTTGTTGTAAAGATGATGGATTTATGCTGATCCTGGAAGCTTTCTTTTGAAAGTCAAACTTTTGTATTTGACAAGAACTCTTAATTCATCTATCAGGGATAACTTATCTTCACAGGAGATGTGACTTTTCCCTCATCCACCTTTGTGCCTTCTTTATCTTTTTCTTTATTCGCTGGACAATTTCAATTGTATCCAGTGTATTTTACTCACTGATATTTACTCTTATTTGCCTCTCATCCCTATTACCAATCCACGGAAGTCTCTTTCCTACACTTACAACTTGTTGCTCAGGTTTGTGAGCCACTGAGTTTAACCAGGGCTCCCTTTGCTTCCATGGCTTTGCAATATTAATGAAAACATATGGCCTCACCAATGGATACACAATTAAGACAATATCTGTTCCTCTCCCAGAATCCATAAATAACTCATAGTTCAGTGGGGATCAGAAGGGCTACTTGAGGCCCTCTTTAAATTATGATTGACTGTTGACCCTAGAGTGCAGGCCCATTGCTGTCTTAGGGGTGATCAGATATCCCTCAGGAAAAGAAAATATTCATTACTCTGATGTTCAGCCCTGACTATTGTTTATTTTCTTGATGTCAGTATACAGAGTAGAGTTAAGTAAAGTGTTTAAGTCATTTGAAAACATAAGCCATTGGGGAGGCTAATTATTTATAGAAATGGTGATTGGATTATCAAAATATTTGTCATACAAACAATGATGGATAACATTTCATGAATGATTACTTGGGCGAACATAATTCTCAGCAACTAGTGCGTGTTTACATTCCTGTTTCTGAAGTCTACAAAAATAGAATTTCTTATCCCGGTTTCTGAGGTAGAAAGAATATTTAGGAAGGTTAGATATTGTCAGGCTCAAACAGCTAGTACCAAAGAATGAAGTGCATCTTGCACTACTCAAGATAAATTTAAAGAGATGACTCGGTGATTATGAGAGTTCTTACTGCTCTTTCAAAGTTCAGTTCCCTGAATCTAAAGAGTGGCTCACAACTACCTGTTACCTCAGTTCCAGGGGATCACACACCCTCTTCTGGCTTCTAAGAGTTTCCTCAAGGATATAACAACATCATTTCATGGAGGCAAAATACAAATATAAAAATAAATATATTTTTTAAAAATATGTTTTGATTGTAGACCTTGTCTGCTACTATTACTACCAAGTAGTTAGTCATGACAACTTTTTCCATGGTGTGAATACAATTGTCAGATATACTGCTTTACACTTGATTCTTCTCTAATGTCCAATTTCCTTCCGGAAGCTTCTGATATCTTAGTTTCCATGGATTTGAATTTGAAGTCAAACCAATTCACTGTCCTTGTTTGCAGATAAATTTCATGACAGCAGTTAATTTCCCCTTTTTTTAAATTTTAATTCAACACAAGCAATAAAATCATAATATTCCGTACAAAAATTTGGAATTGTTGCTGTTTTTTAGAAATCAGAAGATCTAGAATTGGTGCAGTCCTTGAGTATTTATAGTTTAAAATCACTTTCTGTCTGCTTTTTGCTTCCTAATTTGGTCACAATGGGAAATAGCTATTGCACGGTGTTTTCCCCACTATGGTGGTTTATATCATTACTTAGTTGATAATGTAGAAAAAACTCTATTAATCTGCGTCAGTAAGGCATTTTGTCACTGCAATGGGAAGAGTAATAACTAATAAACTGTACATTTATTTTGAGGGAACTAAAATTAAATGTACAAAGAGTTAAATTCGAGACAGTTGAGAATTGGGTTTCATATCAATGCATCTCTGCATATAAATATAAAAATATTTATCTTGGAGGGAGGAAATATAAGGTAGAAACAAAGTAATTATATTGTAATATCAAAAGGTAAGTAATTAAAAATAATTACATTTAAAAAAAAGTCCTACTTTGAAAAAATTATCTCATTTGACTCATATTGTAGAAAGACAATACTATTCATTCGCTTGTGTGTATTTGTTTCACAAGTTCTAGTGGGAATATAGAAAAGTCTTGAAAGTTTTATGATCAGTCTTCACTGGGGATGTTTTGTCCCACTCCACCTTGCTCCCAAAGGAGCATTAGGGAGTCTGGCTTCATTGTTTAGTTGTTGTGACTGGAGCTGGGAATGCTGCCAGTGTCTATTGGACTTCTGTAATGTACAGAACAGCTGTATGTCCAAACCAGGAAAAAAAACACAAAATCCGAATTTCCTGTAACTGCAAGATTTATAAACCTAAATAGCTTATCAGGGTAGCATGATTGGTCTACTACGTTTTGGTAAACATGTGTCCATTTAGACTGCATATACTAAAATGTAATTCCTGCTACCTCAACTGTGAATTCGTTAAAAAATCAGATCACAGAAAATATGACTAAAGATGTGCTTGAGTGGTACTGGAGAAGATTGACTATCTAACTCAGTAAGTGATATGCTTACAGAATGATGTGAATGCAGCATATACAAGGAGATAAAGTCAGAGATCTGTCAGTGCTTCTGCAGTCCCATGAAGATTTACGGTCAATGGAAAATTATAAGGAGCAAAGGAGTTTCTTTCTCCCAGATCTCAGGGGGAACCAGCCAAATTAATGCTTGGGTCCCAGGCTGGCTTCTAGCTGCTAGGATTGCATCAGTATGCTCTGCTGTTAGAACCACTCTGTTTCTGCTTTTCGTTAGAGCAGCCATACTCAGTGGTTGATGGTGGCTTATTTATATAGCACTGCATTTTGCTAATAAGCCAATGTTCTTTGACACCAAAATCAAGACAGCCAACATTGGACTGAAAGCGAAGCAAGATTCAGTTGGCTTATCCAAACAAAGGAATTGTAGAGGTTCTTCCATGACTGAGATATAACATATGTCTCAATCAATAACCATATCACAGCTCTAAACTTTGGCAGAATGATGTCCTGATAGTTGAAAATTGCATTAAGAAAGAGACTGGATATCCTACCCTAGAAGAAAATATCTATCAAAGGAACATTATTACTAAATATTAGTTTTTTGCTTCCCTTTCATTCATTTATGCGTTAGTTAACTCATTAGATTTGTTTTTAACTATGGTGGAAAAGCTTCACATTTTTCAAAGTCACCTTGTCTTTCCTAAATTACAAAAATTTTTTTGTGTGTGTTTGTGTGTGTGTGTGTTTGTGTGTGTGTGTGTCTGTCTTACTGTGTACCTGTATAGACAGATTAATTTGCTTTGGGTTATGCAATAGCACAGACTATCTCCTAAACTTTAAAAAAATATTTTAGTCACATGTTGGCTGCCATTTTCCCTGTGTGAATGAGTTACAGTACTTCAGGGAAGAGCATGGCTCATTTTTCTTTGGGATCCTCTGGTATCATGTGCCAAGGCATCAGTGTCTTCAAGCTAAACAGATCTACTGCAGGCATTCTGCTTCAGGTGTCCCCATGAACCTCATCACTGAGGCCATCTGAAAGAGCTTTGTGCCATCCTGGTGCCAGAGTACTTTCAACAGCGCTACTGATAGAACATACTGGTTAGCATCAACCTAACTTTTACAAAAATGGCATATCTATTTTCTCTCCAAGAAATAAAGTACACGCTCAATGCCAACCTTGCACTTTTGTTTCCTTGTTTTTCTTAAAGTTTTGTCCAGAAGCAGAGTCCCCAGAAAAGTCTAAATAATGGCAACTTTAAGCTTAAAACAAATAGACCCTGTTAAGAGTACTTGCTGCCCTTGCAGATTACCAGGGTTATGTTCCCAGCAATCACATGAGCATCTCACAGCTGACTGTAACTCCACCTCCAGCAGATCTAACACTCTCTTCTACCTTCAGTGAGCACCAGACATGCATGTACATTCACATAGAACACTTTCATATGAATAAAATAAAACTGCAATAAGTATAAACATATGCATACATGTGCATATATATTATAATAAATAAATTGCAACCTGTCAGAAAGTTAGGAATATATGCTTTGTAAACTGATAGCCTGCATTCTGGGCTTCCATGACTGATTCAGTTTTAATGTGAAGAGCACAAGAAACTTATGAGGTTGCTTACCTGAATACTTGAACCAGAGGAAGATGACTTCTATTCAAGTAATGTGAGAGAGTAAAAGAGCATTTTTGAGGGTAGGAAGAGACAGAAAATGAATCCAGAAGGAAGGGCTTCTTAGAGAACATCTCATCTGGTCTCTCTAAAGAGTCACTGGTAGTGAAATAAAAAGGAAATTAATGGCTCCAGAGTGTTGAGACAAGAGAGAGCTATACACAATATAAACAGAAGACTTGGATTCAAGCAGAATAAAAAGTGTTTCTAAAGATATCTGGAAAATTTTTTCATGGGGAGTTGTTCTGTGGTGTCAAAAACATTGACAACTTTGTTTTTGTATTAAAATAAATCTGTGTTTTGCATGAAAGGATTAACAGATCCAGTGATATGTCTCCATAGGTATTTGCAACCAAGCCTGATGACCTGCAGTAGCACCCCAGGACCCACAGGTAGCAGGATCAAAAAATTGACACAAATTGTTCTCTCTCCCACATGTGCTTACACTCATATAAGTAAGTAAGAAAGTTAGAAAGTAAATGAATGAATGATTCATGAATAAGTAAATAAATAAATAAATGAAAAAGAAAAGATGTGAACAAAGATATAATTTACAGGTGAAATGATATGTCTAGAGTTATTTTTCTAGTAATGATTCTTCTAGAGATTTATTGAGGGGTGTTTTATTTGCTGTGATTTGATTTGTTCTACTGTTTACAAAGTTCAAAAACGTTGATAATAAATACTTTTCAAAGAGCAACAGTATTCATTTCATCTCTAGAGTTCATTGGATTTTTCCGTTTTTGTTTAGTGCCTCGTGACCCTATTATCACGTTCTGAGAAAAATAACTCTCATTCTATTGTTTTTATGTAGACACAATTTAATTTTTTATCTGTATGGACATTTTGCCCACATGTATGACTGTGCACCACTTGTATGCCTGGTGCTCCATGAGGCTCGAGAGACAGATGAATTCCTTGGGACTAGGACTAGGCTTACAGACAGTTCTTATCAGCCATGTTGGTGATATATGTATATATACATAAATATATATATATGTATATATATGTATTAATAAGTGTTTATTGTAAGATATATATATCTTATAATATATATAGTATTATATATAGTATTATCTTAATAATAGATAATTAATATAGGTACACAATTTTTACTGCATTGATATGAGCCTCATTTGTGTCAAC
Organism: Cricetomys ansorgei; assembly: GCA_026225945.1. Classification (NCBI taxonomy): domain Eukaryota; kingdom Metazoa; phylum Chordata; class Mammalia; order Rodentia; family Nesomyidae; genus Cricetomys; species Cricetomys ansorgei. Next base: position 5,663,764 of record JAMJFZ010003624.1, read on the forward strand.
CTATACATGTATATGTACACACACTTCTATAAGAATAGTTAATGGGGCACACAGTGATGTCCCATGGCTTTAATACCAGCACTTGGAAACAGTGCCAGGTGGATCTCTGTAAGTTCGAGGACATCCTGGTCCTCGGTGAGTTCCAACAACCAGAGTTTCAACAAAGAAACCCTGCCTCAAAAAACAAACAAAAAAACAAAACCCCCCAAAAAAATCAAACAAAAAACAAATAAGAATAGGTAATGGTATTATATGAACACATGCAATATATTGATATTGTTTATATACTTCTTTGTGTAAATATGAATATGCCTGTAGGCTATGCTTCTTCATAGCCAAAACTCCTACTACTAATCAAGAAAAAAATTTGTTCAATAAGCTAATTTTCATTCCTACCAAATATCCCACATTTACAAACACACAGGCACACACACACACACACACACAAACACTTGAATAATATTTCAAATTATCGAGCAAAAATGTATTGCTGTGGAAATGCTTTGGATAGCAGCTTTAAGAACTATATGGGTCACTTTTTCTAAAATAACTCTCCTTCCAAGAGGATGGGCTTGAGGTTAGCAGCTCAGAGCTTTCTGTGGAAAGTGATGTTTAAACTGTCTGATGAAAGAGGCAAAATAATGAGTGAATCTAAGCACCACCTTTCACAGATGTCTTTGCCTGAACTATTTTATTCCCATGGTATATACTTAGCCCTATTAAAATATTACTTCCACAGCTTTTGTGTGCTTTATGTTCATGGTTCATGGTTTTCAAAAGCTGAGCATAGTCTCTTCTTCAAAGTGCATTTCCAGATTGGGAGGCCAGAATGGGAATAGTGTAAAATATACAATGTTCACTAAAATATTCACAGTAACTTCCCTAAAATTTCAAATACATTTATAATTTCTACCCTCATTCCTTTACCTGGAAATACAACAAAGCCTAAAACAAATGGAAGTTCAGAAGAAACTGAAGGAATTCTATACACTCCAACTCACTTCACCCCACCTATCTTTTCCAGTAGGCATACTGTATATCCCAGATTCATTCTGCCAGAAGACCTGTTTGTTGAGATACAGAGTCATATTTTGCCCAAGTTATGGGCTTAAAGCTATTTGGCTAATTGATGCTAAATTATAACTGATTACATTTTTACTTGACACAGAGAACTTAACATCTATTAGTCATTATTCCAACAAGAATCCCTCATGGCTTTAAGATGAAGGATGTCTGCAGGAGGAATTTTGCCAGATTATAGGATCATTAGACTGGTACCGATTCATCATCCTTCATAGAGCTTGGCTCTAATCTGCACATTTATATGATAATACTCTGGTTGTGATGAAATGCTCTTGTATTATATTCTTTTGAGTAAGACTATACAGACTTAACTCTTTCTGTCTCTCTACTCATGAGATGCCGCTGTGGAATGTGACTTGATTTTGATGGTTGTAGAAGGCATACATTAAAAACAAGGAGATTGATTGATGCATTTTCACAACCTTATATAAGTATTATAAGAATCCCTTTAAGGGAATTCGATATTTCTTTAAGTGTATCTTCCTGTGTTGCATGTCCTGTTGGAGAAGAATAAAATGTGATTAGAACCTATGCCTGAATCCTCATCTTTTGTCCTCAGGCAAACTTGGGCAGCTGGTATTAAAAATTAACCATGGAGAAGATGACCAGGTGGCAGTTAGAGAATTAACCCCCAGCTTCAATACCTAGACTAGTGTCAGCGGGAGAAATCTGTAACCAAAACTGGAAAACTGACCTCTTCTTCCCAAAGAACAATATCTGCTCAAATATGAGCATGAAACAAATGTCCAAGGACATAAAAAGCTGGGCTTTCTAATTTCCAGGCAGAGTTAATCTACAAAAACCATAAACTGGTACTGAAGAAATGGCTTATCCATTAAAAGTGCTCATATCTTGTCAAAGGTCCAGAGTTCAATCCCATCCCCATGTTGCGAAGCTCACAACCACGTGTAACTCCAGCTACAGAGAATTGGACACCCTCTTCTGACCTCTGTAGGCAACCACACAGAAATACATACAAACATATAGAAGCATTTGAAAAATCAGAAAAATTATTTTTAAAAGAAGAAACACAAATACCTGTCAAGAGATCCAGAATATTGTAGCTGAGAAAAGGCAGGGTCTGAGGAAACATAGCACATTTCCCGTTACCTGCTATGTACTTCACAACCATTGCCAGATATACGTATATTGGGGAGGAGAGGCGATATAAAGAGAGATTCTTAGTTACTAAAACCCTTTTCAAAAGCTTTGATGAACTCTAAGCAGCTGTATACAACAGCAAAAGGTAAAATCAATCAACATTCTAGCATAGATTGGTAAGGGGTCATGAGCCCCCAACCATAACTGGGGAGCTGTGGACACTTGGTAGATTCTGGCGGAAAGGGATTTGGTTGTCTTTTCAAATCTGGCTACTGTCAAGTTAACCAGACTGCAGTGTCTAGCCCACACCCAGAAATATATAGACACCATTAATCTGAGTTCATGGACTGTTACTTTTTCCAAAGGACATGGAGTGGCAGAAGTAAGGAGGTAGACAGATGTAGGAGGAGTTATGGGAAGGAGTTGGGGGTGAGTATGATCAAAAGATAAGTATTAAATTCTCAAAAAAAAAGTATGTAAAAAAGAAAGGAAAAGAAAGACTTGCATCGTATTTATTTTCTCTGTAGTGACAAAAACAAGTTGAGGTTTTGCTTCTAAATTTCTGTTCCTTTATTTTCAAAGACTCATCCTTAGGCCATTTATCATGCTCATGTGCATTCAAAAGTGTATGTAGTTTGCATGTAAATACATAACTATATTGAAGAGCTCCTTATTGTTTTGCTTTATGGAGGAGTCTACCATTGAATAGCACATCAAACTTGATGACTTTTGCTTTAATTCTGAATTTGGCAAGACTTCATTGAAATTCATCAACTTGACAATGTGTTTTATCTCATTTAGATTTTCAGTAGATTAAACAAAACCTGTTTATTTTTTGTTATTACCTGTAGCAGTTAGCAAATGAGTACTGTAACTTGGACTTATTACCATGATATGAGGTACGAAACTTGAGAGGGATTCAGTATAGGAGTATCTTTTAAGGAAGAAACAGGTATCTTTTAATTAGCATTTTACAAATTACAAATTTATGGAAATTCCTTAGAGTTTTATATGAACTCATAGCTTGGACCAGGCTTTAGTCTATAGAATATCAAAACTTTTCCTTTATTTTCTCTTTCCTCCCCTCCTGTCTACATTAAACTCTTCTTTAAAATAACACTACTTATCCAATAAGCCATTACAAAACTCCATAGATGGTTATTATTTATAAATAGGATTTATTTTAATATCAATAATCATTACCTAGAAAAATATTTATTTTGAAAGATTATATTAATATCTGACAATAAATTCATGATTCTGAATTTTGTTTCTTTTGCAATATTATTCCACTAAAATATTAAAGATAATATCCAATATTTAAAGATTAACATTCTAGTTCTAATTATTTTGTAATGGATTTTGCATTTGTATAATGAATAAAGCAAAATAAAATGATCAAACAATAACATATAAAAGGGAATACTCTTTTTGTTTGTTTAGTTGTTTGCTTTTTTAAACAACAGGGTTTCTCTGTTGTAACTCTGGTTGTCCTGGAACTCACTCTGCAGAACAGGCTGGCCTCAAACTCACAGAGATATGCCTGTCTCTCTCTCTCTCCCAAGTGCTGGGATTAAAGGCGTGCACTGCACATGACCTAGCAGGAATATTCTATATTCTTTATAGATCTTACAGGTCTTATCTGAATATGGAAACAAGTGTATAAGTTAATATAAGAGTTGAGCTTTCCTCCTTTAAAATAGTATTTTTGCTTCTTTTTATTTATTATAATTGTGTGTGCATTGTGAAGTGTGCTTGTCATGGTCAGAGGAAAACTGTGAATTGAGGCTCTCTCTGCTCTCCTTTTTACGGGATGCAAGGATTGAACTTAGGAACTTGCAGCTACCATTTTTATTCACTGAGCCATGACATTGAGCCCTATTATATTTTTAACAGAGAGACAATGCATTGGTGGAGTCAGTTGTTTTATTTGTCGTTTACAACCAAGTGGTACTATTTTGAAGACAGATTATGAAGGTTCTGTTGTGTCACTGAAAGAAAAATGTTACCAGTAATATTTAAAAGATATAAATCACCACTGAAGCAGACACACTGGAATAGCCCATATTACCTTAACATTTTTAAGGGAAATTGTTAAATTGTTCTTAATTTTTATCTTCTGATACATTCATATCTAGAGTCAGTGTCAAAGAGAAAACATGACTGGCTAATATTTAATCATTTTACTAATTACTGTGTTTCCCTCATTCTAAGATGCCATTCCCATTGATTTCCAAATGGGTCCAATAGAGTTCTTCAGTACATTTATGAAATCATTACCTACTTTATTTATTTTTGAATGAAACAAAGTTTTGATTATTTTTCCCATTAATTCAGTACATTTGTGCATATTGTATGTTGTTCATGTTGTAAATATGTAGTATTGTACCACTTTCTCAGAAACTGTAATGGGAACATTGGGATCTATTGACTCTACCCAAATTTATCCCATATAATTTACAGTAAGAAAATTTCTGTTGTTGGGTGAGGATAATGGGTTATATGCAATACTGTCTGAACACAATTACTTTAGTCTGATAGTAGAATCCAATGTATAAGGCAAGAAAAAAATTTAGAATTAATTGTATATGCCAATATGCTAGAAAACCCCAAATATCACATTACCTACTTGAATCAACAAGTAAACCTATTTCTTCTGTGTCAATTTTGTTTTGCTTAGTCTACATAGGTTTGGGATTTTGAGACAGTGTCTTGCTTTGATTATTAGGACACACTTCTATTGTACCATCCTCCTCTTGCTCCCAAGTGCTGGAATAATGGGTGTGAACCACAATACACAGTCTGGAAATGAGTAATTATGTACGTCTTAAGAAAAATTTCCTGAGGTCTACCTTTGCAAAGGATAAAGAGGTCTAAAACCAGAGTAAGGAAATGACTAGGTGATCAACCCAGCATTTTCAGTAGCCACAGGCAGGTGGTAGTAGGGATTAATAAAGCAAATTAAATTGCAGAGAGCCTGAAATTTTCCTTTCTCTAGTATTTGGCATATAAAATTTGTAATACAAAATTATAACTCTATAGATTCTAAACAATATTTTTTATATTTTTTTATTTTATCTAAAATCAAAATTTAAACATTGAGAATACAAATGGCAACTCACAAATATATGTGAACCAATGTGGAACAAAAAGCAGATATTATTTTAGGGTTTTAGTTAGCTCAACATGCCTAAGAGCAAGTAAATCTTATTTGCAAATCTGTGTCTGAATGTCCACAGAAAATAATCATTTTTTAGGCTATTTCAGACAAGAAATTTTGAATGCAATGTGGCAATTGAACCACTCTCTTCATTTCTTATCCTCATGAAAAATCATTGGGACTATTTTAAAATTATTGAAATAGTCTTTACCGTTTCTATACTCAAAAGCCCCATGGAACTTCCATGGAACTGAAGTAGGTATATATTAACAAATATTTAGAAAGACAAAAGAAGTGGATTCTTCCTGGTAGAAAAGAGTTTATTAACACTAACAGAGATAGTTGGAGGACCTCTCTTTTCTCTCAGAATGCAGCAGAGAGGCTGAGGGATTTGCTGGCTTCAGGCTTCCTGGAGAGTTCTCTTCCTAATCCTCTAGACTGTGAGCAACAGAAATTTCTTACCAAATATGCTAATATGAAACCAATTTAAATTCTGAAATTGACATTGGGGAAGAATGTGCCATCTGCAATTATTCAATTTGATAAGCAAAAATAAACTCTATTTCTAGATGTTCCATGTTGAAGAGATGAGAAAAAAAGAAAAGAAAATATGCATACACAAATTGTGTGCTTAAATCCTACTTAAAATATTTCTCCTTGTTACTTAAATCATTACATATGTTTAAATGGAGATCTGTGTGTGATCTTTACATTGGCAACAATGAATGAAATGAATGAGGCTTTTTTCTATGATTAATCTAATAACAAGGGAATAAATTTTAAAATGTAGCCTATGGACATTTGTATATTTTTTAAGAATAAAGCTTTAATCATGGTGTAGCAAACACAATATTTCGGTGCTGAGTAATATGAGAAATCCCATGAATTGAAGGTGGGCTAAAAAGATGGCATCACTGTGACAAACATCTAGGAAAACTAAGATTAAGGTAAGACTTATTTTGGCTTATGGGTTCAGACTGTTCAGTCCAAGACCTGTAGTTTCTGTGGTTGTTGATAATAACATAGATATATAATAATATATAATAACATCAATAGTATCGGAGAATACAATGTCAGAGGGGGAAAGAACAAAAGGACACTCCACTGTTCATATCATGACAACTGAAAAACAGACAAGAAAGGGGTAGGTACCAAAACGTACAAACCTATCTTTCTGAGCCCCTCAGAAGTGAACTATTTCCTCCAATATAGCCCTATGTCTAATATTCCAGTATCTCCAAGTGCAGGGACACCAGCTGGCACATAAGACTTCAAAACATAAACCTATGGAAAACTCCACATTCAAACCATATCAGAAGGAGGTGAAAATCATTTCAGATGTAAATATAATGGGTCTCATAAATCTTAATGATAGGATAGGTAGATAAGAGGAGACCATGTTGCTTGTAATAGCTATTGTCTTTATGTCAAATGCAAAACTGGTGAGTTGTTATGATACTTAGTGAATTAAATGAAAACATTTGTTAGGAAATCAAGACTTACAATGCCCATATTCTCTACCGCCATATACAGAGGAGAAGTTAAATAGATTAATATCTTGATTCCCTTCCAAATAATATAACCTATCAGAGGAAACCCACCTTATTTTCTCTGGTATGAATTAGGTACAATGGAGAATGTTGGCTCTGATTTCCTCAGCACAATCAAATTTCTAGACCATTTGAGGCAATACAATACAGTTGCTGGGGAGTGTCAAGAAAGAGATGAATCTTGGTAATTTATATTTTCAACAGAATTAAAAAGAGTTTAATAACCTCTAGATATTTTTATAATAATCCCTCACAATCCTAGCTTAGAAAATTGTTTCCATGACTGGATGGATAAACAGAAGACATACTTAGATTCCCTAAGCTGACCTAAATAGGAAGTGGATAAATTATTCTTCACTAAATAAATAAATAAATAAGTCTTTAAAAGAAAAATTTGGTGCTGGAGACATGGCCCTGTAATTAAGAATAATTGCTGCTCTTGGCAGAGGACCAGGGTTCAGTGTCCATCATCCACACAATGGCTCACAACCTCTGTAAGTCCAAACCTAGGAGATGTGTTGTCCTCTTCTGGATTTGTGAGTACTTCATTCACATACACACAGAGAGAGATAAAGAGAGACAGACAAACAGAGGAGAGAGAGAGAAAAATAAATAAATACATCTTTAATATTCTTTACCATCTTTGAGTCAGTATTGATTGATGACCTGTAATAAAGTCTATTGTGTCCCAGATCTTGGAAGTATTTATTAATCTAGCCAAGAGTAAAAGTTATCAATCCAAAACAAAGAGCCCATGACAGTGTCTACACACATCTTTGTTCTCAGATATGCGACACAGTTAATCAATAAGAGATATAAGCAAAAAAAAAAAAAATCCTAAAATAATCACTCAGAAAAAGCCAAGATGGATATGAATAAGTAGAATCACACTGTAATTGGTAGAGATACACTTTAGTCAGGCTAGTAGTGAATGATTCTTTCCAGAATTAGATATCAGGCCAGCTTCCTTGAAGTAGAATTTCTAAGAGGCTGGAGAGATGGCACAGTGGTTAAGAGAGCTTGTTGCTCTTGCAGATTATCTGGGTTCAGTTCCTAGCACCCATATGGAGGTTAAGAATCATTTGTAAGTATAGTTCCAGAGGATTCTACAACCTCTTCTGGCCTCCTTGGGCATTGCATGTACATGGTGCACAAACTTACATGCAAACACAACACCTATACCCCTATAGAATAAAATGAAAGAAATCTTTATAAAAAGTAAAATCTCTAAGATAAAAGAGTTTCATTTTCTAGAGAAATTAATAAGGGGTGCATTTAAAAAAAACAGGAACCCATACTCAGGAAATTAATATTTTATTGCCTAATATTGTGCAATCACTGCATGAAGAAAGCAAAACTTACTATATCCAAAAAAATATTTTAAAGTTATTTTATTTGTCTCTCTTCTCAAGCACCCACAAATTTCTCTTCCTCCCAACACCAGTGCTTTTGAATAACATCTGTTTTCTGGTCTACATTACTTCTTTAGGCAGGCGATCCATGCATATGAATAAGCTATCAATTTGTATTCTTTAACTTCTACATGGTAACACCCATATCTCTGTGGGAATAACACATCTTCTTTAATTAAGAGTCCAAAGTGTTTCTTGGAGAGAAGGGCACGTGGAAACCCTCCAGGGACAGTTGAAGTCTGAAGTCTGAAGAGCATTAGATTTCTCCTCAGAGCTTAATCAGGTCTTATTCTAAGGGTACAGAGTTTTTTACAAAGCCCCTGATAATAATTAAATGCCATTATTGACTAAATTTGTTTAACTGCCAACTGCAGTCAAAATATTTGTAGTGTGAACTGCTTCTGTGATTCTGCAGTTAGGGGGCTATCAGAGAGCACAGAGCACTTTGATTTGGAAAAAGTACCCAGGCAAACTAGAAGCCAGGTTGTTTGATGCTGTATCAATGAGTGTCTTTTTTATGAAACATAATATATTATTCTGGGTAATTTCTTCAATAAAATTTCTTGAGAATGCATATGAGTACAAAGTTGAACTATTGAAATCACATTTCCAAACTTCTAAACAATCTTCTGTTTGTCCCATCCAATGATGTAAACTGCAATATTTTATACCTCTTTATGGTTTAAGAATATTATTGCTTGGGGCCTGGACAGGTGGCTCAGCAATTAAGAGCACTGGTCTCCCTCACAGATGTTGTGAGTTCAATTCCCAGCCACCACATGGTGGCTCACAACCATCTATAATGGGATCTGATGCCTTCTTTTTGTATGCAGGTGTACATGTTTATAGGGCACTCACATAAATAAAAATGTAAGTTTAAAATAACTACAATATTTGCTGTAAAATATATCATATATGATGAAATCAATTAGGACACTAAGAAAACCTATGCCTTTTTGATGAAAATGTTTTATTAAACATTTAGATTAGATGTTGATTTTAAACTTCAAACTAATTATTATCTAGTTAGATGGTCTCCATTGGAAAGAAAAAAAATATGGAGGACCACTGCAAAAAATCAGCATTGAGTTCATTTGAACTAAAAGAATTTAATAAATTTTCCTCTCAGTATTTATTCTTCTTTTTTCCTTATCTAAAAACTAAATGTGAGCTTTTTTTTAACTGAAGTTCGTTCCACTAACAATTTCTAAAATTCACGGCTAACATGCATAAGACAAAAATGAGAGGTTTTTAAAAGCAGACATTTAAAACAAAAGGCAGAGCAACCAAAGGCTGGGGTATTTGAGAAAGGCTGTAGTGGAAAGCAACCTGTTATTTTGTTTGTTGTTTATGTATTTTTGTATCATATGTTTGAGGTTTGAACATAAATGAGTCAACAGCCCAGAAATGCCAAACAACATAGAAAAAAAACGTTATATCTCTCTAGCCTAGGAGCAATGTGAAAAAAAAAACAACACAAAACAAAAAAACAAAACAAAACAAAAAAACAAACAGAAACACCACTTATAGGACAAACGCTGTGATATCCTAATACCACTGGAAAAACAAGTAAACCCACTGAACTGTCATGCACTCCAGGGATAGCTATATATAGTTAGTTCACTTGTACCATTTAGAGACTGTGACAAGATACCTTAATGTTCTCACTGAAGTAGAGTCAGAAGAGTAAAGAGCTGGGATTTCAGGTTTGGATAGTGACAGCATCTGCTATACCAAAACATCAGCCAAGATCATAGGCTTACTATGCTTGTCCCTCTGCCCAGCATATACAAGTGTCTCTCCAGGTCCCTGATAGGCGGCTGTGTAGAAATCCCTGAAAAGGATGCTTTCCAGAGCCCTGTGGCTTAGGTACCATCCTTACCATGAGATACCACAGAAAGCTGAAACCTTAATTTGCACTCTGGAATGTTGAAGTGACATGTGTCTTTAGATGTCATGATGATTAGAGACGTCAACTTAACAGAATCAGCAGTCACCTGAGAGGTGGAACTCTGGATTGTTTTCTTGAATGTGTTTCTTGATACAGGATGATCTAACTTCATTGTGGGCATGACTACACAGTACCTGGAATCATAGATTATATTACATTGAAAGTGTGAGCCAAAAGCTAGCATGAATTCTCTGCCCTTCAGTCTTCATTTATGTGATAAGATCAGGTATCGCCATCTCCTGCAACCAAGACTACACTCCTTCATGTGAACTGTGCACCAAAGTAAATCCTGTCTCTTTCAAATTATTTTTGTCAAATATTTTATTACAGCAGGAAAATAATGTGTCAACAACAAAATTAAATAATTAGACTCAAGCCTTAAATACATACAAAAAAAAAGTCTCCCTATTGTAGGAAATTATATGACATATTCTTTACAAATCATGAGTCAAAAGTAAGTTTCAAAGAAAACCATGAAGTATATTAAGCTGAATAAAAATGAAAATTCTTATTTATGGTCATTTTATGGGATACAAAGAAAGCACTAGTAAGAAGGAAATTTATAACACTAAATGCATAATGTATACACAAAGAAAAGCCTCCAATCATTAAATCATAATAAGAGCTTGCATTTCAAGAACAAAGTTTAAAGTTTAAAAATGTCAGACATGGCTATGCATGCCCATAAGTTCAGCACCTGGGAAACCGAGGTAAGATTACGGTTGAGGACTATGCAGACTACTTAGAAAAATTCTGTCTATAGAAAATAAGCAAGCACAATCCTCAATTATAATTTGACTGTCAAAACTGACAGAAATAAAATTACATATGTAACAACATGATTAAAAATATTGAAAAATGCTATATAATCCCATAAACCACATTTTAAAAATTACTAAATGAGAGGCACAGAAGGAAGTGACTAAGAAATTGAGAACAAAAAATAAAATAAAGCAAACAAAAAATAGTGGAAATCTTTTAAAAAGTCATTGAAAGAATGATAGATAAAAGTTTTTACAACTGGCACAGAAACATATTCAAAGGGTAGAAGTGATGTCATAAACTTTATTAGAATCCATTACAAAATATTCTTTTTGTCTTGTGGAAGGCTTTGTTGAAGAGTAAAAGTTAAACTGTAGAGTTGGAGAAAAACTTACAGTGATACATCATACAAAGCACTAGAATTTACAACTGAACTGAGAGAACTTGGGAATGGTGAGATGGCTCTTGGGTAAAAGTGCTTGCCCCTAAGGAGGATGATCTGAATTTGATCCCTGGTACTCAGACAGTGGAGGAGAAAACCAGCTCCCTCAAGTTGTCTTCCGTTCTCCACACTTGCGTGTGACAAGCAGAAAACTTCCACCCAAAGATGCAAATAATGAGTCAATAAAGTAACTTTTAAATCAGAGTATAAATACTCTAAATCATAGAAAAGAAGCAAGCAAGGCCGTTCTTTGGCCATATTTGAAGAAACAGAGCACTTCTTACATTATGCAGATCACAGTGAATCTTATTTAATCTTATCATATGTTAGAAAAATTCAAATTAAGTTCATGGTGAAAGGTCACAGAGTGGCTAGAAAATACTAGTAGTGGCCACACCAAGGGATGGAGAGGACTTAGAGAGACAGGCTCACTCAGAGCATTGCTGGTGGGAATGCAAGATGGTACACCCATTGTCTTAGTTTCGTTTCCTGTTGCTGTGATAAAATATCCTGACAAAGGTAACTAATAGAAGAAAGGGTTTGTTGTAGATCATAGTTCCACGTTATAGTCAATCACTGAAGGAAGTTTCTGACACGGGAGCTTGAGAGAATTGATTACATTCTATCTACAATAAAGCGCAGAAATCAATGAATTAATGCATCTTGCCCATGCTAACTTCACACCTCTCCCTCACATATGGATCAGGACCCAGTGCTGAGGAACGGTGCCACACATTGTGACGATGCCATTCCTTATCAGTTTGCTTCACGACAATCTACCTCAGGCATGGTGATGGTACAATTTGCTGTAGACAATCTCTCACCCATAATCCTCCCTGATGATTCTAGATTGTGTCAGTTGACAGGTGAAATTAATATACACACATACACTAGGGGAAAGTTAACAATTTACTTTTAAAAATGAATAAATAAAGTTTCAAACATACAACACTGCTAAAAGGCTAGTGGTACAACCTGATTATGCAGGGATAGAAGGCATTGTAAGTGAACTAAGACTCTGGAATAAGACATCTAAGGGGCAGACAAATCTCTGTTTGTTGACTTAAGCTGAGACTACAAGAATGCATCCTTTAAAATATTTCCTGAATTCCTCTATATTTTCTATTCCTTGCAGAAATTAAAGATTTAAGAACATATTTCTCAACTTGAAATTTCCAAGTCTTACTAATATATCCTGTATTTTTTTTAAATCTTTGGTGAATACAGATGGTCTCTATGACCATACTGCTTAATTTTTTTTCCATAGCACTACATGTTCAGTACAAACTATATTTCAAATATCTTCTGTGGTTACTGACACATCCTTGATTCCTGCTTACTAACAGCAGGAAAGCCATAGCTGCTAATCAGCCAGGTGATGAGTGAAGAGAAAGTGATAGTTTGCAAAGTCCTAAGTTTTGAGGCTTGGTAGTCAACTGCATTAAAATAATATCTGTGTTAGAGCATAAGTGGCTTATCTGCTTTACATGTTGCTGTAATCAGATGTCTGACTAAAGAAAATTAAGAGATAACCAGTTTATTCTGGCACAGCACATCATGGTGTGAAGTCACAGAGGCAGGAGCATGAGTGAGCTGGCCACATAGCCCCCCACAGCCAAGAGCAGAGTGACTAAAGCAATCTCAGCTGTGCACTTTATTTTGTACAGTTCAGGATCCCTACCCAGGAAATAAAGTGAGACAGAGAGATGCAAAGTCTCCTCATATATCTCAAGCGATATCGAACTTGCTACATAGCCCAGGCTAGCCATTAATACGCAATCATCCTGACTCAGCTTTGTGAGTCCTGGGATTAAAGATGCAAACTATAAGGTCCATTATATTCATATTTTTTTTTAAATCTTTCTCTTCTTCCATAAGCTAGCAATTTGGGGCCACTAGTTCTCTTAAGGAAATAGTTGACTTTTGAGAGACAAAATAAAGATTTGTAGAACAATATTAATTATCTGTATTCATGTTGAAAATGAACTGAAGTATAAGTAGAAGAGACAAGTCTAATCTCTAGTGATAAATTTTGCATGCTTTTAGATAGTAGTGTTGCCTACACCCTGAGTATGAGAGATTGTAATCTATTAGTAGAACAGCAAGGGACAAGGTTTGTGTACTACTAGTAGAACTTTTAACTTCCAGTTTTGCAAAACTCTTCCTAAGTAAAATTCATATTCACTACATAGGGAAATGCTGATTTATCAATATTATTTACATCCCCATGGCCAACTTTACATAAAATATTAGTATTATAAGAATAAAAACCTAATTATGCATTTATTACTTACATAATTATGAGCTAATTTTTCTACTAATAGAAAATGCCTTGCACTGTTGGTAGACTTCAATAAAGATATATTTTATAAACTTTACTTGGCATTTAGTGTGCAATAAGTGTCTCCATAAATATAAATCTAGTGCTTTTCTGAGAGAGCCAGTTTTAAATGATCAATCCTGGTGACAACAATTTTGTGTTAAAAATATGACCTTTAAATATTGAATAGATTAAAGCCCATGTTGTTTTCTAAGCAATACTATTCCTTCTTTGTAAGGGATGTTTAAAGTCATTATTTTCTGTTTCTTTTCAACTTAAAACAAAATATCCATGAGTTGTGTCATCTCAAAACACCTTCTTTCTTTCTTTCCTTCCTTCCTTCCTTCCTTCCTCTGTCCCTTTTCTCCTCCTCCTCCTCCTCCTCCTCCTCCTCCTCCTCCTCCTCCTCCTCCTTCTTCTTCTTCTTCTTCTTCTTCTTCTTCTTCTTCTTCTTCTTCTTCTTCTTCTTCTTCTTCTTCTTCTTCTTCTTCTTCTTCTTCTTCTTTCTTCTTCTCCTTCTCCTTCTCCTTCTCTTTCTTCTTTCTTCTTTCTTCTTTCTTCTTCTTTTTTGTTTTTATTTTTTCTTGGGTAGTTGAGCAAAAGTATTAAGTATAAAGCACTCCATGAGTGAATCACTCTTTAATGGCCACAGAAGTACAATATTTTAGGAGCTAACCACTATTTCAAACAGGCCAGAAAAAAAAAGTATACATTATCCCTCCATAAAATCAGCCAAGCAAAACCAATGGCAAAACAAATGAGTAATTCTAAACGTATCATTATCAAAACACAATTACTATAACAAACATGTTTTACAATCTAGAGAGATTTCAAGGAGTTTCTGGAAGTTTCTGCTGTTACTATTAGGTGCCAGCATTCAGATATATGATTATGCAACATAATTTGGTGAGGGTCTTCATCAACTGTGTACTTCTTAGGAATTAAAATATGCGCATGTGACCTTCATCATCATGCCTTTTTCAGTTATTTCATTATTTATTTATTCATTCATCAAATATATTTTCTCATTACTTTGTACCAATTTCTGATATATCATATGGACATGTAAACAAAATTAAATGTATACTTTCATAAAAGTATAATAAAGAGGGCAGTAAAAGTATGATAACTAGTCAATTATAAATTTACAGTCAGTAAAATAAATACTGTCCGATGGTAAATGTTATAAAGACTCTAGATAATTAAAGAGGAATTGAACAAAGTCAGAATCCTGTTTTGTGATTGCTGTGCTAACCTCTCTGATAAGATGAACACTGAAAATGGACCAGGAGTCAATGGAGGAGTTATCCAGGCGGTGAACTGGGGGAACTGCCTCACAGAAAGGCAATTGTAAGCTTATAGACCCTGCAGAGTGTCAGGATGTGTGAAGGCCATGTGCAGCTAGAACAATGGCAGGTAAGGCTGGTAGTTCAGGACAGAGCTTGTGTAGCCTGGGGATATGGCAAGGAACTTAAATTTCACTCACTAAGATGAGAAAGCATAAAGAAATTTGAAAGAGAAAGTACAGTTTCTATCTGACTTCTGCAAGCACTTGTCACTCTGGCTTTGATGTGAAAAAATACTGCAAAGTTGGAGAGACACTAGCATAATAGTTGATCAGGAGACAAATGGAATATTTCAGGCCTGAGGTGGTAATGGTTTGCATTGGGTAAATTATTGGGAGTAGGCCAAGTAGATCAGACTCTTAATATTTTTAATGTGTCTTGGTCTACTGAGATGTTGGGAATTGAAGAAAGAAGAATTGACAATCAAGTCCACACTTGTGCCTGAGCAACGAAAAGACTTAGGGATACACTACTGAAATGGAGAAGAGACAGGAAAGATGGAAGTTCAGAAAGATATAAACTAGACAGATAACTAGAGTTTAACGTAAATCCTTATAAAATATTAATTCACAGATGTATGTTACACATAGAGAGAGACACAGGAACACACACAAATGAATAAAGAAATAGGAACAAGATGCAATCTGTTATCCCCTGTAGTTACTCATTTGTGAATCATTTTAAGACACTGATTTCTTTAATAGAGTAAAGATACTTTTATTCTGAGCTAGAGTGCGTTTGATAGTGTTTAGATCTTTCAGTGTTGCTTTCTTACTGCTTTTGGTGTTCTGACTTTCCTTTCTGTGATGAGCAACGTAATCAAAATCAGCTTGCAAAGAAAAGGGTTTATTTCAGCTCATCATTGGGAAAACCAAAGGAAGGACTCCAGCAAGCAGAAACTTGAAGCAGAAACTATAGATGGATTGAGGAATGGAGGAATGCTTCTATTTTTTGCTCCTAGGCTCAGGTTCCTTTTCCTGTCTCTATGTCATGAATTCTTTGTAAGTGATTTTAACATTATGTCTTTCAAACACCTTAATTCTTGTTAGTTTTCTTTTCATTTTCTAACCTTTCCTGATACCATCCCTCTTAATTATTTACTCTAAGCCTATTTTCTTTCAATCAGAATCAAAATAACTTTTGCCCCCTTTTATTATATGCCCATATTTGCTAATTTTAGCACCATTTGACACTGAGAAGAAAAAGATGATGGTTGCAACAGCATTCTATTGCTCCTCTTACCTTCTCTCAGTATCACCTCAGAGAGCCTGCTGCCTGGTGTTCTATATTCATCTGGCATCACCCAGAGTGTTGTAATGGAGTAGGGAAGAGATAAAAGTTGATCCAAACTCAAGAGTTTTCCAGGAAATCTAGAGATTCATATTTTTAAATGGTTTCTGACACAGATTACCATCCAGGCTTTGGCTCCTAACAAACACTTCTCTGTTGAGCACTCACCAACTTTCTTAATTTCTGTACCTTTTACTTCTCGTTGAGTCCAGTGCTACATTCTGATACCTCTTATTTCTTCCAACTTTGCTTTGGATTTTCAAATGTGAATACATTGTCCTCTCCATCCCTCAGTGAAAGTAAAATGGCAGTCATTGTATCCATGTGTCTAATAGTGTATAGTACCAATAGTTGTTTATGAATTTTTCATATGAGCACAACTTCATAAAGTGTGCTGTGAGTATGCCTAGGGGGTTAATGAACTGTGTGTGTGTGTGTGTGTGTGTGTGTGTGTGTGTGTGTGTGTAATTTAGTTTCCTCACTGATGTGACCAAATGCCTGACGCAAAGCAGCTTAAAGAAAGAAGAGTTTATTTACATTGAAAGTTGGAGGGGAACAGAATCCATCACAGTGGAGAAGAGATGAAAGTGAGAGCAAGAGCTCTCTGTTGGTCACATTGCATCTACACTCAGGAAACAGAATGAAGACAGGAAAAGAGGCTAGGGTCCCAAACCTCAAGGACCAACTCCTGGTGTCCACTTCCTTCTAGAAGATTCTAGCTCCTGAAGTTTCCACAGCCATCCAAAGCAGAGCTACCAAATTGGGTCCTAGTATTCAAATGCATGAGCATGTGGGGGCATTTCTCTTCTAAACCAGACCAGTTCATTCCTGCATTATTAAAATCTTGTCTTCTTTTCTAAAAGTTTAAATAAAGCATTCCAAGGAAGCATTTCATCAGTAATTTTATCAGCAATTTTAATTCTGTATTGAGAAGATTGGTTTTTTTCTAAATAAAAATATAGTGAATACATGGTTTTAGACATTGAAACTAGAACACATTAAAAGCAATATGCTTGATAAATATGGGAATAATTATACATTCCATACCCTCTGAAGTATATTTAAGCTCAAATGCCTTGAAATTTTCAATATTTCCTTAACACATTATTTGTGTATGAGAAATGTTATATACGGTACAATCTCACATGTAAGACGAAGCACAGACAAAATCCTGACATAATCAAAACGTCTTAAAAGCTTTATTGTAAAGCATATTTACTGTTCTTTTTCTGTTTGTAAATTTTTGTTTTATTGTGAAGATGTAGTAAACTGGAAGAATATGTATGGTCACTTTGATTCTCTGTCTCTGTGGTGTGTGTGTGTGTGTGCGCGTGCGCGCACGTGCTAAATTACCCTCTCTTTTTCTTTGGGGCAGTCTCACTAAACCTAGAATGAGGCTAGCTGCCAGATGGACCTAGTCGTCCTCCTGCCTCCACTCCCCACAGCATCTAGTACATATAGCTCATATAGCCATCCTTAGCTTTTTACCTGAATGCTGGAGATTCAAACTAATGTACTAACACTTTCACAGCAAGTATATTTACCCACTGAGTCATCTTCCCTGTTCTAAACACATGATTTTAGAATACAACACTCGGTTGAACTGGATAATATGACTGCTAAGAAAATTCCCCATTAACTATACACATTTAAAAGGCTCTTAGTGATTCAGGATGTATGTTGCACACTCAGAACTGATGCTCTTCTGGTTTAACTGCCATCTGTTAAAACAGGAAAATGCTTCTGTACTGGTTAGGAAGTCAAGTTTACCATGAGTGCATATTCATTCATTCTTTTCTGATCACACCTGGCGATCAAGATCAGCTGCACAGTCTTCTTACCCTTTAATGCACTGACACATGCATGCACTGAAAATTAATTTTGGCATGCTGTGACCTACTCTAGGAAGTAGGCTATTTTTAAAAGCAACTATTAGTTCCTTTCTATATTCAATTCATCTCCTCCAACTTTATAATCTTAAAAAAGCAATGCTCAGATTAAAGCTTCTATTTCCCATTAAAACTTGAGCCTTGTGTGAACATAACACTTTCTTTGGTATAAGGAGGCATGGGAATAAAAGGAGATGACCTTACATTTTCTGGGTCAGCAAAGTGTCTTCATATCTAGCAGTGGAGATGATCCATAAATAATTGACCAGAAAAGCAAGGAAGGAGCATGTGCTCACTAATTTTCACAGCACTGAGACAAAACATCTGATAAAAGAAAGTTAGGGAATGAAAGGTATGTGTTGGCTCATAGTTTAAGACTGGATATAAGTAGGGAAAGCATGGTGACAGGGGCATGAAACAGAGAGAGCTGAAGACTGAGGCCAGCTGTCTTTCTTGTTTTTATCCAGTCTTATTTTGATTTCCTTTGTCTGTAAAGTCAAGTTAATATTTCTTCTATTTTCTCAAATTTTAATGAGAATTATTTCAAAGTTGCAGTCAAAATTTCTCAAAAGGAAAAAAGGAAGGAAGGAAGGAAAGAAGGAAAGAAGGAAGGAAGAAAAGAAGGAAGGAAGGAAAGAAGGAAGGAAGGAAGAAACCCTTCAGAGCATAACTTCTGGCCATTGTTATCCTTGCTGTGGCAAAGCAGATTTCTCTTTCTCAGAGTGGTCACTATGAAGCATATCCTAAAGAAGAAATTTCGAGAACACCCAAAGCCAAGAAAACAAACTTTTGGTTGTTCATCCCTTATGTGTGACTTATTCTGGAGCTATGTAATGGTTGTTTCAGGGCTGAATGTGCTGATTTAATGGAAAATCAAGCCTCAGGGCTGGCTTACTTATCAAGATAATTGATCAACACTTAGAAGAGAGGTTATTGACTATTATGGTTTTGGAACACTGACTTAATTTAGAGTCTCTCAATGGTCATTTATGGGGGTGTTTGTTGACAAAATGGCATCTACAGTAAAAAATATAAGACGAGCAGAAAGTGTTGCAAGAGCAAAGGAGAGTGCAGGATTCATTAAGCTTTGGTGACATTATGTTTGTCCCTTGAGTCTTCTTCAGAGGTTTCACACCTCTGTCCCATCTCCTTTAAAGTTTCCAGCCTGGTCTCCTCCATTTTCACTCTTGAGCTACTGAATAAGAAAGTGATCATTGCTAGGCTTTTTGACACCCAATAATGTCTACACAGTGAAATATATGATATGTTCAAATAAGATAAAATTTATATGCATTCTGGCTTTGAGAGAACTAAAAAGCAGAGATTTGAAATGTTGTAAACAAGACCAAGCAGGAAGGAATGGGGAAGGAGTAGGATAAAGCATGTTTCCTTTTGCTTTTCTTTTTTTCCATTCTTTTTTTTATTGCATGCAGAAAGCAAGAAGAGATAATTGCTTATTGGACTAGAAGCTGGGGATAAGCAAAACTTCTATTACAAACACAGAAGAGACCTCCTTATGTTTTATGTACTCTTTAAGGATAAGAATTTTTCAAGTAGCAAAGATTAGCTGTGTTATAAGCAGCACAGGGGGAGAGCATTGGATATTGTAGTCATGAAAGCAACTGATTTCAAAAGAATTATTTGAGAGGATTACTGGTAACACACCACAAGTACTCCAAAGAGTTTTGTAAGAAAATGTTTATTATTTATTCAGGGATCAAGGTCTTAGGCAGTGAAATAAAGAATTTATATATTTTACTGTTTATTAGGATTTAAAATTTCTGTGTAAGTGATATAAATTTCCAATAATTGCAGAAGGAAAAATTCTTATCAAATCTTAAAATACAGAAATGCAGGGCTGGTGAGATGGCTCAGCAGGTAAAGCACTTTATGCCTTGCCTGATGACCTGAGTTTAGTTCCCAGGAACCACACAGAACAAGGGAAATGATGTTAGCATGTAGTTCCCGACCTACACACATGTGTTGTGTCATGCATATGCCTTCATCAAAATCAATTATTTAATTAATTAATTGACCAAGGGTAGATGAATTAATTAATTAGGGCTAGTTAATTAAGTAGTTAATTAAATGTGGAAAGATAAATGCCATGGGTTACTTGAAATCATACATTTTAAAATAAATAGAACAAAGTTCTTTCTTACTGTATTTGTAACAGACAACTAATAAATCTTCAAACTGTTGACTTAGCTAAAATTTCAAGTAAAACATTACCAAGTTTATATTAGCCATCAAAAAATTCACTACTTTTCAAGCAAGAGAGAACCCTGTCCATTTTTCTCAACATCTTTAAGGAAACATTTTAAATTACACAGTGTCTATAATTGTCTTCTCAAGAAAAGAATCTTACAAACTACCTTTCAAAACATGTGGAATCTGAGTATTTTGTTTCCTTCCCAGTGATTTACATACAGCATCTCATTCTCACATGGGAAAATATGTAGTGAAATAGTTTTAGCTTTACTATTTCCTGCAAAATTTATTACAAACAGTATTGATCACAGATTATAGTGATTCCTTACAGTCACTGAAAGAATTGTGATTTTATTTTATGTTTTGTTTATTTTCCTTTCTTTCTTTTATTCCTCCTTTATTTTTCATTTGCCTTTTTCTTTTTCTTTTTTTCTTTTGGTAGTACTTTGATATCATTATCTGTATATTGTCCTAGCAACCAACAACACACCTTTGGGAATCTTGATGCTAGATATTATTCATTTATTTATGATGGACAGGCTGAGCACAGAAATAAAAATATCATATGACAAAATTTGTATGTGGGATCCGAAAGCCTCACACTTAGTAGAGGGTTTAGAATGTAGAAAATCATGGGACCAACCCAAAACTAATTTATGAAGTGAGAAAGTTTCAAAGCTCTCAAGTCTAACAAGGCTCATGATGGATATTAGAATCAATGTGATGTTGGCAATAGTGGACCAATATATCTGAATATTAAGCCATCACATTACCTATCTTCAATGTATAGTTTAAAATGTTGCAGGGTTTGGGAAAATAGTTTAGTTGATTAAGTGCTTGTGAAACAACCATGAGGACCTTAGTTTGGATTCCAGGCACCTAGGTAAAAGCTGGGCCTGGCACCATGCCTCTGCTACCCAGGCATGGACTAAGTGAGAAGACAGGTGGCTGTCTGGAGCTCATTGTCCAGACACTTCTGGTTGATAATCTCAAGATTCAGTACAGCAACTTTGTTTGAAGTTTAAGCAGGAGAGATAGATAAAGGGATTCTTTGTGCACCATTGATGAAACAATTTATACTAATCTGCTTATTAGTTTCGGGAATCAGTGTTATCTAAATCTCACAGCTCCTTCCCTGAAAGCTCAGGTACCATCACAGAAGAGGTGACAGAAGGAATTTAAGAGCCAGAAGTAGTTGACAACTGCTAAGAAACAGTATTTTCTAAATACTTATGACTATATGTCTAAGACCCACACAAGAATAAACCAGCCAAAATCCCAGTATGGACTGTAGTGGGACTCATGAAGCCGCACACCTAGCTGGGGAACTCCTGGCAACTGATGCCTGTTGGAGGAAAGAGAGTGCCAGTGTTCTTCAAGGATTCCGCCTCTCATGCTCATGCTCCAGAAGATGGTCTTTTATCTGCGAACATAATCGTACTGCTAGGTGGACTCCGGAGCCTTAATTAAAGTGTACATAAAGTTGGGAAGGATAAGTTGGGGAGGGCATAAAACAGGATTTAGAAAGAAGTATATAGGGGTGGATTTGGTCCAAGTATTGCATATACACGCATGAAATATTCAAAGTATACAAGGGTCACTGTTCTCTGTAAGCTGTACTTAAAACTCCTAACAGTTATGCTATCTTAATCAAATAGTCATCATATTCATTACGAGTCCATGACTTTATTTCCAACATCAGTTTTGCAGAGGAGTACAACATCTTCCTTGCAGCTCATTTTGTATGTTCTTGGTTTTCTAGAGGTCCATGATCTATCAAAGACATCTTCTACATTCTCCTATTCTCAACATGTGATGGTAACGCAAGTCAAAATATCTGCACTATAAGCTCATAGCCAAAGAGCGAAGACAATCTTACTTTGTGGAGGAAATGGCCAGTGTTGGAGACTTAATTCTTGGGCTACTTAAAGTTGGAAAATTGTGTCCTTAAAGGTATCTTCCAATGCTGAAGTGCCTTCCTGATTCAGAATTCCAATCTGTTAAAAATCCCATGGGTAACATGTATTTGTAGTGCATATTTATATTATATCCCCAGAGTCAAAAGCAAATGTTATAAAATGGGCCCTTGTCTATTTTATATATAAATTAAATGATACCCTTCATATTATGAACAGTCACATGGTATAGCTCAAGGGGTGGTCTAGATATTTTAGGACTATTTCTTAAGTATTGACTGAAGGTCTTACTATGATGATAGGTGAGAGACTTTTCTGGATGGGAGACTAGAGAAGTTGCTTTTCCTTCAGGCTAAATGAGTTTTGTATCACCATATATTCTCTTAATACTGCTTGTAAGCATTCTACTGATGCTACCCAAATAACTAATAAAGCTAAGGTTTTCTACCAAGCATCTTTTTTTCTTCCTGCATCTGTACAGATAGCAAAAAGAAGTAAATTTCTATATCAAGCTAAAATTCCCCTTAGAAACTGAACTGTTTCATGTTGTTCAATTTACTCAGGCAATGGATTTGCCAATAATTCACTACTGGAAAAAATAAGACCTAAGGAGCATTTGATTCAACCAGTAGTAGTTACTCCTCTTCTATCACAGACTCACTAACATCTTCTCCACTATTCGGCAACCCTCACCAATGGCTCTCTGCCACTTTTCTAGCATTTCCCACCAAAGGAAGCACTACTTGTTTAAAATAATTTTTTAACTCATGGTTGGACTTCACTACTAATAAAATTCTCCAGTCTTATTTATCTACTGCTACATAAATGAGAACACTAATATAATAATCTGTTATTGTAACCAAAGTTTTGTCGATTACAATTTTCTTGCAGATTTCAGAAACCATAGAGTTTGGCTTTCTATACATCTAGTAATTTTCGTACATCCTGAGCAACGTTATCAGGTGCTGACCACCATAGGCAGGTGTAATGTGTCTCACCGTATCTCTACATCAGCCTTTTTATTATGTTTTATTTTTCATCTTTTGAGACAATCTCTCCAACATAATACTGTATGGCCTAGAATTCACTATGTAGAAGAGGATGGCATTGAACTGCAGAGATCTGCCTGCCTTTGCTTCCGAAGTGCTGAAATTTTAGGTGTGCACCATCATTTCCAAGTATCAGTACTTTGAATATGACACAAAGTGTTGTTTCATTGAATATTTAATATACCCCATTTTATGTTACTTATTGAATATTTAATATACTCATTTTATGATACTCAATATGTTCTATTTGCTAAGGAGGCTATATTCTGTCATCCTGTAAAAAGTCTAAAAAACTAGTTTCCTTATCTCAGTCAGGTTTTTATACAGCTCCATGCAATGAACAACATATCTGCTACATTCCTGGACAGAGATTTGAGCTTGGAGTTCTAAGTTCACTACATTTCTGTTGAAGTATTTCTCTGTTTTTTTTTTTTTTTTTTTGTTTTGTTTTTTTTCTTTAGAGGAAAGAAGTTATACTAAGTAGAAATCTGGAGATTTAAAAAATTTTATAGTTAGGGGTTGTTACAATAACCCAGCAGGAAAGAGTGCTTGCTGTGTACACACAGGGGCCTGAATTTGCATCTCTGCTATCAAATGTAAATGATAGGCACAGCATTGAGTGACAGTAACCTCATCATTGGGGAAGGATGAGAGCAGATGGATCCTAGAAGCTGACCAGGCATCAAAACTTAACCAGGAAGCTTCAGATTCAGTGTGAGACACTGTCTCAAGAAAATAAAGTAGAAAATGATGGGTAGGACCCTACATTGTCCTTTGGCCTCACTATATACACACATAGCCATGGGCACCAGGACTCACACATGCCTATGCATACATCACAATACACAGACACACAGACACACAGACACACACACACACACAATACACAGCACATACACAACACATACACACATCACATACCGTACTCACACCCCTGAAATTCTCAAAAAAACCCAAGAAGTTATGCTATAACACATTTAATTATAAAACAGTTCTTAAATTAAAATGTAATAGTGATATGTTCCACAGGCCCTTAAGGCTGGTTTTTACAAAACAAAAATAATCATAGCAGACATGCCATTTATTTGTAGTGTAATTATATGTTGTGAGCTTCATCAAGGACATGAGTCTTTCACTGAGCTTTAAACTTGGCTCTACTTGAATTCTCCTATTCATTCAAGAAGTGTTCTGAGTTAACACCAAGCTTAATTTCATCTGACCTATTAGCAGTTTGTAATTTAACTCAAGGAAGGACAAAAGTATTTTTCTTTATGACAATCAAAATCTACTCAGTCTAGAAACTGGCCAGATGTGGTTGCTTCCCTAAGGAATGGAGAAGGAGTACTCCTTCCCAGAAGAGAGAAGTTTAACTGAAGGAGATGGGAAATGCTTCAGCCAATAAAAGTTAAAACATGAGAACTTGTATTCTGATAACCAGAATCCAGGTGAAAGCCAGGCCCTGTAAAACTGCTAAGGCAAGACAATCCCAGGGGAATGATTGCCAGCAAGTCTACAAAATTGGTAAGTTCTTGATTTAGTAAGTGACCCTGTGTCCAGAACAATAGAAGCAACTAAGGACAACATCCAGTATGTATCTCTGCTCTCCAATCACACCACACAAATACACACACATGACAGTGCCCCACATGCACACATGCATGCACAAGCCAACCCTCCCACATACACATACATGCATATGAAGAAGAGTAAATGAAATCTGAATCAATAGCCATCTTACATGGTGGTTCATACACAGCAGGGTAGCCTCAGAGGCTATCCAGATGCTGTTCTGTTCTTCACAAAGATTCAAATGAAAAAGCCTCAGTCATAACAAAATAAAAGACCCCTTAGGGGTCCTTCTGGAATCAAAGAATATTCCTGCTTTCCAGTCACCTGCTCACAGTCAGAGAAACAGCTAAGGCACAAAACAAAAGCCATACAGAGCTTGGACCAACTGCTAGTAAATGGGCATTTGTACAAAGAAAACAAAACCTTTTTCCTTAGGGAACTCGTTTTTCATCTCATCACAGAAATTAAATGTTTGAAATGAAAGCTGTATTTTAAAAACTTCCAAATGCAATTCTTTTAAATGTTTTCCATTAACCGATTTCTATAACATCAGTAAATGAGTCAAGTTGAAGTTCATCCATAGATGATTAAGATAGTTAGATTTATCTCAGTTTTACACAAACCATGTTTTCATATTAAAGTGCCATTTTGACTATTGGTTCACATTTGACGTACTTTTAACTACCACTTGTTCTTTTATTTACTTTTTAAGGTTCATTTTTTATTTTTATCTATATTAATGCAGGTATCTCTCTCTCTCTCTCTCTGTGTGTGTGTGTGTACGTGTACACGCGCACATGCACCTGAGTACAGACTGCACCTGAGTACACTATTTGTTCTAAGATATGAATTTTTCAGCCTGTAGTTATTTTTAGAAATCATTCAAAAGTATAATCATTCAAAAGAAACTTAATTTAACTGTGCCTTTAAGAGGGTACGTTAACTCTCTGATGAAATTGAGTAGAAACAGGAGATTTGGGGTACGATACCATGCCTCCCTTCTTTCCTGGACCCCTCAGGTCTCTCTTCTATGATGATCAGTGTCCTGTTTTTATGACAGTGAAGGGATATCAAACAACGTGCCTACAATTAATTGTTGTGTCTTTATCCACACCTTTAAAACAAGCAACAGCTAACATGTTTCAGCTGAGTGTAATTGAAAGGAAGCAGGGTAATCCTGGTTTGTTCCTATAAAATAAAGAAAATAAGATATGCTCCTAATGAAAGTCAAGTAGAGAGTGTGACTACACATCTCTCTGCTGGGTACTACTCCTTTATTAAAAAAAAAAAAAGTCAATAAAGTATCATTTTGGATCTCCAATTGGCCTTGCTTCCTAATCAGTTTCTGAAGCCAGAGGCAGCAAATGTTGAACGAGGCAATAGGTGAGAAAGCAGAGATCCCAGAAATAGAAAGTGCAATTCTAATATGTAATTCGCTGGAGGAAACACTTCAAGGCCTTTATTTATCATCTGAGCAGGGACTTCTGTAGGGGAATGAGTATTTGCATTTTCAAAGGCTGAATGTGCTGCCTCTCTTCAGAAACAGCCTGTTTGGTAAAGGCAACTCAGCATCTGTTGGGATGAGGTAGACTGTTCTTGGTCCTGATGTTGTCTAGTTGTGATACATGTGGAGCCTTCTGGAGCTGGAGTGACCTATTGGCCTGGAAATCATGCTTTGTATGCCTCCAAAAGACAGAAGGACACTCTGAGGCCCTTCTTATGCTGACTCACCCTCTCTAATTTGAAAATATGTTACTACTGTGCATACTGAAGTGCCTATAGCCAAAAGCAAAGACTTAGATCACCCCAAATTCTATATTTCGATGTATTTAAGCTTTAGAAAGTTTCTATAGTAAAAGAACAAAAAATTTGTGAATCAAGACATTTCAAATGCATTAGCAGAAGCCTCAAGTATGTACCCCTCAGAGAAGCCCTTGACCGCTAAAACTGGCCTCGGGTGTTATTTGCCCACAGCCTTAGCATTTGTATGTTACTTAAATGTATTTAATTAATAGTCAAAAAGATATTAAGTCATATACAGAGGAGGACAATAAATAACTAGTGTGGGTGCTACAAATGATCTAAGAGATTGGCTTTGGACCTGCCAAACTTTCTACCATCATTGAAGTTCTATTCACTCAAGTAGTCTTACAGATTGTTCTTCAGCTGAAGCTTTAGTTCTTTCTGGGAACTTTGAGTAATGTCTCTCTCTCTGTGTCAGTGTTTGTGTATGGTATGTGTGTGTGTGTGTGTGGTGTGTGTGTGTGTGTGTGGTGTGTGTGTGTGTGTGTGTGTGGTGTGTGTGGTGTGTGTGTGGTATGTATATGTGTGTGTAGTGTGTGTGGTGTGTGTGGTATGTATAAGTGTGTGTAGTGTGTGTGGGGGGGTGTGGTGTGTATGTGTGGTGTGTGGTGTGTGTGGTATGTATATGTATGTGTAATGTGTGCGTGTGTGTTATGTGTGGTATGTATATGTGTGTGTAGTGTGTGTGTGTGTTTGTGTTTTCTCTAGTAACTTCATACATTAGAAGTTGGATGAGCCTTCCTGCTCATTTTGTGTCTGTGTGTGTGTATGTTTTCTCTAGGTACTTCATGCATTAGAATGTGGATGAACCTTTCCTGCTTATTTTGTGTGTGTGTGTGTGTGTGTGTGTGTATGTTTTCTCTAGGTACTTCGTGCGCCTAAAATGTTGACTCTAAAAAACTGAACATCTTTTCTTGTGTCAGCTGAGGAATCAGATACAAGTAACATCCATTAAGATATAATAGGTGAAGTAGGCTTACAAGAAGGTTGGCCTGTCTAGGAAGGCCTGACAGCCGTAAAGCAAATCAGTAGCAAGGGCTGATGGGAATTGTGAGCACAGCAAATCCACTGCGCTCAGGCCACTTGACAGTGTATTTGATCAAATTGGGTTTAAACAGAACAATTTTGTATTTGATTATTCCCCATCTGTACTGATTTTTTTCCAGTTCTTCTGTCCAAAAAAAGTTTGCGGAAATGGAGGGAAGATTGTTTTGCTGCTGGCTTTAGAGCTGAGTGCATACCTCTGACCATGTTTCCATGATAGATGACAAGCCAGGACTCCTGGGTACCTGATTATCTTGTTTCAGCATAGTCTTGTTTAGGGATGCCGTGGTTAATGGTTTCCTACTCATATCGTGCTTTATCATTTGTTTCTTTATTTATGTGGGATTTTTGAGACAGAGACTCATGTAGCCCAGGCTGGCTCTAAGCCCGGAGTCTACAGATTACCTTCTTGGAACTTCTCATCTTCTTGCTTTACCTCTGTAGAAAAAAATAAAATAAAATAAAACAATTATGCATTTTGTGTGTGTGTGTGTGTGTGTGTGTGTGTGTGTGTGTGTGTGTGTGAGAGAGAGAGAGAGAGAAAGAGAGTGTGAGTGTGTGTGTGTGTGCTTGTGTGTGTCTTCTAATACACATGCACAAACACAGATATATGAAACAGTTCAGCATGTAGTGTGTAGAGGTCAAAAGAAAAAAAAATTTCCCTCTATGATGTGGGTGACAGGGCTTGAACTCATGTTGTCAGGCTTGGCAGCAAGTGCCTTTAGGCCTCTGAGCCATCTCAGTGGCTCTTGCTTCACGTGGAACTGTTCTACTCCTATCAACTTCCATTTGCCTAGTAGCTTTCTTTGTGATGCTCACGCCATGGCTACATTTCCCTCAGGCTGGATCTCACGATCATGATGGCTGAAGAGTGATGCCCCTTCTCTGCTACTAGAAAGAAATGGGCAAATTCTTTCTCTGGTTCTTTTTCGCCACAGCAGGTCACATCATCATAGAGCCTTTATACAGACAGCTAGTAAAAGCAGGAGAAACTCATCAGAGTCAGGGCTCATACCTGCCCCGGGAGTCTGCTTCAGGTGCTCTGTATGGTTCCACTCTTCTGCTTCAGGTCCAACCCGAAGTTCATTGAGTTAAGACATTTGTGTAGTGGTCATATCATAGGAAAATCTCTGAGCAAAATGGGGAAATGTGAGAACTATGGAAAATGTGAAGATGGTGCTTTATCCATTCCATCCATCATTTATTCATGGCCACATTCATATATTTGTAACACTAGTGCTGTATCTTCATAATTATGTGGCAATTTAGAATAAAACATCATTTCAACATTTAGTGTCACAACCCTTCTAGTTACTTAATGCCAACTATTCTTTATCTAGGTAGCGGGATTAATAGGCATTAATAGGAATTAATAGTGGGAACATTTACAAATTAGTATGTGTCTTTTGTTGAGTTAGTAATCTTGTCTTCAGATTTATTCTTTTTGATGTGTATGAGTGACATGCCTACATGTATGTATGTGTGCCACATACTCACAGAGGTTAGAAGTTGGCATTGGAGCCCCCAGGAGATAGAAATACAAATGGTTGTGAACAACCATGTGGGGGCTGGGATCAAAGCCAGGCCCTCTGCAAGAACAAGTGCTCTTAACTGCAGAACCATCTCTCCAGACTTTCTTCCTTTGAGTTATATTCTGTTGGATCTCTAAAAACAGATTCCTGGCTTGGCTGGACTGTTTCTTAGTCTTGAATTTGGAAGTCAGCCAATGTAGTGTCCCTTTGTTGGAGATGGAGTTTGACCATTTGAAAGGCCATTTCTAGTTATAAAGGCTTGTGTTACTTTGGTTTAAAGAAATTACAGGAGAATTCTGGCTTCATGCCCGATAAACATTCATCAATCCTGCCTCAGCCATACAGGTGTGATTATTTTTATCCTTTAACATCCTAGTGTTAAATGATACTGATGTTGTGTTGCTGTCTATAGCTTGGGTTAAAAAATAAAGAATGAACTACAGGAAGAAAGAAAGATACAAATATAATCTGGGTAGGATTTAATTTCCCAGAGTAAAACTGGGTTATGCTGTACAACAAGCTTCATTGGAACATCTGTTCCAGTCCCTTGTGTTGTAATATTGAGACAATATTTCTGAAGGATAATTCCAAGTTTGACAGGGCTTGGAAATCCCCAAGTAAGCTTCACTATGTGTTTATGGAGCAGTTACATTGCATCAATCTAGCTAAGCTGAGGTTATATTTCCCAGGATTCATTTCCCATATGGTTTGGGGTTTGGATTGGCCACCAAGAGAATTTTACAAAAAATGTGGAAGATAGAAGAGAAACAGCAGCCATTTTTTGTTTAAAGTATGAAAACGGGACTGGAGAGATGGCTTAGTGGCTAAGAGGACACATGCTGCTTGTGTAGAGGACCTGAGTTTGGTTCCCAACACCCATGCCAGGAAGCTCAAAGCTGCATGTAACTCTATCTTCAGGAGATCTAATACCATCTGCTAGCAGCTAGGGGCATCTGTACTCACATGTACACATACACAAACAATTTACAAATATTAAAATCTAAAACGTATATATTTGTTGCAGAGCTTGAAACTGACAGCTAGTACATGCTCTGTTGATCCAGTAAGTCTTCTCTTTTGGTGCTTGCCTTTTCTGTACCACAGGGGAAGTTGGTCCATTGTAGAGTGTCAGCCTCTGTATTGAGTCAAGGCATCCAGACTAGGAAAAGTGCAAATATATGTCAGCTGTAACTGTCCCTTCTGCTTCTCACTTCTATTTTATTCTTACCCTTCAAAGCAACTGCTCCACATTTCTAGCTATGGCTGAGTTTCAGAGACCATACACGACACTGAAGACATTGCCTCCTATAGCACTTCCCATAGTCATATAAGATTTGACTACAAGAATACATCCCTTTACCTCTGTTTTTATCCAATGTGAGAGACACTAATAAACACAACTAGTTAATTAATGTAACTGTTCCTGGTTCTGAAATCTTACATGAAAAATAAAAATAAAAATGCAACCTTGATTTTTAAAATTTTAGTGTGACTGTCTAAGAAAAATGACACAAATTATCTCTTTGACAATTTGATTAAAAGCTGTGATCATATATTAAAGTAACATATTTGAATGTGTTAGATTATCTCAAATATATAAAATCAATGGCCTTGCTTTTTTTTCTTACTTATGAGAAATCTGGTTACTGCACTAGAGATGGCTCAGAGGTTAAGAGCACTTGCTGCTCTGGCAGCAGACCCAGGTTCCATTCTAAGAGCCCAAATATGACAGCTCATAACAGGCTGTAACTCCAACACCAGGGGATCCAATCACCTCTGATGACTATGAGGGAACAAGGAACTCGCATGGTTAGCATATATGCATATATGCAAACCAATGTTTTTACTTAAAAAGTAAAAATAAAAAAGTCAACTTCTTTAAAAGTGTATTTCTTCAGAAAAACTTGGAGGCTTATTAGATAATTAATCACATGGATGAAATGTGTGATCAACAGTTTCTCTCCCTGCTTGTTCTATAATAGATTAACTTTTTCTTGTGACGCTGTGATAAAACAAACACAAAGTATCCATTATTTGCTCTCAATGTTGATGATTCGTATTAGAGAAAGCACTCAAATAGGTAGCTAATGTTCAATTCATTTTTACTTCACTGTTTCCCTTCTTGTGGTCACCTTGTGAGAAAGTGAACTAACATCCCCTTTCACGTTCTCAGCATATGATCAGTCTGAATTTAGGAAACTGCCCATAGAGAAGACATTAGCTTGTGAATCTCTTCCTGAAAAGTAAAGGCACCCAGTGACTCAGTCAGCAAATGTTCTGCAAGTGCCTCTGGAAATGTAAGTCACATTTTCAGAGAGGATATGGGAAGGTAGATACGACTTTATTCAAAACCCTGGAGACTGTTGCTCTACATGAGACCACTATGCCAAAGAGATACACTGCTTTCATGCCCCTTACAATGCTATTCTCAGTAACCAAGAAATGTAAGATACCTGTGACTATCAGCAGGTAAATGGGTAAATAAAAAAAGGGATTTATGTAATGTACACAGTAGAATTTTATTCCTCCTTTAAATATTAATGAAGCTCTAACTTTGCTTATTATACTGGGCAACTTGGAGACAGGTGTTGAGTGATATAACACAGTCATGGAAGGATACAATAGTACTTTTGTCTTTACTTGTATATGGACTGCTCAAGAACTGAAGTATAAAGAACAGAATCAGTGATGGGCACTAGAGACAGGAGTTTAGGTTGGTGGGAGCGAGTTCAAGAGGCTTACTGTGTGTCAAAGTGATTATTTGATAGCAAGATTTTTCTGAGATTTACTAACAGAGGAAATTGTGAAAGTTCTCATTAAAAATAATAACCAGAATATGAGTAAATGCTTATGTTAACGAGCTTGATTTGGTCTTTCTATGTTGTATACAAAGAATAAAGCGTCTTGTTATAAATTATACATGCATACAATTTTTACTTGTCATTGGAAAAATAAAACGAATGAATGCTTTCTAAAATAGAGACTATTCAATTTTCATTTCCAAAGTTGCTGTGATGAAACAGCTTGTCCAAAAGAAGCATAGAGATGAAGAGCTTACTTGACCTACAGTTTCAGATCATAGCCTATCACTGAGGGAAGTCAGAGCAGGAATACAAAGTCAGCAAGCTGAAGACTACTACTTGCTATTATACACATTATTATCTCTGACCAACAAACTTACTTGCAGCTAAGGAGCTACAGTAGGAATCTTGGAAGATATTGCTTACTGACTCACTTTCTCAGGTTCATGTTTTAATAGCTTCCTTATACAACCCCACCTGCCTAGGAAACAATGCCACCTTCAGTGAGCTGGGGAATCCTATATTCATTAACAATAAAGATAATCCCCCACAGACATGCTCACAGACTGATGTGATCTGAGCAATTTGTCAGTTAAGGCTCCCTTCACGGATTACTCTAGGTGTGTCCTGGTGATAATTAAACAACAACTTTCTCTGTACTGATGAATTTTGTATTTAAGGAGGGAAAATGATGATTACCTGTTTTAGAGAAAGTAAAAGAGAATAATAGAATAGTTCCTGGGAAGTTTTCTTTATTTAATGTGGAAGGTGTTCATTTCTTGCCCATATTATTCAGAAAAAAAATATTGGTAGAGAATATTTTCCTCTGAGGAAATAGTTCCAGTTTATCATTTTGAAGCAGCAAAAGTGGTAAGTATAGTAGAGTTTAAATGTGGAAATAGAGTAGTGGTTGATAGTTAACAAGTATCTAAAGGGAGCTTAAATTTCACGTCAAACAAAAGGATTAGCAGTCTTGACATTAGTCTGAATCATGGGCAGAAGGTATGCTTTTTTTTTGCAAGCATGAAAGAACCATACCTCTTGATGCTTTAAAATATGCTTGTCAGTATTTAATATGTCCATAGGGTGCTTTGAGAGATGTTATTTCTACAATCACAATTTTTAAGAGAAGTGAATGAGGGTACATGAATCATGTCTGTAATCACCTTTAAAATTCAAAATCACTGGTGAATTTCCAAAGTGCATGCTCAAGTCCTAAGGGAGACTGGAGAGGGTGCCCTCTTCTGTTAAAGAAAAGCCACAGTGAGGAAAAATCAGATCACTTAGCGACTTCAGGGTTGAAATCACACAGTTCCTGAAAGAAGTCACTGTATCTGACATTTTTCCTTTGGGTTGTCCCATGAGTCATCTAAGAATGGTGTCAGCTTTTTCCAAGTGCTGAGTGCTGCAAACATTTGATGCTTCAGTGCCAAACCAGTTTTGACAAAGTTTTTCACTGGTGCCAATTCTCATGAGGATGTGCTCCCTGCATTTGCATTTGAATCTCAAGAGGTAGCTAGACTCCAGTGGTTCACACTGTGTGAATGAAACATGACAGCGAATGTCAGCAAAAGTGTTTAGCTATATTTTGACACAAATTTTCTTCCTCTTGTCCTCAATATGGTTGAGGGCCTGCACAGGGAAAGACACAATGCAGGGTGATACAGAAAGTGCTTACCCGGGCAGAAACACCGAATTCTACAAAACAAAGAACCAAGCCATCAAGAAGGCATTGCCAGCACCTTGTCATGCCTTCGGGCCTGGAAAAACAATTATACAGATCATATACTTGGAGGAGTTCACAGTGTTCTAGGCAGAAACTATCCATTGGCTAAGTTAATGCAAGTTATTTGATTCTGACAAAAGAGTGTGCTATATGGCCAACCTGCTTCAATAAGAAAGAACAGGGATCAACCTGCTGCCCAGTTGTTATTCAAATGGACAGCTGGTTGACTACATACTCCAGACACTCACTGCGTTTAATCCTTTTCAACCTTACATTATTCTCTCATAGCAAAACAACAGCAGCCTCACCAGTGTCACATCAGTGGAGAATTCAAACTGTCCAAAGCGCTGCTGGCAGGTAAACAAAGCTGCTTCCTTTGAAAGTATTGAGCAACGTGAGCCAGGTTTCCTGGGTTATCTCTGTGATGCTATTTAGGAATGATTGAATTTTTTACAAAAGTATCACAAATGAACATCTCTAAGGGACATCAAAATTAGAGGCCGTACACAATAACTTTCACTAAGGATTTTGTGATAAGTTCAAATGTGGGTTGTCCCTTGTGCAGTT
The DNA here is from genome assembly GCA_026225945.1 of Cricetomys ansorgei. Classification (NCBI taxonomy): domain Eukaryota; kingdom Metazoa; phylum Chordata; class Mammalia; order Rodentia; family Nesomyidae; genus Cricetomys; species Cricetomys ansorgei. Next base: position 5,698,288 of record JAMJFZ010003624.1, read on the forward strand.
AGACTGAAATGTAAAGATTGTTGCCGTATAGGACTATAACGTTACAACACATTGAAAATTTTTATTTATTTTCTTTGCTCTTTATTTCCCTTTTTGGTATACCTAGACAAATGTGGTAAGAACTTGACTAAACAATAGAATTCCACCGTTTAGATTGACGTGGCTTCTCATTTCCTTACGTATTTCAGTTTGTTGAGGCAGAGATGACTGTCTTTTGTAACTTAATGGGAATACTGGAAAAAAAAAAGGATTCACAACTCATTAAATGAACAATGAAGCTGTATGAAAGCTATCTTAGATGGAGGTCAGAATCATTTAACCTTTGCTGTGTCTTTTGTAGATAGAGCAGGTGATGAGGTTATACTCAGCGGCTGATATCCAGGGGAGTCATTAGAAGAAGAAAAAAACAATTTTCTATTCACAGAACTCTATAATGCAGAATCAAAGGTTCGCAGCATTCCCTTTCCACTGACCCACTGTTAGCACAGTGTAAATACCTGGTTTCATTTTGTCTCCTTAAGAAAGATTTAGCTGCAGTAATATTCAGTAATGTGCCAGCCAAATGTACAATCTGTAATCATACCTGTGTTGCCGTATTAGTGGGCACAAAATGCACCATTGCAGATAACACTTTCTCAGACATTAGAAGCCCTTACCCTCAGTCTTCCTATGGATTGAAATGCTGATTTGGGAAATAGAGAGATGGCTCAGTGAGTATAATACTTGCCTAGAGCATAAGTACCTAAGTTTGAATTCTGAAGACTGACACAATGCCAGATACTGAAGCAGGTGCCTGTAAATTCAATGTAACTATGCTGAGATTGGAGGAAGAGTCATGAAAACCCAGAGAAGCTCAGAGAATAACTACTTTCATGTTTTCTGTGGCAAAACCACAGATACTTTTTCTCAAATGAGGTGGAAGTTGATAATAGACACCTGATGTCCTATGATTTTAATGAATGCTCCATAGTACACATGCTCCTGTACTCACATACACAAATGTGTGCATGTGCACACGAGAGAGAGAGAGAGAGAGAGAGAGAGAGAGAGAGAGAACACAAGAGAGAGAGAGAACACAAGAGAGAGAGAATTAGAGAGTGGGGGAGAATTTAGTCACATACTGCTTTCCAAATATATTCCATGATTTGAGAATAGACTGATCATTTAGCTAGTGTATATTTAGAAGTTTTTACATGCATGGTTGTCATCTTTATGATCTTTTAAAAATTGCTATATTTGTGCAGTTTCTACAGATATTCAGTGTTACTCTTATAATTGTATGTAAGGGGACACTGATATCCACCTTGTCTTTGTATTCACAGTCTTCTCTTAGAATTGCAAATATCTACGCACTTAGCAAACCTAATATATTTCTCTTTATTTCTTTTAACAAGGATTCCAATTCTTATGAGTTTCAATTCTTTTTAGTGTTCTGCACTGAAATTTAGATCTTTCTATTTAATTCAAAATCTTCCTAATAAAAGGTAATTGAAAAGTTAAGCTCTATTATCTAACATCTATCTATCTATCTATCTATCTATCTATCTATCTATCTATCTATCTATCTGTCATATCTATGTACCTATCTTTTTAATAAATCATCTTTCTACAATAATTAATCTTTTATTCCTTTATTCTGCACATAAGAAATGTGGTTTCTTTTTATTATGCTTGCTAGATATAGCTTTCAGTACAACTGTTCAATTCTGGGACTTTGCTAGCCTTCCCAATATCTGTATCTTTCTTAGATACTTCCTCTGTGTCTATATATGGTGTCTACTGAAAATTGATGGGTCCTACCTGCTTTTCTGCATGGCCAGTTGTCATTCCCCATAGAATAATAATAAGAGGGCTAACTTTGCCTAACCTGTGTTTGGATTCCTGACATTTCTGGTCTTACAGTTTTCTTCAAGAATTCCATGATGCCTTGGATGATAGTAGTTCCCGCCAGCATAGGGGCAGTCCTGGATCATAACAACTCTCTATCATTCACAATACCACAAATAGCATGCCTCTGGGCTGGAGATATTAATTAGTTGTTAAGTGCATATGCTACTCTTGTAGAGGGACCACATTCAGCTTCAAAACACCCATGGTAGGTGGATCATAACAGCCTGTATCTCTAGATCCAGAAGAGCCAAGGTCGTATTCTGTCCTGATAAATGTACCTGCACCATTTGTATCCTGAATAGACACACATGAATAATTATAGTTTAAAAAATCTTATAAAAGAATAAGCCTTTTTGGTCTTTCTGTTCCCATTTATTTTTTCTTTCCTACAACTTCATCCACCAAAATAATATTTCTAGAAGTTTTATTTTTGAAACGATCATATTCTTGTGCAACACTTTTCAATTCTTTTTTTATGATTTTCCTAGTGACTATCTGTTTGATACTAAATCTAGAAGAAGAAAAATAAAAGGCCTTGGAATTTAGAAAACCTCCCTCAGTACAGTTTACATTTAAAATTGTTGAAATTCCTTGTTTGTTAACAAAATGATGGGTTTGAGATTCAGAATTTACCCTCTTGCTCTCAGTCATATACTCTCTTTATTCTACAAAGAGTGGGCAACTGTGTGCTTCATGGAACACCATGGTTCAAAAGAAAGAATCTACACAGGAAAATATGTTAAGAATATATTGTCTTTGAGATATGATGAATTTGTTCACTTATGAGCTGTGATTCTGAATTTCATTCTCCGCACATCAAAGTTTGGATGCTGGATTCAGTATTATAATTCAATGGATCATGAGTCTAGCATGTCTTCTAAACAATTTTATTTCTTTATGCATCAAATAGTCATCATCACAATTATATATAACCAATCTGTGCTTCAGCCAGTCCCTCCACTCTTGAAAACTTGGGCATGGCAAGGCTGCCTACCACTACCTAACTGCTGCTGCCTGAAAGGGTAAATGCTGTTTTCTTGAGGCCCATGGCCAAGTGAAACTAGGTCCAGAAGAGTCATAGGACCACAAAGTCCTTGTTGCACTTGGTAACAACAGTGTTGAGCAGTCCACTCGATTGGAGTGTGATGTTCTAGATGGGTAGAGGTGATAAGCAGACAGCTTTGTTGCCACCACCACCCACTGCTGTGTACAGGGCTCCCACATAAGTTCACAAGGCATCCAGTGTTGTAGTCCAGAAAGAAGCAAAGACATACAGGAGCATTCACAAGTGATCTAATGCTTGTCAGATACTTAGAATACTCCTTGGCATATTATAAATTCTTTATAAGTGATAATAAACAACAAACTGATGATAATGAATACAAGATTAAAATAAACAATACATGGTTTCATGAAGATAAAAAAGTTTAGCTATTTAAAAGATGTATGTCAACAAAATCCATCAACAGAGGAAACACCACAAAAAATTTTACAACTAAAGTTGCCTTCTAAGGGATTGTCACCTATGAGAAATTTGTTGCATTTCTATTGCAAAGTAAGGTACAGTATGAACATATAAAATAGGTGAACTGCATACATACCCATATGTGCCTTCTATTCTGGGTATTGGTTCTGTCACTGTAATGAACAATTCTCTTGTTTTTAGGAGAATAATCTTTTAATGTGTTCCAACAATATTTAAAACTGAAAATGAATAAGGTACCATTTTATTAAGCATTTCCATCTAAACATCTAAGTAAAGAGAAGAAGTGAAGGTGAGACAGACCAAGGATTCAGAGTCCTGGCACATGTGCTGGGGGGATTGGTTAGTGGAGACCTCCATGATGACAGAAACCCATCTTGGAAGTGAGTGATGCCTGGGACACCAAGTGGAGAAAGAGTGCATCAGTACTTTTACTAAACACAAAGGACAAAGTAGAATGATGCCTCAGGAATGTTTGAAGAATTAAGGAACACGTCACAGTGTCAAAGGAAAATTCTGGAACTGTAATTTGTTTTGCAGCTTAATTTGGGAGTTTGTTACATTTTGTTGTGGAATTCCTTGAACTATTCCCCCCTGAGGTATAGTATGCCTTTACTCAAAACAGAAGGTTAAAGAGGAGTGCTGCCTTCCCAAGAGCCAGTGGATTTGGAACAAATAAGAACCAAGTGTCTCTATATGAAGCTTCCATTCACTATCATCATGAAGACCTAGATTAACTTCAGGTAGAACATGGGGAGGAACAAGAAGAACACAGGGCAAGGAAAAGCAGCATGACAGGGAGGGAGAATGTTAGAATAAGAACTATAATGGAAGTCTCCTAAGACAGGTATGAGAAACCCCCCCTAAAAAAATACAGAGGAAAGTGAGAAAGATGAATGGAGAAAGTGGTTTGGGTTATTCCGTCACTCTTCTAAGGCAACGTAAGAAAGCACTTGTCTTTCATTTTCTGTTCCACAAAAAAAAAAAAAAAGTATAGAGGAGCAAGGTGGTATATTCTCATGATAGAAGAGACTGAACAGTTTCAGAATTAACTAATGAACATTATCATGCCTACTTTCATCTAGAACATGCACTTCTACAAAAGGACAATTCTGAGCTTAGGTCACTCTGTCAGTAAAATGCTTGCCTCACAAACATACACATCTGGTTTGATCCCCAGAGTCTTTTTTTTTTTTTACAGTGGACATTGTTGGCACAGGTTTGTGATCCCAAAACTGTGGAGATAGAGAAAGGAGGAACTTGGAGCTCCCTGGCAAGTCAGTGTCAACTTCACATGAAGACACACAAGTCTTATGAAACAGAAAATTGTAGCCAATGACTAAGGAGAGACGCCCAAGCCCAGACCTTTATCCTCTCCACCCAGGCCCATGCTTAAATACCTGCACAAACATGAACTCTCTCCCTCCCTTTCTCTCTCTCTCTCTCTCTCTCTCTCTCTCTCTCTCTCTCTCTCTCTCACACACACACACACACACACACACACACACACACACACACACACAGCTATTCTGAGCATTTGCTGTCTGCTCCAGATACTTAACAGTATCAGAAATTGCTGGTTCCTTAGGAATCAATTCTTTCCTCATCTGTCAAAGACAAGACCACAACCAGTAAGAGCACAGAACTGAGCAGCCTTTTTAAGGCAGATTTGCATACTAAGCCTGCCTCTCCTAAACCATCATTTATAGCAGTCTTCAGAAACTGAAATGTCAGCAGTTTTGTCAGGGGGAAGACCACTAGTATCACTTTGCTTTTGCCTAGAAATCCTTTAAGGCAGAGAAGGAGACAGAGTGTACATTCAGTCCTGAAAAGGAAATTACTCCCTAATGAGGGCTTAGCATGCCACCAGGCTCCAGCTGCCTCTGCAGACTCATTCTCACTTTTGATTCAGGGTCATGCTTCTCCACCTGTGGGTTCACTCTCCCTGTCTTTCTCCATTAGGGCCATTGACTGAGGATTTTGTCCATTCATCAAGTTAAATGAGGCTAAGAAGATGGGAAGATCATGTAGGTTATACTTTTGAGTCTACATTCAGAAAAGTATAAAGGAAAGTGATCCACTGTACAGTTTCCTGGAAGAAAAAAGCTTTTATCATGGTATATTTGGTTCTTTTCATAGTCTATTCGGCTTTCACACCAGGGCTAGTACTCTCAAACTTAGTTATACAGTAGTTATACAACTTAGTTATACAGTAGAATAAGAGTCATCTAAAAATTCCACATGTGCACAGTTTTTGAAAGTTTGGGATTTAGCTGGGAAGTCAATCAAAGGCTGGGTGTTCAAGGATGTGGACCTGAGTTCAGAGCCCAGCACCCAGTTAAAAGCTAAGCATGATATTGCGTGTCTGGGGGAAAGAGGCAGAAGAATTCCTGGGGCTAGCTCGCTAGCTAGTCTAGCTGAAGAATCAAACTCCAAGATCTTAAAAGATCTTGTCAAATACTAAACTTGAGAGTGACTAAGGAAGACAGTGGTAATCTCTGCTCCCCCACACACGTGTATATTCATACAGATATGCACAAAAAGTCTGGGAACTATATTAAGTTATTGCTCAGAAGGATTTTTTTAATTTGAATTCCAGAAACTGTAGGAAAATATGGAAATTCTCAATGGTGTTCTGTGAATGACTAAATTGAATTCAGTATTAGCTAGGTGAGGAAATTTGATTTGCCTAATCTATGCAGTTTTTTTCTCTTAACTATTCACAACATAACTGCTTCTAATTATAAATTCTGAAACGTGGAAAAGGAAGGGAAATTTCTAATGTCTTCTTCTCACTCTCATGGCTCAAAAGAGAGATGAACTACTTGACCTCACCTAGGCAAACGACATGCTGATTTTACAAAGTCCGGAGATACAGTTTCTGTGCCACACAGTGCCTTTTGCAGATGCTTCCCAGCCTCTTTTGTGTTCTGTTGCCCGGATTGCTGTATTTATGACTCCATGATTGGTCCCCAGAGATCTTAAGTCTAGTCATCATTACTGTGTGCCATTTGGTAGATATCTTGAGATTCTAACAAGATATTTTCTGCAACTGCTCACTTGAGGATTACTTCTTCTCCTTAGATGGTAAATGGCAAGGAAACATGTGTAAAAGCTGTTTGCTGCAGGTCTTCTGGGGTTGAGAAGTATTCTTTACCATTCTGAAATCATTATGATGATTTAATAATTTTGCAACAGCTTGAATGGAAAGGTGTAAGATGAGTCGTAAGTCAGGATGGACTAGCAGAAACTTAACTTGCTGATGCTAATGAAACATAAAAAGAGAATAAAAAAAGGAGAAAATGAGGTAAATAAATCTGGAAGGAATGACTCATTTTTCACACTGATTTGTCCTATAAGAGGATACACATACCAGTGGATGTTCAAATTCAAAGCAAAAGAACCACCAGGGGTTTGCGGCTGAATGTACTCTTGAAACTCCTTCTAAAGTTCCTGGCTTTCCAGTTGTCTACTGTTATCACTACAAGTGTTTTACTTTTCAAAATTATTTTTAAGTGCATATGAGTTTTGGGGTGGTTGGGCATGTATGGGTATGTGCGCTTGTGTTTGTTACCTTTCTGTAGCTGAGATAACACACCATGACCAAGGCAACTTATGGAAGACAGTGTTGGTTTTGTCTCAGTTCTAGAGAGATAGTAGTCCATCAAGGACAGTGAGGCGCAGCATCAGGAGTAGGAAGCTGAGAAATCACACCACGGACTATATTCCCCAAGCAGAGAAATCAAACTTCAAGCAGGCAGAGATTTTACTCTCAAATCCCACCACTAGTGATGATGGACACCTCCAAACGTGCTCAAATAGCCCCACAAGCTGGGCTTCAATTTTTCAAATTCCAGGCATTGTGAAGGCATTTTCTCACTCAGTCTACCACAATATATGAGAATAGGTGCCTCTGGAGGTTGAAAGTGTTGAACATCCTGACTCAATAGTTATAGGCAACTGGGAGCCTCCTAACAAGGGTGATAGGGATAGACCTCAGTCCTCCGTAAAAATGGGGCACATTCTTAGTCACTGAGCAATTTCTCTACCCCCTATTGTAATTGCTGTTGTGTTTGCATATGTGTATATGTATGGATGGTTTTCTTATATCTGATCAGCACATAGCATAGTCCAACACAGATAGGACAAGAGTTAAATAAAACTCTACCTATGATGCTCAGGCAGACACTGTATATCTGTTGAAAAAATGATCCAGGACTCCTCTGCTACCTAGGTTAATGATGTAACTCTGGTAACTAATGCATGAAGCAGTAAACATGAATCGGAAACAAGTTCCACAAGTACCAAATTCAGTGTGTTCTATGGAGTAGATAATGCTTAAAATGTTGCCTTAATGCCCTCTAGGTGAATAATCACCTTTATACCCTTAACAAAGGCTTTATGGGTTTGTCTTTGCTTCAATAGGGATTGCATAAATTATAATGAGCCAAACGCAGTGGCACATGCCAGTGATCTCAGAGTTTGGGTAGTACAGTCAGAAAGGTTGTGAATTTGAGTCCAGACTGAACTATAAAGAGAAACCCTGCTTTGATATAAATTAAATTAAATGCTAATACAGTCAGACAGCAAGTGGGACAGTGGTCTCAAGAATAACTAACTGGCTTGTCTAGTTCTAGATATTATCTCAGTTTTGTAACATCGCTTCAAAATCTTAGCATCCATGAGTGATGTCTGAGCTATAGGACTGAATTATGCTGAAGTAAAGTATCTAAACACAAAGGTTTAAAAAATTCAGTTAAATGATCAAATCCATAGCGAGAAAGAAACAAATTTTATGAAATGCCTTTGCATTTGCAACCATCATCCTTGGCCTCTGTATTCAAACTACCAAGAATCCTAAATAAATAAATAGATAAATTAGAACAGAATGTGTTACTCCTCCCTAGAAATCACTTTCAAAAGTGTCATAAATATTTGAAGTTCATTTGATTGAGCTTGATAAACTGTTCATTGCCCAATGAGGATAGAATCAGAATAAGGGAAATTATTTACTTTGAAATAAGGCACTGTGGTGAAGCATTGAAAAGCTGTCTGGTTCTGCATAAACATTCAGAATCCCAACCACATGCCATCCTTTAGTTATGGCCCGTTCCGTGTTGGCCAAGACCAGAATTCCTCTCTCAGAGAGTGCAGGGGGCATGCTTAATAATGGTCTTTGTTGATTCCTGGATATATACAGACACTTCTAAGAAGGCAACTTCAGGAATGTGTTCCCTAAGAAAGTGATTCTCGAAGGTGTAAATCATGGGCCAATAACTCTATTTGGCAAAAGATAAGATTTCGTTTTCTGCAGCTATGTTTTTATTCTGACATCTCATCTGGGGGAATTGTAAGGAAGCTTGGCAATGCTCATTAACATGTCTGTGCACTCAATGCAAAGACTATTATCAGAGCCATTTTCCTCTTAACCTCCCACTGCAGCCATAAGTACCTGGGAAGTTTCTCACATTTTCTAGCCACATCATCACCTGTATGGTGAGCACTTAGTAATCAACATAGTTTTATAGTTTTTCCTGTTTTTATTTTCTTCCTACTAATTTTAGAGGTATGTTAGGAAAAAAAATCTTACTTAATCTAATACAGTCATTATGAGTTGACTTCTCTCTGTATTCTTCAAAGCAATAGCGTAACTCCTTCTTTCCTTCTGTTGTATTTTAAGAAGATGGAAACTCACTGGGCAGTGGTGGCACACGCCTTTAATCCCAGGACTCAGGAAGCAGAGGCAGGAAGATCTCTGTGAGTGGTCTATAGAGTGAGTTCTAGGACAGCCAGAGTTACAACAGAGAAATCCTGTCTCGAAAAACCCAAAAAAAAAAAAAAAGATGTAAACTTCAAACAGATTGGTAAAACTTTCATTCATAGGTTACAGAAATACTGATCTGATTAGTGCTGGTTCCTCCATAATTTCGTAACAGTGGGTTTTGTAAGGTTTGTTTTAAAGACATTTACTTGCTAAATATTATTCACCTAGACTAGCGTTTTTCAACCTGTGGGTCATGATCGTTTTGAGGTCAAACAACTCTTTCACAGGGATTACCAAAGAATATTTTCATATCAGATATTTTATATTAGAGTTCATAAAAGTAGCAAAATTACAGTTATAAAATAGCAACGGAAACGTTTTTATAGTTGAGGGTCACCACAACATGAACAACTATATTGAAGAGTTGCAATAGGAAAGTTGAAAACCAGTGATTTACATCAACCAATTGATGTATTCTGATGGCATCAAGGATACTATAGAAGTTTTGTCTAGCATTTATTTATTTACCTGTCATGTGTGTGTATGCGTGTGCATGTGTGTGGGTGCGTCTGTGCATGTGTGTGTGTGTGTGTGTGTGTGTGTGTGTGTGTGTTTGTATACACATAACATATGGACTACAGAGGTCAACATGCTAGAGTAGGCTTTATTTTTTCCAGGAATATAAATCAGATTATCAGGTTTGGCTGCAAATGCCTTTACTTACTGAGCCATCTCACTAGCCCTAGAAATCTTATATTAAGAAAAAACTCATGTTTTTTCTATCAAGAGCAAGGAGAAAAGCATCATAATAAATGAAGTGGCAGGATGAGGGTAGAGGTCTGGATAGATGGCTCAGTGGATAAAATCACTGGCTGCTCTCACAATGGGTCAGGGTTCAATTCCCAGAACCCACACAGTGGCTCACAGTTGCCTGCAACACATATTCTAGGGGATATGATAACCTCTTCTGACCTCACATGGCAAACAGACACGCATGCAAGGATAAACAAACAATAAAAGTAAATAGAGACATAAAATATTTTTAAAAGAACTGAAGTAGATGCTATCCACATACAGTACAGTGTCCCTGTTCATGTTTAGTCTCTTCCTGGCACACCTTCAGCTAATTAAGGAATTCCCATCCCCATACAATCTTCTCTCCTATCTCACATGTGTCTAATGGGAACTCAGCACCATCTGAAAAATACTGTATTGCCAATTATATTGTGCATTGGGTTATTCAATGTTAACACCAGAACAGCTAATAATGAACATGTAGACAAAAAAGCATAGAATTTTTTATTGGGTCTCTTTTTCTAAACAAAAAGAACATCCTAACCCATTCCCCATGTTTCCTGAGCATGTATCTTCAAAGAAAGTTGTATGGTAGTAGATACCTTCCTGTAATTGCTTCAGCTGTTTTCTCTCAGATACTTCTTTTATACTTTTGATGTTGCGAGCTAGAGGTTGATCATAAAACCTAAAATTTGACTAGAAACCCTGACCCTACAGCTAATGAGTAGCTCAAGAAGTTTTGACATTTTCAGCCTCTGTGTCGTCCAAGTCATAGTCACCAGTCCAGTTCCTCAATTCTGGGCTAGCATTTGATAACGTCTTTCATGATTCATCTTGACTATCACCTGACACAGTTCAAATCACCTAGGAGACACACCTCTGTATCCATCTGTAAGTGTATTCTAGAGAGGTTTAACAAAAGGAAGTAGACCCTTCCTGAATGTGGTGTACACCATCCTGCTGCTTAATGACTGCAGATGCAATGTGACAAGCTACCTCATACTTCCAACATGCCTTTCCCTCCATGATGGAATGCATCCTCAAACTGTCAGCCAAACTAAACCCTTCCATCCTTAATTTGTTCTTGGCAGCGGGCACACTTTGGAAGCTACTGCCTGCCTCTCAAATATAGTCCGTCCTTGTTTTAACCACTCTGTGCCTCCTGACACCACAAGCCTCCCTATGTGGGGCTTTCCGTTTCCTTTGCAGGAGCTGCACATTCGTTAGCTATTGTGTAAGCATTGGCTTATTCCACGGGCTTCTGGTGTTTTCAGAGTTGAGTGTAAAGCACACTTGTCAATGATAGTTTATGAGCCGGTAAAATTCAAGGTTGGGCATGAGTTCCTCGCAGACTTCAGCAAATAATACTTTAGGACTTTTGGCATTTCTTATTACTGCTGAAAGAAGTTTCTCAGCCCTTGGGATCACTGTGCAGTTACTTGTTTTTACATTAATGCTAAGAATAAGTTTATGCTTGTTTGACTGCTCTTTAACGTGTTTAAATAAGATTATCATTTTATTTATCTTTATCAATGCTTGATTTTAAAAGATTTGTTTGATTTTCTTTTCTCTCTCTCTCTCTCTCTCTCTCTCTCTCTCTCTCTCTCTCTGTGTGTGTGTGTGTGTGTGTGTGTGTGTGTGTTTGTGTACAAGTGTGTGCCTGTAATCTCATGTGAATATGCTTACATCTGTCTATGGATGTATGTATGTTATAGAGTGTGCATGTGCCCTTGGAGGACCTCTTGAGCTAAGGTTATAAATAGTTAAAAGCCTCTAGATATGGTTGGTGGGAAATGAACTCAGATCTTTTTGAAAAAATAGCAAGTGTTCTCACCTGCTAAACCATTTCCAGCTTCAGTCAATACATTTGATGATTCATATTTTTTCATGGATTTCTCCAAACAATTGATCCATCCCTTATTCAAGCATGTCCTCTTTGCCATGTGCTTTCTTCAATTATTCAATTATTATCCTAATGATAATCAAAGTATTAAAAATTGTCCTTCTCATCTTTTACATTTTTCTGCATTCCTCTTTAGCCAATAATTTTCTCTTCTGGGGAGCCATTTGAAAATTACCTGAATTGTTGCTTACAATATTTTTACATTCTAGGATTTCTAACTGATGCTTGTCTATCTCAATCTCTGTTGGTGTTCTGTTTTCCCACATTTTATTTCATTGTTTCCTGGCAAGGATTTGGGCATATACATTCTTCCTTTGCAGTTGTGAATAATTAAAAGATGTTCATTTTAAAATGCCTTTTACAAACTTTACATATAATCTGCAGAACAATCTTGGTAATTATCTCTAATTTTGTGCTGGTTTTATTACTAGTATCTCTTTGTGCCCTAGGTGTGGTATTCAGATCTATTGTAGCATTCATGTGTGAATTGGCATGTATTGAATTTCTACTTTGATGTCAGCCTATTTGGGTCAGTTGGTTTCTACAATGAAAATGGGAATTCTACATTTATGAGGGAATTTTGGAGTGTTCATAGCACAGAGATGTCAAGATCATTATTTCTAAATCTGGATGGCTCAACCAATCACACCCGGGTGATATCTCAACTTTCCCACCACAGGATCCTAAACATCAACCCTAGGTAGGGATTCTTAGCATGTTGCACGTTCACTTATATGTAAAGAACTGTCTTAAACATGTTCCTTGCAAGGTGTTGCATGCAGGACTTGTGGAAATTTTCATTTTTGTGGTCAGTTCTTCAGTTACCTCTACCAGCCTTTTACCTAAAAACCTTTGAAAATTGTGATCAGGTGACATTGTTGAGAGATCCTCTTCTATCTTTGTTTCATATGACATAGGATAATTTTTTAGTTGCCATGTTGTAATGCACTGCAGAAAAATCTTAAGTATGCACATTAAATGCAGTTTAATTCACAATTTCAGAAAAATATACATTGTAGTAGACTATAGTCTTTCAATTAAGTGTACATGTAACTCATAAGAAGGAATGAAGTGAGAAATTTACTACATGGCCTTTTAAATTCAAAATAATTGCTTTGCATGTTTTCTGTCTCTTCTCTACATTTTACAAACCATATCTCCACATAACCAAACCCACAATTTTAAATTTAGTTTCTTAGGTTATAGTTCTCTCTACAGTCTCAAGTATTATAATAAGGCAAACTTGTCAGATCTCAGATTCAACTCTGAGCTCCACCCTTGGAAATTTTCTTTGATTTAGCCCAAAGTGGCAGACTGTGGTCTGACCACTGACTTCATTTCCTCGCTTGGAATAGGCAATCTGTCACCTTTGATTGGCTGCCATAAATTAGTGTTTCCAAATTTATAAGATGTGGTTTTATAATTTTTTCTAATAGAACTTTTTGTGCCATATTTATTGTTAAAGGAAATCAATTTTGCAGGTTCACTAACATAGCATTACACTTTTAAGTATGCTTGGCTGGTTTCACTTGATTCTAAACAGCACATTCGAGGTGAATTAAACATTCAGTGCAACAATTAAAAGCTACTTTTAAAAAATCATTGAACTTTGATATTTTTGATAGACAGTGTTTTCTGATATCATTTGGAAATTAAACCTTCTTAAGAACTGTAGCACCTGGAATCTTATTCTACTTCCAAGCTAATGTGTTAGCCTACTGCAAATTCAAGATTATTAGTAAAAGCTGTGTGGTTTCTGAGTAAAAAGTGGGATTTCTCCCAATGACATACAAAACTTACTGGGAAAAGAATAAATAAGTAAGTAAATAAATAAATAAATGAGTAAAATTCCTTATGACTACATGCCTTGGGGATGAATACGATGAATACGATTTAAAGTGAAGACATATGTCTCTGATATTCAGAACAGAATGTAGCAGATGCGTAGAAGGAAGGTGTGTGGACCAAGCTTCCCTACAACTGAGATAATGGCCCCCAGACTTATGAATACTTGAACAGGGAATCTCACTCCTTAGCAGGAAGTAAGAGGGTCAGTTCTACTATATTTACTAGACCAAAAAAACTATTAGTATTAATAGTAAATACAACTCATCAACAGTGATTAACTTGCTATCTACTTATCTTGAACTGAGCTCAAGTAATTTTTTGTGGGCTGTAGAGATGGTTCGGTTGGTTGTTAATAGCATTTGCTGCAATAGCCTGAGTTAAGTTCCCAGCACCTGTGTTGGAAAGCTCACTATGCCTGTGTCTCCAGATCATTGGGATCTAACAAGCTCAATAGCCCTGGGGGCACTGCTCTGACATGCCTATGACCCTACACAAAAATGTACACATTTTCATATGCACGTACACACACACACACACACACACACAAAGACACAAAGATATAAATCTTAAAAATATAAACCCTGTCTTCAGTATCCTCAAAATGATTTTTGCAACTTAGTTTTTATATGACAAGCATAGATTTATTTTCAAATAAATAGGGTCATGTGTGTCAATCCTAGCAACAATAACAAAATTACACAATGCCATGAGATTATGAAGGAATGCTTCCTGCACAGGACTAGCTATGTAAGTTCATAGAAGATTCTCCTACAACCACATGCTTGACAAAAGGCTCAAAAAACAAGCTCACTCAAAACACACACCCGAATGACTATCCAACCAGCCACTGTCTATTCAACTTTTTATCGATATGGCCCTTATTATTAATCACGTAGCCAAATATTATTATTTCAAAATATAGCATAATCATCAACATTTCTGTTTCTAATATTTTACCTTGTTTCAATCTCTTTGTGTATACCCATAATTTACCACAGAAAAGTGTATTTTCATTGCAAAACTCTATAATTCTTCAATAAATGTCACTTTTTAAAATGAATCCATTGTTTTTAATTAATAAATAATTAGTAGTATCTTTCTTAATCTTAGGAACAAGCAGGAAAGAAGACTCTAGAATATTCATTCTTAAACTAGTGTTAGTCTTCTTTTCAAAAAATAATTGTAACTTCATATTAAAGTATAATTTCTTCCTTTTCAATCATTATATGCGATTCTTCCCTATATAATTATTACACATTTGAGATTAAAAAATTTTTTTTCAGTAGTTTCTCTAGATTGGTGCACAAGTGAATCACTTTTATTTTTAAATTATAAAGTCATCCTTAAGAAAAGAAAACCCACTGTTTAGAGGCTGGAGAGATGACTAAGCATTTAAGAGCATACTGCTTTCACAGGCTTTTCAGAAGATGCAAGGTATGCTTATGGCACAAAATGCTTTAAGGAATCTGATTCCCTCTTCTTACCTCCTCAGGAGTCTATACTCACACATAGGCACATATGTTTAAATCCATCACAGTCCACTGATGGTTTCTGTGTGTGAAATTGGTGTGCAATTACCTGTAGTATATTAAGTAAATAAATAGGCTTCAGATCTCTCTCTGCTACTTCAGACAAGAACTACTATGTCTAAGACTGACAAAGCTGAAGTACAACATGAATAAAGAGAGACACTGGAATGGAAATCTAACTATGTAATAATGGCTTATAGAAATTAAATTCCCAGGAGTACCCATCAGAGGATCTTTCAAATTCTTGTATAAATGTTTTGATGACACTTGGAGTAAGAATTAAGAGAAGATTCATTTTGTTTTCATAATGATTGATGGTGCCTAAACTGCTTTGTATGGCACTATTCCTCCTGGGTCATTTGTTTTGCTCAACACTGCAGAAGATTTATTTCACCCATTTGTGGCTAATAGCTGAAATGCTCATCACCTACCCCAGCTCCCCAGAAGGAACTGGAATTTTTCTGTTGACAAATTCGGCAGGAGCTGTTAAGTGTATGGGGGAAGGAAAACCTAGAAAAAAAGAGAAGGGACTTGCTGAACATAAATGGTGAAAGCTTATAAATATCTAATTAGAATTTTAAAGACATTCATCACTGTGTGTACAATGAAACAGTCACGTTGAAGCCTATTCACACCACTCACTAGAACTCGTTGGGTTTCTACAATGTTTTGTGGCTCCCTTTCAAGAAATTTGAAAGAATGCTGATTCATATGCTTCTCATAGTCCTAGACTAGAATTCACTGATGTCTGTGATACCTGGTAGTTATCCTCCAAATCAGTGTCTAAAACAGTAACACATTTAAAATCCATGTCGTGTTTCCTTTATTGTTTTTGTAATTGTATCACAAATCCAAATTGTATCACTCTTACCAAATAACCAGTTTGATGCTTCCTATTGCTTTATGTGGAGTAATTCATATTTTATTGGAGAGCTTCTACATAGAACCAGCTTTCAGATAAACTTAGCATCAAGTTATTCATATCACTTAATTCATGAAGCAATTTCTATCAACAGCTAGTAGAAGATAGCATTATAGATATTTATAACAAAAAGAAAAATTGAATTTGCTAAAGTAAAAGAAGGAATATACTGTTTGTGTCACAGCAAAGTCTACAGAGCAGCTTTGGAAGTGGCGTGGCCCAAGAGTATTAATAATGTGATAAAACACCAACCAAAACAAACTGAGGGAGGAAAGGGGTTATTTGGCTTACATTTCTGCATCACAATTCATCCCTGATGGAAGTCAGGACAAGAACTCAAAGCAGAACCTGGTGGCAGGAATCAAAGCAAGGCTATAGAGGAACACTGCTTCCAGTCTTGCTCCTCACAGATTACTCAATCTGCTTTAGAATAGAACACAGGAACACCTTCTCAGAGATGGCACTACCCATAGCAAACTGGACCTCCTCACATCAATCATTAATGCAGAAAAGGACAGATAGACTTGTCTAAAGGCTAACAAATAAAATTATACAGATTCTCAACAGAGGTTCTCTTTTCCCAGATGATTCTAGCTTATGTCAAGTTGACAAAAAGTTTACCATCACAAGGGAGACCCTAAATTGTAAATATACATGCTTCAAGCTCAAAATTGAAAACTCATACATGTATATGAACAAGAGACATCTGAAAAAAGACCCTGATGAAAATCTTAAACTAACGTCATTGCAGATAGAAATAGATTATCCAACCCTATTTCTGAGTATGACACAGGTTGCTAAAATTGAAATTTAGAATTGTAAATGGAAAGGCCAGAATCCCATGTCTAATGTGAGATGATCTATCCCAGTGAAAGACTGTGAATTGAGAGCTGTGAGGTTCAGAGGGAACATATTTTTTGTTTTCTCCTCTTGGGAACTTGTAAGAAAGAACTTGAATGAGAATGGATGTAAGTAGAGCTCAGAGGTGGAAGCTCTGAATTTAACCTCTGCCCTGCCCAACTTCTCTTGTAGTTGCTCACAAGCTTCAGCAGCACCTGCAACTGCAAGTTTCAGACTGTCTTTAAATATTATTCTTTTTCACTTTATGGATGAGTTCCTGGTAAATTAAAGGACCTATTGACAAATAGTGAGACCCTAATGTTAAGAGAAGTTGGGCTTTGATTAAAAATCAAAATAAGGGCCTAGTGGCATGGCTTATCTTTTGTGCATGGATGCAGAATGATAACTGGAGTTCAATCCCGGGGACCTACAAGGAGGCAGGAGAGAACCAACTCTTGCAATTTGTCATCAGACCTCCATACAGGAAATAAATAATGTAGTAATAATAACAAAGGTGTCTGATTTCCTCTATTTTTATTGCCTCTGGGATGGTTACTCAGAAGCCTCTAATATCCTTCCTAAATCCCTCAAACCATGCAGCAAGACTGAAAGAACAGGTTTCTCACCAGCAACATCTCAGCAGTTGTTATCTTTTGTCTCAGGAGGGGTGCTTTCATCCTGCTTTTTGTTATTAAAGCTGATTAAAAGATGTCTATGTTTGCCTACCTGCCACTCAAGGTGTCTGAAAGACACTACCTACTTCTTATGCCTCCTTTAGTTTTCTGTGGGCTTGACATAAGAAACAAAGGAAATATTGTCCCCTTAGGGCTGGAAGTGATTTTTTTTCCCCACAAAGTAAGGGACTTCTCAGTTTTCTAAATAAAACATTACCTCTCCCAATTAATTCACAGCTTGGAATTTGTTTAAATATACACAACTTTAATCGTTTCCCACATAAACTCTCCCATCAAAATTTCTAACTGAAGTAAGGCCTGGCTGTGCACACCTTTAATCCCAGCTCTTGGGAAGGAGAAGCAGGCGGGTCTCTGTGTTTGAGGCCAGCCTAGTCTATAGAGGGAGTTACAGAACAGTCAGAGATACCCATAGAAACCCTGACTGGACAACAAACAAACAACAACACCAAACTCGAATCGAGAATACAGTTTGTTTAAAACAAAATAATTTTGAATTAGAAATGTAAAGAATTTTATAGACAGTACAATGTTTTAATAAAAGGCAAAGAATTTCCTTCAAGGCAAATGTATAAAAGGAACCACATAGATTTATGAAAGGTCCAAAGACAATTCTTACTTTAGTACAACTCACTTTGAATGTGTATGATAATCCAGACATGGCACTTTTATCCTCTGACTCTCTCCAAAATCCAGAAAATTATCCTAATTTTACTCTGGAAATATACAACTCTTACCTTGCCAGCTCTACCCTTTACTATGGGATTATGCAAATCCGGAGGTGTTGTGATTAGTTCAATCTGATAATCAAGTTAACTTTAGTGAGCAGAAGAGTTCCCTGTACTTTAGGATCCTGAAAACATGATTATCTGAGTCTAAATTAGTAGTTTGCTTCTTAGGAAAGCTACCCTGGGCATCAAGACTTTGCTGCAGATTGTCTGGGCTCCAGGGAGTCTTCAGCATCTCCAGTGTCTGCTTCTGCTTTGTTCTAAGGATCTTACTGTGAGCCCCTTTTCCTCAGGTTGTCATCAACCATTATCTAGTCCAGAATCATGTTTTAGCTTAAATTAGGAAGAGCAGGAGAAAGGGAATGTATGCAGCATAAACAAGCATCCTTGTGAGTCACATTGGACAAAATTTAATCTCATGGATACTGATGCATATCGGTAAATCTGAAACAACAAGGACAAACCCAACTCTATTATGAATGTAAGGGCAACTCCCCCAACAGTATCGTCTGTAATCTATGTGATTTCTTTCTATAATGATACAGTGTAACATTCAGAAAATTTGTTGTTTCTTTTGAAATTCTACAAAGAATTTTAATGCTACCATTGTGTGCATGTGTGTGTATGTGTGTGTGTGTGTGTGTGTGTGCAAATTTACACATGTTCATGCATGTGCAGGAATATGTGCACTTATATATGCCAGGTGCACATAGGTCCTCAGGTGCACTCATCTTTTTGTTTAGACAAAAGTCTCTCATTGGACTGAAGTTCTCCAATTTAGCTAACCTGTCTATCAAGCCCTAAGGAACTCTTATCTTTGTCTCCCCATACTAGATACAAATGCCCATGTCATTTTGTCCAACTTTTTTTAAAATGTAGTTTATGAGGACCAAACTCAGGTCCTAATGCTTAACAACTGAGACATCTTCCATGCTCTAGATTTTTAAAAAATATTGAAACATGGAACAAGGTTGGGTTCATGCCCTGAGCTGCAAGCATTAAGCAGAGATTGTAAATAAAATGTGATGTAAGAAGACTATTAATCCTAAAGCCCATCTCATTTCTCCAAGAAGGGTGAAGTACCTTAATCTACATAAACAGTGCTACATACTTTCTGAATTTTGGCCATTTGTGGATTTCTGAAATAGTTTCCAATTTTTGTGAAAAGAAGTTTCTTTAATGTGAAGTGAGAACAACATTATCTCTGGATATAACAGAATGGTTTTAGAATAGAGTTAGAACCTATACTAGCAGTACTACATTCTTCTCCAGGGCATAGATATCTCCAGCCATGGGTGGGTGGCTAGGTTTACAATATCATCTTGTTTAGAAAGCTTCATGATGCCTAATTTGCTATTGTTTAATGCCAAAATAAAAGTCTGAATATTTAGCATTGGTGTTATCTTACTGGGATAGTCACTGTGGTTCAAAGGCTTCACAGGTGGGTGGGACTGTAGATTGATCATTTTCCTTGTAAACTTGCATAATATTGTCTGATACTGTGAGAGCCAGTGCTTAGGGAAGAGGCTTCCTGGTCATTCCAACTCAGTTCCTTCAAGTCCTGTAACCAAAGTGTTCAGTGTTTTCAGAAACAGGTCTTACCTTCAAGCTCTGGGAGCAGTCAAAGGCAATAGCAATGGCACACATTGTTTTGGGGGGTCTCTTGGACTCCCCTGGCAACAACTTAAAAGGAAACTTTTCTATCATAAATCTGAGGTTTTGTTAGATAGTCTGTGACTCGTGGGGAAAATATTATCGTCCCATCTGTCATAACTTCATTTAAACTACAAACGCACACACACACGTATATAGGCAAATATATAGATATAGGTACAAGTACTGTATACGTGACATTTTAGGTATATGTTGCATTTTAAGTAAGTATACAAATTAATGTTTCCAAATGACTTTTTCAAACATCTTTAGTGATATTTCTTTATGTCCTCTCTTCCTCTGTATTTTCCTCTTTGCCCTTCCCAGCTATAGTCTCCCTCCCTCTTTTTACCCTTTCCCTTTATAACATCTCTATCCTGTCTCTAGTGCCCACACTATAGTCTCTTTTTACTTCCATTGATTTATGCAGTTACTCCATGATAGATAATTATATTTAAAGATTTAGATCTGGATCACAATTAAAAAGACATGCAGTGTTTGCCTTTCTGGGTCTGGAGACATTCTCAGAATATTTTACAGTCTATCCATTTATTTGTGAATTTTATGATTCCATTTTTCTTTACATTTTGATAGAATTCCATGTGTATATGTACCACCATTTCATTATCCAGTCATCAGTTGGTGGACATTTAAGTTTTCTCTGTCTCTGAACTATTGTGAAATAATTTTTTATAGTTTTTGATGAGACTTTCATGTAAAAATGTGAGCAAAATCATTCTGGAAAAATATATGAAACACATGACAATGGGATCATATGTCTGAGAATTTATGCATTATGATTAACATGCCATTCATATATATTTCATATATGTGTATGCTAAGTATTGCTGTTATTAAATTGTTATCACTAAAGTCAATTTGGGTTTCCAGAACCCAGATGGCTTTGCTAGGGCAATGTAGACAGTTGGGGTAGATACTGAGGAGAATGGAGATTTCTTTCTTTTGTTTGTGGTTGCTATCTCAAGCTCAATTTATGAGTGAGACATAGTCAAGAAATCAATCATTTCTCCTCTGTATTTTAATTTCCCATTCAGAAAGCACACTGTCAATTTGATTATCACACCTTTTCTATTCCCACATGTACCAGTATGCACTAAGAAAAGATCAGTCAGAGCTAATAGTAAGTGAATATCTGTTACAGTTTTTTTTTTCTATATCTACACGATAAACAAGATTCTGCTTCTTCATTGAACATAAAAATATTAAAACACATACAGTTGTGGAAATACACTCTTAAATGAGCCAAATGATAACTAATAGCTCCATTAATCATCATTTTGCAATATTACTACAAGAAAACCAAAGCTAATGTTATAGAATGAGGTTGGTGCATTAACTGGGTACATAAGGACACTTAAATCGTGGAGTGTAACCAGACACAAGTTAATTTTCAATTTCCATTAACCTTTTCAAATTAAAAACTAATGTAATTCAATGCATTAATAGAAATAGTAATTAAATGTAGCTCTGCTATTCTTAAATTGTTAGTGATGTCATCTATTCAACCAGTGTCTCCGGCTTGAGTTGGAAACCCTGGGAAGCTCCTTAGGTTCATCAAATGTTGGCTGTGCCCACTTCAAGAGACCTTGTTCTGTATTTCCCATCAAGGTCTGAGATAAAACTTCTTCCTGTGTTGACCGGGCCCACTTCAGGAGGCCTTGTTCTGGGCTTCTAGCCTGGGACTGACCTAAGCACTGCTTCCTGGTTTTCTTAGCTTGTCAAGAAAATGGGCCAGAGTTTACCCGTTTTATTTACACTTATGTCAATATGTGTGCTCCAAGGATATGAGCTACTTTTCATCATGAGCTGTCTGTTTCTCAAATCTTTTTGTGAGCTACATATCAATTAATATAAACACCCATTTTTTTCCCTACCTAGAACTGTCATTTAGAAATCATATGTAGGATGACAAGAAAGCTCAATAGGTAAATGTGCTTGCTGCCAAGCCTGATAACTTGAGTTCAGTCCTTGGGAATCTCCTGGTAGTCAAGATGTAAGCTGTCAACAATTGCTCTAACACCATGTTTGCCTGCCTGCTACTATGATTCCTGTCTTGATAGTCACAGACTCTAAGCCTCTGAAACTGTAACCCCTAATAAACACCTCTATACATGTCCTTTGTCATAGTGTCTCTTCAAAGCAATATAAAAGTAACTAGGACAAGACACAGAGCACGCATTACATTCTAACTGACTAGTGAACCTTGACTTCTAGTCACTGCCCATGGGTTACCTGCAAGACCTTGGTTTAAAGACCATAATTTTAGTTACTCAAGAAAGCCTAACCTTGCTTTCCACCAACCAAAACACAATGAACTGACTAAAGCCAGAAGCCTCTGTCTTCCCATAGATTTATCACTCATAGCCAAAGACTCTGAGGTTCCATACCTATGTAGAGTGCAGTAATTTGAGATGAGAAAGAGGGAAAGTTATCATTAGAAATAGAATAATGGAGATTTAGTTAGAAACCTCTCTTTTGTCTCAAAAGTTTGCTATTTTTACAATTTGCCATGTTTCCATGAGCTAAAATCTATTTCAAGATTCCTATCATCTAAATTTTTTCTACGTCTCATCTGTTGCTTATGCTTTAACTAAAACTTAAGCTATGGGTTAGGTTTTAATCTCACACAAAAATCTGTATTTACTCATTTTATTTATTTCTTAAGGGAAAGCCTTAAATGGCCCAGGCTGCCATTTAACTACCAGAAAATGATCCTGACCTTCTGATATTTCTGCCTTTTACCTCCAGAGTTCTGAGATTACATGCATGTTATCTCACTTGCCGTTTATGCTATGCAGGGGATCAACCCTGAAGCATTGTGCATGGTATGCAAGCACACTACAAACTGAGCCATATCCCCAAACTCCTGGACTCCTTGTTTAGCATAGGAACATGCTGTTCTCCTGTAATATAGGTATACCACCTTGATATACTCAGTCTTTATAACCTAAATTAGCTCTTGAGAAGAATGGCCTGCTTTTCTTTGGCTTTAGGAAAAGAAAATTTGCAGGAAAAAGTGAAATCAAAATACTAGAACTTAGTATCATTTGTTAAGAAAATACTGAGTGTTAGAAGCAGGACATTCATTCTTTTTGTTGTTGTTGTTTGTTTAGTTTTTGTGGGACAGGTTTTCTCTGAGGTAATTCTGGCTGTCCTGAAACTTACTCTGGAGACCAGGCTTTTCTTGAACTCACAGAGATCCCACTGCCTCTACCTCCCGAGTGCTGGGATTAAAGACATGCACCACCACTGCTAGGCTAGGACAGTCATTCTTATTGACCACAAAGTCCTCATCTGTCTGTGTCCTTTCTGATCAGGAAAGAAATGGCATGGGCCATCTTCTCATCTCGCTCTCATTTCCCACTGTCTAGAGAGAATTAGTATTTCAGGTTATCTTCACATGTTATATATTCTTCTATATGAAAACATCATCTGCAATTTCCATAAATTTCTATAACCTCAGACCTAGACCAAAAGGAGGAATGTCACTGTGTTTTTAAGCCAAGTCCCTAATCTTACTGTAGTGTCACGTCAACTATGCAACACCCTATCTTTTACCTTCTTCCAAAATAAATACATTTTCATATACACTATTCACATGAGGATATGGTAAACAGACCTTCAGGAGAACACAAGCGAGTCTGAATCTCAATTACTATTTGTAAGAGTAACCTTAGAGATGGAACCTCCGTAAATAAGTATCAACAGAATAAAGACAAAATGAACAATGGAATGACTATAAGCTGTTTGGAAGCTCTCATGGTGTATTTTTGTTCTCTGCCTATCTACTGTATTCACTGCTTAAGACTTTCAGGCTTTAAGCTATAGGATACACAATGATGAGCACTTGAGTTGCAAAAAATAAATGTAGAAATAGAACATTGTCAAATCTACTTTTACAAGGAAAAATAGCTCTGACTATAATCATTCATCAGCAGCAGTATAACTGCAATAAAATCCTCCAGTTTAAGCCAAGCATGTGTCTTCTTTTTCCTCTCATCTAAATATCAAACAGCTAAATGATTTCAGAGAAAATCTCTCAGCAAAGCCTTGCTTGTGTGTGGTAGAGAAGAAAGAAATGTTCTTTTTGAATCACTCACGCTAAACCTACTGGTGAAGGAGGGAGTCTCTTTGTAGGTCAAGGGGGAGAAGAATTTGGGAAGGCTCATCAAGGAAAGAAAACTCTGAGAAGGCTAATGGCTGCCATCCAAATATAATTTGTGCTAAAAGAGCAGGATAACATATTAACTTCCCAGCAGACCCATCAGCCATAGGTTTGACCATATGGAAGCTCCCATTCATAACGAGTAAATGTAAATAAAGACTTTCAACTCCAGAGTTATCAAAGCCATTTATGTTTCTGGCTCAGCAAGCCATTCAGTTCTTTGCTAGATATAGTTAGCATAAAAGGGCATCCCACTGTTTGCACTACATTTGGGTTAAAAAATACATTATGCCCTAATCCTTATTTTTTTTTCTAGTAGGTTTTTAAAAGAGGAAACACATTACCTTGGCTTTACAATCACTTCTTACTGATTGAAATATTGAATAGACAATTGGAAATCATCATAGCAAGAAGAACAAACTGTCACACATTCCCTTTTTATATATTATCAGTGGTCCAAAGAAAACAAACCTTCCCTGTGAGTTTGTCTATAAGTACACAGGAATCCATAACGGTTTATGATCATTTTTCCCTGGGTAGTGTGGTTATAGTGAAGCAGACACATACATCTGGGAAACCAATAGTAAGTTGATTTAAGTGTGAAGGACTGCTGTGGGTTAATGCATAGCGGAAATCTTTAATTTCAGTTTCACATGGAGACCAAGTCCACACTTACAGTCACTCAGAGATACCTTGCAGTGAAATGTCTTCATGCTGTGGATGCTCCAAGCAGGAACTGCTATTTCCTTCAGGTGGGCAAATTTATGGGTATTTGTAGTTAAATTGGTTGAAAAATGAGGGAGAAGGCACGCATAGTATTCCTTAGACAAGAACTTAGAAAGATTTCAAATCTGAAAACAGAAAATTGGTGAAAGAACAGAAAAATCAATGTAACTAACCTCTTGATGCTTGATTTTTAAAATTTGTGTTTTATACTATATGTATGTCTGTGTGTGTGTGTGTGTGTATGCGTGGGTGCATACCTACCATAATGTACATGTAGGGGTGTTGGTTCTCTCCTTCCATCATGTGGGTCCTGGGGATCAAACTTAGGTCATCAGTTTTGATAGCAAGATTCTTTACTCATTGGGACATGTCATTGGACCTAGATTGCTTTTATTTTTGTGTGTGTTTGTGTTTATATGTTTATGCAATGTTTATTCATATATGAGCACAATTTGAGGCTAGAAGAGGGTATTTGATCCCTAGAGTTAGTTGTAAGGCATCTAATGTGGGTCCTTGGAACCAAACTCCAACCTCTGAGAGAGCAGAGAGTGCTCTTAGCGGCAGATTCATCCCTCTAGCTCTCATATATATTAATGAATATTTGCTGCTATAATTGAGGATTGCCAGTAGATATGGAATCAAATTTAATTTTGAAATTATTAATAGTGAGAGGAGATTAAGACAATGAACAAGGAATGTGAGGAAGTTCCTAGCTCAGATGAAGTTTCTCTAGGAAACTAGGAATTGTATATACACATGAACAGCACTATTGTCTGTTCATACACAGACACAACTGGAGACCATTAAGCATCTTAAGACCATTTCTGAGAGAAATGAGATTGGACATGGACTACAGATAAGAGGAATTTGTTAGAGCCTGGACCATAGAAGTATTTAGAAGTACAGGAAAGAGCAAGACATTGTAATATTATCCCAAAGAGTGTCTCGTGAACAATATCAGAACACTGAGAATAAGTACCTGATAAATTAACTATGTATCTTATAATTACTGATTATCTTAGTGACACTTATATGTTGGTTGATATTTTTCTTTTCTTAAATGACCATTGAAGTAAATTAGGCAATAATCATATAATATGTATTTCTTAATAGGACACACATTAAGTTTTGTTTTCCAAAGTTTCAGGGTATATGTAGGATGTGTTTAGATTTGATTTACCCTCATGTTACTATTTTTTTAATGAGTTTTGACCCAAATGCAGCATGCTATTCTTGAAGGGCTCTTAAACGATAGGCCATTTGTATGATAGGAAAGCAAATGGAAATACATTTACAAAATCATTCAAAAAAACTAAAACCCAAAAGGTGTAGATTTTTGCCAGTAATAGGGTGGGCTTTGTAAATGTTGAAACCATTTTATATATGATTCATACAACCACTTTTCAACAGAGAGATTATATTTATTAGAAGGAGAATAAAACTAAATGGAGAGAAGGATCATTTCATTTCTCCATAAAACAAAACTAGAGCTAAAGGAGAAATTCACACAAACAATAGCTAAGCATGCAATCACCTGATGTCATCAAGGGGGAAATAAGTCAGTCAGTTGTTCTTAATATGTCCTTATGGTTTACTAATTTGTTTCTGACGGCTTATAGTTTTCTAAATCAATATTTATTTTATTAGCTACAAAATAAGCAATAGAAAAGGACCTACAACACTGATTTGACTTCAATCAAACAGCCCATTTGTTACATCATAGACAATCCAAGACCTTTGTAAGGAATTCTGCAATAATTGACAAATCATTATTCGATCCATATTTTCCTTGACAATTCACTCCAGTTATTTGCTTCATAACCATGCTTTGACACTAATGGAGGGGAGATAATGTATATTTTATTTCAACATACAAAAAGAAACTGAGATGCAATGATGTTTAATAAAATGTTCAAAATCATAAGAAGAATCAAGCATGTCAGGAATGTTGCAGGAGGTGATGGCCTTTCTGAATGCAGTCCCCCTCTGCTCCCAGATCTTCACTGGAAAGATGAAAAGGAGGAGCAAGGGATTGCTCTAGGAGAATGACTATTTCTTATTCTTGTTAGTTTTTTTTTTCCCTAATCCCTGGTGAGGGTGTGAAACCAGCCATTTTTGTCTGAGCTAGAGATCTACCCATAGGATGGCTATTCTCACCACTTTTCCAGCAACAACAAGATCTACTTAAGAAATCACTATGAGGAAGAGAAACTTGGTGTGTAGACGCAAGTTATGAGTCCTGTCGTAGGGTTATTATGGTGATGAAACACCATAGCCAAAAGCAAGTTGGAGAGGGAAGGTTTTATTTAGCTTACACTTCCATGTCATAGTGCATCATTGAAGGAAGTCAGGTCAGGAACTCAAACAGGGCAGAAACCTGGAGATAGGATCTGATACAGAGGCCATGATGTGCTATTGCTTAGTGTTTTGCTCCCCATGGCTTGCTCAACCTCTTCTTATAGATCCGAGGACCACCTCTACAGGGGTGTTCCCATTCACAATGGGCTGGGCCCTTCCTCATCAATAACTAATTAAGAAAAAATATCCTCAAAACTTGCTTATAGCCTGATCTTATTGAGGTATGTACATAATTAAGGTTTCCTCTTCTCTAGAGACAAAGTTTGTGTCAAGTAGACATACAGATAACCAGCACAAGTCCCTCCTGTGACATGTTTCCTGGTTGTTGTTGTTGTTGTTGCTGTTCTTCTTC
Organism: Cricetomys ansorgei; assembly: GCA_026225945.1. Classification (NCBI taxonomy): domain Eukaryota; kingdom Metazoa; phylum Chordata; class Mammalia; order Rodentia; family Nesomyidae; genus Cricetomys; species Cricetomys ansorgei. Next base: position 5,725,957 of record JAMJFZ010003624.1, read on the forward strand.
TTCCTCTTCTTCTTCTTTCTTTCTTCTTCCTTCTTCTTCTTCTTCTTCTTCTTCTTCTTCTTCTTCTTCTTCTTCTTCTTCTTCCTTCTCCTTCTTCTCCTCTTCTCCTCTTCTTCTTCTTCTTCTTCTTCTTCTTCTTCTTCTTCTTCTTCTTCTTCTTCTTCTTCTTCTTCTTCTTCTTCTTCTTCTTCTTCTTCTTCTTCTTCTTCTTCTTCTTCTTTCTTTTTCTTCTTTTTCTTCTTCTTCTCTTCTTCTTTTCTTCTTTTTCTTTCTTTTTCTTCTTCTTCTTCTTCTTCTTCTTTTTTTTTTTCTTCCTCCTCCTCTTCTTCTTTTCTTCCTCTTCCTCCTCCTCTTCCTTCTCCTCCTTTTTTCTTCTTCATACATATGTTTAAGTTCTTTATGATACCACCTAAGATAGAAAGGTTTGTGTTGAAAAATATCTAGTTGAAGAAAAGAAGAAAAAATATTCATACAAGAATAAGAAAATATAATACAATGAACATCATAAAAATGTAAGAAGAAAAGGAAGTAATATGGAAATGACTGGAAAGCAGAAAAGTCCCTACTTTCTTTATATACTATATGAGAAATATAGTCCAGTAGTTTATATGTGGTTTTATTTGGGAGAGTTGGGTTGGAACTCAACTTGGAACCAAATCCAGGTCTTGGGATTGAACAAGCTTGGCAAATGTTTTATCAAGTGACCTACACAATATTTATCCCAGATCCCAGGAATTATGTTTTAATAAATCTGAAAGATAATCCCGAGAGGCAGTAGAATTAGACAACCATTGTTAAACTATACTCTGTTGCTGGACAATCACAATAGGAAGAAACACGATGCTATGGAGATCTGGATGCTACTTCTCATACACGTGCCAAATTATTACCAGAAAGGAGGCTTTCTGTTAGAATATTTGTTGATAAACATTTATTGGTTTCTTACTATCCTTTGGCCATGTGGTGTTTACAAATAGCTAGCCACTCTCGCAAAGTGTCATATGACTTATCAACTTGTAATATCAAAAATAAGAAAAATGTAACAACTTATAAATTAGAGAAAAATGAAATTACTTAAAGTATATGGCAAGACAATCATCCCCTTCAATAGCACTTTATCTGAGCCTACCATGATTTTGTTAGATCAAAAAAAATTGACTATAGGGCTTTGAAAATTTAAAACATACAAACATGTACATTTCAAAAGCTTTTGAAACACAGCGCAAGTTTTTTTTTTTTTTTTTTTTTTAATTCTAGTTCATGTTCTATTGCTGAGATATGCACCATTACCAAAAATAATATTGGGAAGAATGCCTTTATTTCACTCATAGTTTACAATCCATCACGAAGGGAAACCAGGGCAGAAACATAAGAATCTGGGGGGAGGAGCTAAATCAGAAGTAGAGAGTGTGGAGGAACACGGATTACTAGTTTGTTCTTTATACAGCACAGGCTCACCTGTCTTGGGATGTCACAGTGGGCTGAGTCCTCCCAAATCAATCAGTAATCAAGAAAATTTGCCACAGATGTGGCCGTAAGCCAATATGATGGAGATAATTCCTCAACTTGAATTCCTCCTGTCCAACTGTGTCAAGTCAAGAATGACGATTAACCATGACAATTACTTTTCAGAAATATGTATTCAAAATTTAGTTCATACCAGACCACTGCAGTCTAAATTCAGAATACTTATACCAGTTCATTCAATAGACTATTTGACTATTTTCTTCCTAATACAACCAATTTTTCTCTTATCCTAATATAATTAACTGAAAATACAGATCCTTGGTCCTCATGTGTAGGCCTACTTTTATTAAAGAATAATTTGGCACATATAATTGTTTGGATATCTCAGTTTTCATCACTCTCTTTTTAAATTTGTGCATCACAAGGGAATCTCTTGCTCTTTTATTCAAGCAAGTTTATAGCCATAGTAAGAGTGTAGTTAAAACTGTAAAGTACAACATATGGTATAATAATAATAATGATGATGATGATGACGATGATGATGTAGTCATTATTTTTAAACATTCTAATGTTCTCCAGATTAATGATAGTAGTTCAAAACACTTTTATTTCTCAATTTAAAGATAAAAAAACCAAAATATATTTCAAAATATGCTATCTTTTCACATGCTATGCATATCAAGAGAATCCAAATGCATGCATATGTTTTGAGTGGCCATGCATTATGTACTGTTTCTGTATATCATAGTCATGCATTATTAATGGCATGATTCAGCATTAGAGATTGCACTTATATAAAAGAATTGTGGAACTCTTCTCTAAGGAACAGGAAATTACTCTTAAGAGCCATTAAAGAAGAAGAGGACATTTTCCTGTCTTTAAAATAAACAACGAGCAACACTGGTTGCACTTATTTTTCTGGGTATGCGTTTCATTTATCCCTTATTTAAGAAAAGGCAAAAAGTAACTTTACATTATAATTATCTCATGACACCTAATTTCAGCTTTGAGAACTAATATCAGAGTAGGGCAGATAGATTGACAAATGCTCATAATTGGGTGTGTTACTTTGCTTCGTTGGCCACTCTATTCTCTCCAGACATCTACATTTCATTTTGTCATTCTTTATAAATCAAGTTCATGCATCCATCTTCCAGAAAGATGGAAAATTGCATAAATGGGTTATTGGGTTGTATTAGCCTTGATAGACTAGAAATGAACATTACTTTCCAAAGTATGTATTATAGCTCATCAGAACTGATGTGGTCTGTGAGAGCTCTGGTCTCATGGAAAAGGCAAATCTCTTGGACGGAGTGTTCCAAATATGGAAAAAAAAAGTTTTTGGTTTTTTATTTCCATCTGAAAACTGGGGAAACTACATGGAATGTCTGCCTTCAGAATGTGTCAAAGGTAATTCATACTTCCTATATTCTACAGTAGGAAGTTGAAGCTACCTATAACATCAAAATATGAACGAAGAAAGGGCTGGAGAGATGGTTCAGTGGTTAAAAGCCCTGTCTGATCTTCCAGAAAATCCAGGTTTGATTCACAACACACACACACACACACACACACACACACACACACACACACACACACACACACACCAGAGATCCATAACTGTCTATAACTCAAGTTTTATGGAATCTGACACTTTTTTCTGGCCTTTCCGGACAACAGCAGAGTGCCCAAACATACACAGAGAAACTATACCCACGCATATAAGATAGAAATAAGTAAGCCTTCAAAAATAATAGGAACTACATAAATAAAATCTCAATGATTTAATATAATTAAATATTAGTCTATTTTGCAAATATTACACAATTATAGGAAATTACTTATATTTTAATACTGTATAATAAAATGTCCAGCTACAAGACATTTGGAGATCATAATAAGCTCCAATCATATTTAACAATTAGTAAGTCCAAAGAAGATAAACCCTTTTTAAGAGGTCAAAACCTGATTTTACTGCATGAGCATCTTAGTAAGCAGATCCACTTTAATCTGTTCAAAACCAGTTAAATTCTTTGAAACATGGGTAAAAGAGACATTGCTGCATAATTTGACAATCTATCTTTTAAACATAATGCAAGAAAAGAAGCATAGTTAAGTCTAACAAAACTTTTGCTTCCAATGTGCACTATATCTAATTTGACACTCTTTACAGAAAATAAGATGACAAAAGACAAAAAATATTCATAAAACATCTGTCATGAAGGTCTCCAAATGCCATAAAGTTGAGGCCACGGGCAGTATTAATTACATTTGTATCTAGACCAGCACATGACATGCTAAAGGAAGCTATGGTAAGACTTTCCCTAGGGAGATGTGACCAAGAGTCTACTTACCTCAGATAGGTCACTGACAACAGATCAAGGAAGTGATTCCTTCCAAGTTCTGTTTGGCAAACCAATGAGTTTTTTGGTGTGACTGGGGTTCATGTGAAATGATAGGTATAGGAACATTGGTGATTAAAGCAATTGAATCGCCAAAAAGCCAGCCCCATGTTGGATGAATGATCTAAAAAGCTTCATTCCTAGACAGCTTTTTCTTTAATTCAGAGGCAGCTACAATGATGGGTCTCCCTTCACAGCAATTATCTGTTGCTTATGTATACTGTGATTCTCATAACTTACTGAGTCTTATAAGTTTGAGCATCCAGAGTGATGATTATTTTCTTTGCCTTTTGAGTTTAAAGAGTCACCCTCATCCCTCTAGCAGAGAATGTTTCAGTTCAGAAAAAAATAGCATAACAGAGGCTAAATAATATGTTCAGTGAGCTATTTATCTATACAAGGAGAGAGTGATAGGTGACTTCAAAACCCTATTATTGAATTTAGAAGAATTTTTTTCTCCACATATTGGCTCACCATATGCATATTCTATGTAGATATACCAGTAACTGACTTTATTTTTTTGTCTTCCTGACCCTTTTCTCAGAAAAGTATCTTTTCAGGGTGGCCACTGCTACTCCAAAGGAATTCAACTGAGACTACCTTAGATTTCACAAGACTGTCCAACGTCTGGGGAAGCGCTAGAATAACAGTTGTGTTCCATTGCTGCATTTTAAATGGTGGCTATAAAGGAGGAATGATGATGGCCCCACACTGACGGCAAGGCAATGAAACACAACAACTTGTTGGATAAAATGTCACTGTGTTGCTGGACTGCCCAGCCTTCATTTTATAGAAAGGTAAATAACTACTAAAAAGTCCCTAGTATAATTTAATGCTATTGATTCCTTTTTCTATCTCTGCTTTGTCCATACATTTAGGGACTGACAATGGGGAGACTGCTGCTTTCCATTTTATCTTTTATTTTGTGTAAATGCAATTAAGTAAATACAACTAACAAAAAAATTAAAACACCAATGGATAACTATATTTAAATACAGTCAGTGTAACAAATTTCTGACTTCATGTGTTCTCTTCTCAGTTGATTTTACATTCCTTTTTTTTGATGATTTATTTTGCTATTAACCATGTGTGTGCATGTGTATCTGTGTGTGTACATATTTACATGTGTGTACAGGTGCCCATGGAGGCCCAGCTTAGGCATCAGATTCCCTGGAACTAAAGTGATAGGTGTTGTGTGCCATCCACATGGGTGCTGTGAACAGAACTTTAGAAAGACCAGTATATGCTCTTAGCTATAGAGCCATCTCCTCTATGTAATGAATTACCCCTTTAAAAATCCAGGCTTTTTCCTGGCAGTGGTGGCACATGCCCTTAATCCCAGTACTCATTAGGCAGAGGCAGGCAGATCTTTGTGAGTTCTAGGCCAGCCTGGTTTACAGACAGCCAGATTTACAACAGAGAAACCCTGTCTAGAAAAAAAGAAAAAAAAAATCCAGGCTCTTTTCAATATTGCTCCAATAGCAGTCTCCACTGACATCCATACCTTCCTTGGGATTGAAAATCTGAATAGAGAGGAGACTGGAGCTTTGTCACTCTCCTTATCTGGCATATAAATCAGATGCCAATTATTTGTGTATCTCTTCCTTATTGTCCCTCATGCTGGGATGGGACTTCTCAATAAAACCATAGCCCCTGATGGAGTTTCACATGATAGACATATATACATTTCTTATCACATGGATGTCCCAGTCTTGGACAGCAGTGATTATGAAAATACCTTCAAGATTGCTATGGCAGTCTGTCAGAGGTTTATTGTTTGGGATTCTAACTCTCTACTCTCTGATTTGATGATAGGATGACTAGGGAAGGAGCTGATAATTTTTCATAATACCTTTTTAGAAAGCCCTGTGCTTTTATTCATTTTTATCCTGGAAGACAGGGCTCAGGACATGCTCCTGTGACTCAAACTTCTATCTCTAAGTCTTAGAATACTTGGGCCACTATATTACATGCATGTATTGTTTTACACTATCTGTGTGCTTTCTGTCTTGTAAATTCTAAAGATACTATTAGTAGAGAAGCAAAAACTAAAGAACAAATAAATACAGGATCCAAGGACTTTCTGACTCTGTAACTCCATGGTGCCTCCACACAGTCTTTGTCTCCAGTTTTCCTGTGAAACTGTGTAATTAATTGTAACTCAACTTCTCCAACTTCCATCCATAGCATATTGGCATAATAATTCCACTTTCAGTGAAATCAGCATATTCCATCACCAAATAGAAATCTAATTACATTCTATGGCTCCAGGCTGTAAAGCTCAACTTTATATAACTTTTGACAGAACATACGTGAAGATGGTGTGAAATGCCTTCAGGCCCTTTTCCTTTACCTAGAAATCAGAAGTTTCTTAATGCAACCAATTATTTCTTGGGGGTTATTAAGCTAAAAGCAATACTTATTCTAGGTCACTTGTAGCATTTCTGTAATATGCCACAAATATTGCTGAATGTATATAATTATTCATGAATCAAGAGAGTACTTGTAGGCAAGGGTGCAAGCTAATACACTTACTACTTTTGCTAGTTTATAGAAACCAGCAAAAAATAATGGAGAATTGTTTTATTTTATTTTTTTTTTAATTTCCTTTTTCTTTTTGTGTGTATGTGTATGTCATGTATGGACATGTATGCATATGGACATGAGGCATCTACTGTAGGCATCTACTTCAGTTGCTAGCCACCTTGTCTTTGGAGGAAATGTCTCTCACTAAACCTGGAACTCACTTCTTGAATGGCCAACCACGGAGATCCCACTGTCTGTGACTTCCTAGAACCGACATTATAGGCAGATGCTTCCACACTGCTTTTCACATGCATGTTGGAGATGGGAATTCAGGTCCTCGTGTTCGTGTAGAAAGCACTTTACTGAATCAACCATTTCCTCAGCCACCGATAGTTTTAATACTACAAAATGGTTTCTTATTGTTTAAATATTATTAGTTTTCTTGAATGTGAGATAAAGAAAAGCTGTTTTAGAACAAACTACTGCGAGGTGTCTCAGTCTGTCTATGGACAGGACAGACAGGCTGAGGGACTTTGGTTTAGGCTTAAAAGACCCCACCCTCCTGTGCCCACATTAACAATTATAACTGTTAAACACTGACCTTCCTAGAGTTGGGGGGTCAAAATTTAAAAGATTCATTACAAACACACATTGAGTAACTACTAACATTTCAGTTATCTGTAGGTTTCAATATCTTCCCCTTGAAAGAAGTGAATGGGATCATGTGATACCTCTGACCATTTTTCACTTGAAGTTCCAAGAATCTTTCTCTCAGTCTCTAAAGAAGAAAAGTATTTGGAGGGCTTGAAAGTCGGTGTCCAATACAATTTTTTTCTGATCCTTAACTTAGTTTTTATTTTCTATTTTTAAGAAAGGGCTATCAATTTTAACTTATTATCTTGCAAGATATCATAGAAAAACATAGTTAAACCATGCGAGAAATGGTCTGTAGTTTTGTTTTGAGAATATTGCTGAAATTTAAGCTCAGCAAATTCCAACATCATCACCATCATCGCCATCACCATCATCACTGTCATCTTCCTCATCAATTTCTGTTAATTCTTGTGAGGAATTTTACTACAATAAAATAACATTATGGAAAATACAGAACTTGGTTCAGTATACAATAAGAGCTTATGTATCTTGATTGTGCTACCTAATGATCGCTTAGTTATCCAAATGGCAAAACATTTCTCTATAGTTAATGCAACACTCAAAAATGTTCCTAAATTTTAGTTTCTTCAAAAAATTCTAGTACTTCTGCTTTTTCTGAAGCAACACTAATGGCCAGGCTTGTCTGAATCATTGTATCTGGAGTTAAATAGGAACAATGAAGGTGGAAGATGAAAAAATGACAGCCATGTAAAAGACAACTAAAACCTGAAGATAGAATAATATGTAATCTGAGAAATGAACACATAAGAGGCAAAGCCTGTGCTACTTTTTCTTTGGCACTTAACTCCTCTTCACAAGAGCCTATTTGGCTGTGTAGGTAATTGCTGGCATGCAAAGATCATATTTTAAAGAAGGACCTACAGCCATTCTTTATGTGTAATTCTCTATTCTAAATAATTACATAGCTTCATAGTCAAAAAGTTAAATTGACGGCAAAACCTTGGTCTTCCCACATAGATAACTGGAAAGCCCTCTGGGAAGGCCAATAAGTGCAGGGGAGTCTTTATTTTACAATTAGCAAGATAAGCGACTGCAAGGTAATTGACAGCTCCCTGGGCACTGGCAAAAGGAGCTACATCTCCTGTTAATGTGGTGAAACAAAGCTCTGGGGTTGTGAAGTCTTTAAACAGAAGATCAATGGAAAGGGGGATCCATTTAAATGCTTTCCTGGGCAAAAAGCCTCTGAACTGCAGAAGACCAGCCAGGAGTCTTACTGCTAGAAGGGATGATTCACAGGCTGAACATCCCACCAGGCAGTGTGGATATATTCACTGTCTATGTCATTCATATTCTTTCTGTCCCCGATCTTCATCTATGTACACATTGAGTCCCCAGCTCCTTAGACCAAAATAGAAGAGCTAGCCAAAGTCAAAATTAGCTAAAGATGAAGAAGCAGTGATCAAGGAAAACATGACTAGTTGTGGATTGTGGAAATTTAAATTAGGCTTATATATTATAAAATATATATATTATATAATCCTAAATAAGTGGATAGGTAGGGAAATAGCTGGAGAGAGACAGAAAGAGACACAGAGAGAGAGAGAGAGAGAGAGAGAGAGATTATGCTTCTAACAAATGATGGACTATAAATATGTGGGTGGGAAGAAAAAGGAGAGGGAGAGAGAGAGAGGGGGGAAGAAAGAAGGGGAAGTTTGATTAATTTGGTTTTTATCTGTTTTATAGTTTGAATTTTCTGTTTTAGCAGCTCCATATAGCATGAGACTCTAGACTCATTGCTGAATTTGTTTTCTTTTTGAAGAGGGTTTCCAGTGCTGTTTTGATTCACACTAATTGGATTATCATTACTGAATTAAACAGTTTGTATATATGGTTCAGTGCTATTTTTTTCTCCTACAAACTTTGCATAAATGAATGTCCAAATACTCGCCAAGATGTTAACAGCAGACAGATCTGAATGGTGTAATTGAAGATTGAGTTTCTTCGTTTTTGCTTACTTACATCTTTAATCTTTTAATCAACCACTGTTGCTTTTTAATCATATAAATATTTGAACAATAAAAACGGAGTCCTCTGTTAACATTCATTTGTCTTTGTATTTGTTTAGCAAACATGGTGCAACAAGTACAGAGCTACGTGTTGTGAATAGAGACACACAAAGACACATTGCCTTTTTAACCGAAGCCTATTGGCTGGGAGTAGATCATCATAAGGAGATCTGATGGTGCCTTAGGGTGCATAGGTGGCACTTACCATGTAAGGAAGATAATTGATTTTGATTCTCAGACTCCCAAGAAAATAGCCAGATATAGTTATGCATGTGTGTAACACCAGCTTTGGGAGGTGGGTAGAGATAGGAGGTTTGGGCAGTTTCTGGCCAACCCACCTACCTGAAATGGTGAATTTAGAGTTCCAAGAGAGATCCTGTCTCAAGGGTAAGTGACAGAGTTGAATGATAGAGGCGACACTCAGTGTCTTTTTTTGGTAAACAGGTGTCCATACCTACATGTTTATGTATGGAACACACACACACACACACACACACACACACACACACACAGACACACACATACACACACAGAAAACATAGAAGAGAAAGAAAATGCAAGGTTTGTAACAAAAATGTACAGCTGAAAAAAAAGAAACAAAAAGAAAAATCATTACAACCTAAAACATGCGTAAACCTGGCCAATTTTATGAATTTGAATATTTGAATGATGTGTACAATGAGCCATAGAGTACTTCTAGAAAAATTACTTTAGAAGACCTTTCAAAGGGAAGTCTAAATTTTTTTAAAAATGTCTAATGCCTGCATTTCAACAATGTTAATTGGAATTGTTTCTTTAGGCATCATGGGATACAATAATCATTGCCTGTTCCAAGTGATGTAGAAAATTTCTAACACGTAAAGATCAGAGCAATCAGTTATGAAAGTAGGCTGATGGGTGAATATTTATATGCTTTTGTGAGAGTCTGGTAGTGACTGTGAGAATCGGAAAAATACATCAGAGATATATTTTTATCATATTTAGGGCATAAAATCTGAGGAGTAGAAAGGTTGCTCAGTGGTTATGGCCACTTGCTCTTATTGCAGAGGACCAGAATTCAGTTCCCAGTAACCACAGGGCATCTCACAACCACCCTTAACTGCATTTCCAGGGGAGGGGTTATCCAATGCCCACTTTGGGCTGCAACTGCTACTGCACCCACGTGATGTGGTACACAGATCTACATTCAGGCACACCCATAAAAGAAAGAAAGAAAAATATTTTTGAAAATCTATTTGGTGAGTGGCTTTTGTTTGTAGTTTATATTTTTTCTTTAGACAGTGTCTTTTGTAGTCCAGGGCAACATTGAACTCTTTGTTGTTGAGACTGGCCTTGAGCTATTAATCTATTTACATATACCCCTAGAATGTTGATGTTGTATGTATGGACCGCCATACCTAGCTCATGCCATGATGGAGGTTGCACCCATTGATAGCTACTTTCTCTTCACATAATCTAGATAAGCTCTCCTAAACTAAGCTGCATCTTCAGCCTCAGGGGAGACAAACCTGGGGCATTTCTTCATTCACTGTATTTGGAGCATGGTAAGAATTTGCAGGGAACAATTCCTTATCATATATTTAATTGAGAATACTGAAAATAATAACAGCAAACAACACAAGAGTGGGTGTGCTTTCTCAGAGAATACTGTTAAAGTATAACAGGGACTAAAAGACAGAAGTCAATACTACATGTGGCTCAGGATATTCAAAGTTTGACACATGATGAAAATATTGACTTGAGAGGCAGGTGATTAATTACAAAATAACTAGTTTGATAGACAGGAGAACTGATAGTTTTAACAATAGTGTTATACAGAGAAATATACTGCAGTAAAATCAAAAGACCTTGTGCATTTTAGTAAATACATAAGGACCCTGAAGAAATAAAGGAAATGATAAAGGCAGACTAAAGTTGTCAGGTAGAAGGAAAGCCAACAGAGATAGATGGCTTGTAAGATTCCTGAGAGGATCAGTTAACCCTGCAGCTCACTGTGAGGTATTCTGTAAGGACTGAAAAATCACAGTGAAACTGGATAATGAAAATGTCATTAAAGATATGATACAGCTGTTTTATATTGAAGTTTGACAGGATAAGATCCTAGTATGAAGTTAATAGAAGATAAAAAACAGGGAAAATTTCCCAGAAAATTAGTTAAAGCAGAAGGAGAGAAACCTAAGAATTAAAAAAGGAAAATAGCAGAGTGGAGGATTTTTTATGTATCTTGTTTTTGTATCACACAGAACTCAAGATATTTAATAGCATTTCTAAATATCTGTATATATATATAAATACATATACATATGTATATATAATAGACTTCAAACAATGTAAACATAGATGTAAATTTACTTTTATTCAAAGCAACACTTTTATCCTACAGCAAATGTTTGATTGATTTTAAAACATCATAGGAAAATTATTTTCATTGAAATAAGCATTTCTGTATTGTTGCTTCATTCTATTGTAAAACTCTAATGTGATTATATAATATGATCATTGATAATGTTTTGGGTTTCTATAATTACTTTTGTAAATGGCTCTATTACCGCATGCTTATAAACTTTCATGTTTACTTCCTTGAATTCAGTTCCAGGAGACAAAATTTAAAAAACAAAGTACTAAATTTATAGATACAGAACTTTTGTGCAACTAGTCAAAAACAATTTTTGATTTGTTTGATTTTCTTTATAGTTTTGTATTGTCTACTCCATGATTTTATTTTAAATTTTATTTCTATATTCTACTTAACTTGATATTAATCTGTTCTTCACAAGAGGAAGAGACATGACATATTAAATTTTAGATTTTTCATGTTTTCCTAATAGATTTATTACTCAGAGCATTCTAAAATCCCATTTTTTTATTGTTTAATATATTAACTTAGCACAGGAGAAGTAGTAATCATCAAAAATAGGGACAATTTTACACTTAATTAAAACATGTCAAATATTGCAAAAAAAAGATTTAAATGTCTTTCTCACCTTAACTCATGAGAATGTATGATTTAAGTTTAGAACATGATGTAAAACTCATATTGTTTTAGTTAGGAAATCAAATTTGTATAGCATCTAAGAATAACGGGAAGGAAGACATGAAACACTTAGGTAAAGTGATCCCTCAAGTCTTTTGACACTTTGTTCTACTGATCTTCAGTAAATTCTTTTTTTCCCCTATTTTTGAGATTTGCATACACATATGCAGTGAAATACCCTCCTACTCACCCCCTATATTGTCTAACTAACCCCATTTTCCTCTCCATAACACTTTCCTCTCCATTCCTCTTTCCCAACTTCATCTACTTTTCTGACAATGCACTAAGTCCAATTAATGCTGCCCATACATGCATGAGTGTGGGGTCGTCCACTCGGGTGTGTGAATATACCAGTGGCCACATCCTCAAAGAGAGTAATTCTCCCTCCCGCAGCCACTACCATCTACCACTAGCTCCTCAGTAAGCACAATCTTGTTCAGGTTTTATGCAGGTAAGTACAGCCGCTGTGAATTTATGATTGTGATGGTGGTGCCTTGTCCAGAAGCCACCATTTCACAACACTCCACCCACCCTCCATGTCTTTCGGCCTCCCCTTTAGTGATTGTTCCCTAAGCCTTGATAGTCTTTGGATCATGGATAAAGATTATCATTGTCGAATGCTCAATACTGAAAAGGCTGTGTGTATGCATGTGGTAGGCTCATTCCAGTATCAGTGACAATCATGATAGACAACAAACTTCACAATAACTATTTATGATATATTTTCAAGAATGCAAAGCATCAATAAAGACATGGTATACATGCCCAAATTACAATGTGGCTTCAGTTGGAAAAAAAATTAACAAGCTCAATTTTTTAATTTTTTTCATAATACTTATAGTAACAAGAAAACTGTGTCTTATAAATTTAGAGAAATATTAGTTATGACATAGCAAAGTAAAAACACATAAAAGATTCTCTTTTGATTTCATTTATTCTGTTCAGATATAAATAAGGTAATCTCTCCATTCTAATATTATCTCGAGGTGCTAAAACATTTGAAAGACAACTCCTTAACAGATGGAAGATTATTAGTTGTAGTTCATAGTCTAATATTTTGCATTTTGAAAGCCAGGGAGGGAAACTTGAACAAAACTCAGACTGTGGTACAGTAGTGAGATTGCTGAGTTCCCCAAGAGCGACTCAAGAAAATGCCAATGGGCTTTTGAAAACTCTCTTCAGCTCTCAGTAACCTGTGTCTTAAAGGCCCAATTTGTTCTACATTCTGTTCTGGTTAAATATACATTTTTTAAAATACAACCATATCCTTTGATTTACTTATTTAGTCTATGGTTGCTCTTGTGATACAATGACAGATGTTTTGTTAGAATCCATCTGCCTAGCAAAGCCTAAAATATTTACTGACTAGTCATGCACGCACACATACACACATATACAAGCATGGAAGTTTAGTTTTAGTTATTTACAAAATAATTGTTTTGTGCACTGTTAGTTGAAGGGATGAGTAGGTCTTGGCATTTTGTACTGTCCGCAGGTGTTAGATTTATGTGGGGTATGTTTGATTGCTTGTGATCTGCACATGCTATCAGTAGAATACCTAAGGAGTTCTGAATCAATAAAATCCCCTGAACTCAGATGCTCGGGGTTCCACTGTCCAGTATGGCACTTTCCATAATGGTAGCTCCCTTTACTGAGGTCTGGAAGGGTTTGCACCAATGAAAATGCCTTTTTTTTTTTTTTTTTTGGTGACCCAGTGCACTACAACACACACACACACACACACACACACACACACACACACACACACACACACACACAAAGGAATTGCCCAATCTGATCTTGTGTAAGGGATTTAATGAAAAGTTGAGCTTCTTATAGAGAGCATATAATCAGATACCCCATCCCCTTAATCCATACAGCTTCTTCTATGCATTTTGATTGGAAGATTAACTATTTTAATATATTTTGATTGGATAATTTAGTTAAATTACAGAGAAATACTAACCATTTTAAGAACTGTTTTCTGTCTGTCTTAATTTGGTCTTCAATAGCACAGTATCACCAATATGTTCTTTATTTTGGTATCATTTGGGACTGAGGATTCAACAAAATTATGTCAGCAAAATCAGTGTCTAATGAGGACCTATGTCTACTGCTTAATTTGTAGAAATCTCTCAGGGTCTCCCCACCTGCTAGAGAAGACACTGTGGGATTCTTTCCCATTGTTAACTATAGACACCAGCTTATTGGTGGTTGTCAACCATAGTTGTTCTTTCCTCATTACCCAATGACCCCTAAAGCATGATATATATATAGCATCAAATTGGAGCTCAAGGTTTTACCTTATGAAGATGTTGGGTCATAGCCATCACATGCCACTATTTTATGTTTTGGTTATTTTTTACTTATTCTCTTCTCTTGAGTTCTTTCTTTTTTGTGATATATTCTTATTTCATTCTATTTTTCTATATGTTATATTAGTATTTTGAGACTTGATTTTTTTTATTATTTAAAAGATTTATTTATTCATGTATTTCATGTAGATGAGTGCTCTGCCTTCATGAACAGCAAATGATAAGATCAGGTCTGATTTCAGATGGCTATGACCCATAATATGATTACTTGGAATTGAACTCAGGACCTCCAGAAGAGCAGTGAAATATTCTTAACCACTGAGCTATCTCTCTAGTCCCAAGACTTGGGTTTTATAACTATGAAAATTATTTTAAAGTGATATCTTAATTAAAAAACCATAAATCTTATTTCCCTCTACTACTTCTTTATCAATATCACCAAACATTTTTATGTATCCATTATATTATTAAAATTATAGTTATTTTAATGAGATATGGTTTTTATTTTAATTGATTACTTAATTACTTGTTGTGTATGTGTGTGTTTGTATGTAGATGTGAAGGTCAGAAGACATGTTCTAGTAGTTCATTCTCTCTTTCCATAACCACAGAGTTTGAACCCAGTTCTTCAGAAATAACCTTTACCTGCTAAGTCATATTGTCAGTCTAGTCAGAGCTATTTTTATTATTGCCTGCTAATTTTATTTCATATATTTCAATATATTATTGAATATATTTCATATATTCAAATCGTTTATTTGAAATTGAAATTTATTTGTATGGAATTACTGTGTTTCAGATGATCATTCAGGGTGAATGATGGTTTATTCTTTTCCCAATTCAATCCCAATCCTAGTCCTGGAGACTTGTAGCATTTTGGCCTATGTACAATCTAAAGTTAAATCTAGAACTGGAAGGCTTTAGTCTCCATAAAATCTAATCTTCATGATGCTACCTCAGACCTAGAAGGCATCAACCTCAGCCTCCATACAATCTAATCAGCCTCTGAGACTTACTGCTGACTGAGCCAAGATGATTAGTCCCTTCTGAACTCTGTTTCTTTCAGCTCACTCACTGTTCAGGCTTAAACTCTTCTCCAAGCTGACTGGTTCAAATTGATCTTCTGAGCCAACTGTTTCTGACCAAACTTTCTGATTCTGGCAGACCCTGGCTGATTCTATAATTGTCTTAACTGGTCTGCTCAGCTTCAAACTGACTCATTCTTCCCATTTGATACTGACTTCCTCTGTGTCTCTGGCTCATACTCCTCAGACTGCTTGCCAAAGTCTGTCTCTCTGCTTCTCTGCTGTCGCCTCTTACTGGCTCAGTCTAACTGCTTCATTGTCTCTGTGTCCTGTGCTCTGTCTCTTACTCTCTTCTGCATCTGCTCTTTGAGCTGAGAGCCTGCTTTTCTTTCATGAAAGTTGGACATATTCTCACTCTCACTCATTCTGCTAACTCTTCCTCTGATTTGTTACTTTGTCTGCTCTTCACCCTGATTCGTCTCTGACATCACTTCCTGTCTAACACTGACTTCTGAGTTCTGCTCCCTGTCTCCCAAGTGCTGGGATTAAAGGAGTGGAACACCACTGTCTTCTGAATTCTGGGACTGTAATAGGAAAATAATTGTGGGGGAACTGGACTCTAAATTAAATCCTACTCTGGTTAGCTTCTTCCAGGAATCTTGGCTAGCTCTGAATTAACTCCCACTCTGGAGTTTAGCTTCTCCCAGCACAGCAGTTACTAAGGAGCTATCTTCTCTTATCTAACTATCCTCTAATTCTAAACACCTATAACCCGTATATAAAATATATGCCTATACATTTAACTAATATCTCTAAACTTATCTCTTAACTAACTGTCTTCTTAATTCTCTTATCTTCAATCTCTTTCAACTAAGTGTCTTCTCAGAGTATCTCCTCAACCAACTGCTCCTCTCAGAGTCTCCTGTCCAACTGACTTCAACTGTCTATGCCCTCCCAGGTTCCTAGAAGTCCAACCGGCATCCAACCACATGGGGGAGGAGCTTTTCCATACAACCACACGGGGGAGGGGCTTTTCTCTGGAAAGCTTCACCTTACATGAGACTAAAGGTATGTACTAACATTCTTTATACATTTAATCCAGACCACACAGGCCTCTGAATGTGATCCCTTCATATAGACACTTGGATTGATCCCTTCATAAAGACCCCTGGATGTGATCCTCTCCCAGATCATCCAGGTTCTGGATTAAATGGTTAAATATTCTTCTGCACAATATTCTATTTCCTTTAATAAATTAACTTTTACCACTGAGCTTTATACTCACATTTGTTCTACTCTTGCATATATTGTCCTTTATTTGAATATGGGTGATTTCTCTAACATTTCTGATAAAACATGCCACTGAGCTTTTGTCTTGATTTTTCTAAGATATTTGTTCTAGACACAATATTCTTTGTCAGTATTTTTTCATTCAATGCTTTGTATATATTAGATGAGCCCTTTCTGTTCTTCATTGTATGTGCCAAATCATGCATATTCTTTAAGCAAATTACTTATGTTTATGTGTGTATGCACAGAAGCCAGAGAGGGCATCAAATCCAGGAAGCTGTAATTACAGGAGTTTTTGAACCACCTAATATTGTATGAGTTTTGATTCTCTGAATGAATAATATGTACTGTTATCTGCTAAACTTTCTTTATAGCCCAAGGGGGAAAAAACATGCATTCTTAATAGAGGCATTCCTGCATGTAAATTGCTTTTCTCTAATTTTGGCAATTCTGTTTATGATTTTGAAAATTTTTAAAATATCACTTCTCAGAATATACTTTATGTTTACACAGTGGAAGCCCTTCAGTCTTTTCAAATCTGAAATTTCATTTCCTTCTCCGGATTTCAGAGAGTTTTGGCATTTCTTTTTCACATAGGTCTCTCCTCTGTCTCTCCCTTTCACCCCTGGAATAGGATGTTATTTTAGTTGATTTGATCTCAAGGAACATTTATGCCTTATGTTACACCTCCCTCCCTCCCTCTCTCTCTTTCCCTTCGTCTATATCTTTTTATCTACCTGCAACCTATTAATTCTATTTGATGTTTGTTTGTCTGTGTGTGTTCTGTGTGTATGTCTATGTGTGTATCTAGAATTGAGCATCTGGAACTGGATAGCCTATCAGGAGGCTTGTCCATAGGAAATACTGATTTTTCCACACTCCACTGTCATTTATTGCCTGTAGCTCTTCATCTAGTCCTTGAGTCTTGATACATAATTTTATAGATCTTCTATGCCCAAAATAATCATTGAAATATGTGTGATATGCTTGCATATTTCTTTTTTTTCTTAGTGTTAGAAATATTAACTTGTAGATCTTGTCTTAAATTATATTTCTGTATTCCTCCTCTGATGTGTTGAAGTAAAACAGGCCACACATGAATGCGTCTGTCTGGTTAATTTGGAGACACGTTGTCAGGAAAGCAATGAGACTTCCCTGACATTTGGTAAACTAAGTATATTTCAGCTTCATTAATGGGGCACACTTAGATGTTGTTGGGCAAAACAGCTCCTGCCTAACTCAATTACAAGACCTATTAATGGTCATAGCACAGCTCTTTCCAGGAAGGCAAGAGAATCTGCCACTGTTGCTGCAGTAATAGCTTTAGTCTGAGTACCTTCTATTCAAATAGACTAATGCACTTCCTGATAGCCTTTTATTAATTGCTAATCAATAGCTCATTTAGAATGCAGACGGCATTGTTGTTAAATAATCCAGACCTTGTATTTCTATGAGACACTTTTGCTTTTACTTGTGATAAACCTTCTAATTATCCATGAATAGAAAAGCTAAATTCTGTCTACAATGTATCAGGTGATACAATTATATGACCTAAGTAGTTGAGAAGTATTTGTCTTTACCTTTCAAAGATCAACTCTCAAAGCAATTCATTTATGCTATATAGCTTTTGGTGGTGTGGACTCACCATATTTTTCTTGTTACCAAGGCTTATTTTATGAGACCACAGCATGATCACACTAAAAATAGCCTCTTTGTCTTAGATTTGCTTTGTTACAAGGACAATCGATTCTGTTGTACAAATTATGGCCAGATTTGGGGAATATAATAAATGGTGACTTTTCAGCATTTTGAAAGGGAGGCAGAATGTTCAGAAATTAATTTATCTAAGATAGTTAGTTGCATGCTAACTCTGAAGATTACTTTTGTCATGTGTGATTATTCTTAGAATATTTTGTCTACACTTGTATCTATTCACTCAAGACAAACTTATTGACCTTGGCAACTGAGCAGTGAAATAAAGTTCTTGATTTTCTGTAATTAAGAAACTCATCTTAATATGCCAGATTTTTCTTGAAAGAATATTCAAGTCAAAGCTGCTTTTGTTTATGGAAAAACTGGAATGATATTTCCAGTTCTTTTTACCATTAGAATAATTTTACATGGAGAATGATTTACCCAGACAGAGAGTGCAAGGTTTGTTTACAATTGTTTGTAAAATTCTGTTCTCTGAAGGTATGAGCAGTTCCAGTCAAAAGAATATTATATAAGTCACATGCGTCAGTATTGCCTTCATCCACCAAATGACTCATTATTTTTCTAACCTTGGCAATTGAAAGAGAATTTTCTTTTGTCTTGAAAATTACAGAATTTTCTTAAATAGTTCTCTATGTTAACCCAAGCTGGAAATTGAAAACTTCTATGCTCAGTTAAGCCGAGCTGCATATGTGTGGCCGTGTTGTGCTAGTAGCTGAACCAGTTTTGTCTTTATTGTTTCTTGGCAATGTTATGTAAAGATTACTGTGATACTGCCTGAATGCTCAGAGTCTGTGAGATGCACCTATCATTTCTCCCTGTGGACTGCCATCACTACTAAGTTTCCTTAATCAGTAAATCTGTTTTTGTTACTGACATCATTGTTCCTATACTTACTCTTCGATATCACATCTTGTGTCTCTTAAGTTACCCAACAAAAGTTTTTAGCATTAAAAGGAAGACACATTTGACATTTGGCCTAATTTGTCCATTAAATATTTTTGAAATTATTTTGTATTTAATTTTTTTTTTGCTTGCTTTTTTTTTTGTTACACAGGAGTGCACTCATGGAGGCCAAAAGAGGGTATTAGATCTCCTTGAGTTGGAGTTACAGGCAGTTGTGAGCCTTCTGACATATTTGCTGGGAACTGAAGTTAGGTCTTTTGTAAGACTATAAAATCAGTTAGCCATTTCTCTTGCTCCCCTTGATCCAGTTCTAAAGAAAGGAGAGCAGGACTGGAGATAGGGCTCAGGGGGTATAATTATTTGCCCTTCTTCTTGAGGACCTGGGTTTGGTCCCCAGAACCTATGTGGCTGTTCACAACTTCTGTAACTCCAGTTCCAGGGTTTCTGATAATACTCTGACCTCCACAGGCTACAGGCTCACACGTGGTACACATAGATGCATGTAAGAAAAACACTAAATTTAAAATATCTAAAAAGAAAGAAAGGAAGGAAGAAAGAAAGGAAGAAAGAAAGAAAGAAAAGTAAAACAGAAAGCAGCATGCCTAAGAGTTTTGTGCTTTAATGTTCTTTCCAGAGAAGTTCTGCTTTATTAAAATTAGGCTCTAACTCACAGGAAATCAGGAACATGGATTTGATTCTCAATTTTCCATAGGTATTAAATGTGCTTGAATGAAATGTGTACTTCTTGTTACTTTTTATCCCTTTCGTAGTTTTTTCCTTTATCTTAGCTCTCATTTATTTCTTACATCTTGGTTTTTTCTCATGAATTTTAAATTTGCTATAATGGAACTTAGTCCATGTGCCTGACAATATTGTTTATTATTTCTATTGAAATAATTACATTTTCTGCCATGTGTCTGTGTAAGTGTATGAGGCTGTGTGTGTGTGTGTGTTTATGTATGTGTGTGTGTACATGACTGTAACATGTTATCATATAACATGTAACATGATCAACAGCAAGTTATCATTCGGGATTCATTCTCCTTATTTTAAGGTTCAGCATTTCTCACTTGGACCAGATCTCTCTGGATAGGCATCTGCCAGTCTGTACGTCCGAAGAGATAGGATTGCAAGTGTGATTATATCCAATTATTTCTATTGAATCTGGGTATCAAATTCATGTCTTTGTGCTTCTGTGGTAATAATGTTAACAACTGAGCAATTTCCCCAGCCCTGATTTTCTATAATTTCATTATATAGCAATAAAAAGAATCTATAGACTCAGATAAATATCAATATGTTTATAATAGCTCAAGGGATTTTAAGCATCCTGATATGTTTAATGATGAAGATCCTGTCAGAATTAAGCAAATTATCACAATTACTGGGAAGGAATGCATTTTATACACATATAAACCAAAACAGAGAAGCTGAGCATCAGAGAAACTCCTGATATCATCTGATTACATCTTAAAGGGGTGAGGACTGCTATGTTTCTGCTAAGGTTTTTGGCAAATATTCTGTGCCACACTCAACAGCTCAAATGTACCTCATCTATCAAACCTGGCAACAAGAATCATCTCCTCTATGAAGTACTCTGTAGGTCATTCAGGTAGAAGTAATTAATCTCATTATCTCTCTTAGTAGACCAGGCCTTTCCTTGTCTTGTGTTAAGTTGTACACAGAACTGAAACAAGTCTATTGCGGGTTCCATGAGAGGAAGCAGCCTGGCCTATCACGCTTTGATACTCACTATGCAATACACATCTAGCAATCAAACATCTATTCATTTATTTAAACTCATTTTTGTTAACGTTCACCCAGATTCAATACGAAACATGTCTTTAATAAATGAAGGTGCCCGAGCCAAGATAATTGAATGCTAATGTGCTGACTAAAGCACACTTCATGTGTTTCTCCTCAAATCACTTCATTTCCCCTGACTTGCAGGAAGCTGTAAAATTTGAGAGTAAATATGAATTATGCAATTGGGGGATTATATCTATCACTCATGAGAAACAAAGTGGGTTTATGTAAAGACATAGTCACCACAAGCTCCAAATCTCACACATGCAGTTTAAACAAAATCAGTAAAATATTTTAAATAAAATCCATCAAATATCACAAATCCATTTCTATATAATGTATAAAATCTAATGATGATTAATCGTATTATTATAAAGTTTCAAATCTCATTATTAAGAACTGCTGAATTTGCTTCCAGTTCAATATTTAAATGTAGTAAGATTAAAATTATTCAATGAGTCTTTATAACTTGTGGCAATTCATTATAACTTCCTCCAAATGCTATTGTAATATTATTAATCATAATGAATTCCTTTGAAATCCAGTAGAGCAGCAATATATTATTACATATACATTTCCACTCTAAATTAGCTGCAGTGACTTAACCATCTAAGAACCATTATTAAGTTAACATATAACACCTGCAAAATCATAATCAGACCCAGGAATCGATTGAAAATGAAATCACTCTGACCAGCTCTACTGGAAATGAAAATCAGATAAATGGAGAATATGAGACACCCTAAAATAATGTGGTGCTAACTAGAATAAAATTATTAAGCTTCCTTTACAAATAGTTCCAATCGACTTCAATGGGGAAAATTAGAATGCAAAGACATTAGTCTTCACTTGACAAAGCTCAAGTGAATTCAGTTATGCAGGCTTCACACATCTTCTGTCTAATTAAGCAGCAAATAGGATTAATGGGGACAATAAGAACACCAGTGTGGATTTGTCACCATCTCTAGATATAAAGCTCCTTTCTTGCAGTATCAACAATACCGAGGCGAGAAGAAACAAACGGAAAAGGACAGATATGTTTATGCTTTCCAGTAGACGCATTTTCGATTTTGTGCTGTGAGATGTTGGCTTTCTCCCCACTCATCTTGAAACTCTAATACTATTTGCGGATCCCATCTGTACCTGCAAACAGAACTTCCTTCTTCAGTCTATTATGCATAATATGGATTGAAGTTCAGAGCACAATATGTAATGAAAGTGATCCATGCCAGAGTCTAAAGAAAAAAGGTTTTTATATTCGAGAAACTTCAAATTTCTTTTGATGTGAACAGCCACCATGCATTTCGACTGGTCTCTGTTAAGAATATAATGTGGGGGCTAGAGGGATGATGGCTCAGTAGTTAAGAGCCCTGGCTGCTCTTTCAGATGACCTAGCGCCCACATGGCAGCTCACATCTGTCTTTAACTCATCTTCCGAGGGATCCAACACAGTCAGGAAAAATATTAATGTACATAAAATAAAAATAAATAAAATACTTTTAAAAAGACTATAGTGTGAGTGTTCCAATTCTTTCATACCAAAGAATAATAATAAAAAAAATCTTTCAAAGTCAATATAAGTGACATTGTGGTCAGCAGTCTAGTATATAACAATACTTCTTTCTGAGCATCTGCCCTCTAAAGTAATTTATCAAAAGTAGAATTTTGTTGGTATAGGTGTCCATGCATGCATGCAGATATGTTTAAAATGTCTACCCATCACTCTTGTGTCTGTAGAATAAAATTGTATGCCATCATATTTATAAATTGAATCTTTGATCACAAAAGAATGAGTCGCCAAACTGTGTGTGTGTGTGTGTGTGTGTGAGAGAGAGAGAGAGAGAGAGAGAGGGATTGAATAATAAGAAAGATTCAAATATTTCATATAATGTTGACTATCAGTAAATTAGAGCTTCACACAATTCCTTATTTCTACATTTCTGCATCATCTTCATTGTGACTTCTCTGTAGAATATTTGGCTTCAGGTCCATGCACACTCCCTGTACTAACATTAGTATTCTAGGCATGTTACACCGTCTATTTAATTTAGTTCTTAACTTTCTCATCTCTATAATGGAGAAAGAATTAGTAGCAGGCAGCTATGGGGCCTCTTAAATGAGAGAAAGAATTTAACATTTCACAGAGTAGCCTCAGGATCTTTGAGTACATTCAAATAAATATCAGTTCTACTTCTGTTGCTATGTGTTATTGTCGGCTTATCACTTCAGCATTCCTCCTGTTGATTTCCAGTTGACAAGGGCACTTAGCATTTTAATAGTTTCTTTTTTTTCCTACTTCCTTGAATATTCTGTGAACAGAAATGGAGTTTAAAGTGTCTCTCTGCATCCAGAACTGTTGACTCATTTAAACTCATCAATTAAGTTTCATTTATAATTCAATAATAGTTCTTTCCTTTCAGGCCCTCCTGGCTGTATTGAAATCATTTCAAAGAAAGGAACATGATGTTTTGTTGTCTTCCCCACCTGTGCCTAACAGGTGTAGCTCATTTGACAGAGAGGACATATTTTGAATAATGACACTTAAATACTTTCTCACATACTGAATGCTGTTTCAAATGGTATTTTAAGAGTTCAATAAAACTTTATAGGGACAAATTATTTCCACTTTATGTTGTGTGGCTTAGAAGATTATAGAAAATTTCTTACCCTAAGTATGAATTGGGAAAATTTGTAACATCTGTTAAATGTCAAAAAGATTGGTAAAAGGAATTAGGCTTGGGGCTGAAGAGATGGCTCAGCAGTTAGATCCTGCACTGCCCATTCAGAGGACCAGATCTTAATTTCCAAGATCTGTATGGGAATACAGGGTGGCTCATTAACACCTGTGTGCCAGCTCCAGGGTATCCAACACCCTCTTTAGTTTCTGAGGGCACTACACACACATGCACATACAATCCCTAAACACAAACACGTGAAAACATAATTTAAAAAATTAATCCTTAAAAATAACTGATAGGGATTTAAGTAGTTTATTTTGGGCTTTATTTCATCCTTTAGTGAAGCTAACAGTACAGCAATTATCTCATTATTAAGCATTTTATAAATCAAAGGTTTAAAAAACAGTAATTTTGCACATTCATTCAGTACAGATGAGTTTCTTGATATAATTGGCTAATCAGCTTGTGTTGTTACCAGTCCACTGTATTCTTCTTACTCTAAACATCTTAGTTCTGAATTTATATTTAGTTAGAAGTCTAATTCACAAATATAAGTCAAAACTATTGTCATATTTCCAAGAAAGTAAGTATAATTTTCATATTTTTTAAATAGCTGCTTTTGTTTGGATTCACCTTTATAGTGTAAAGATGGTGTAAATGGGCTGTCAGGATAGGAAGTTTCTTACTTCTGCACTTACTATGTATCTCCTCAAGCATCATTTCCCTAATGGTCATGTAGCAGATTTCAGAAAGTATGCACTTTGATTAGTACACAATTTTTACACGTTATTTATAACAAGGAACTGATTTCCTTAGTCTAATCTGTTGCCTTTAAAAATGTTTATGGAAGGATGGAGAGAAGAATCAGCCAATTAGAGTGCTTGTTGTTCTTGAGGAGGACTGGAGTTTGTTACCCAACACCCATCTGGTGGTTCACAACCATCTATAACTCCAATATTCTTATCCGGTCTCCTTGGGCACCAGACATTCACATGGAAGAATTCAACTTCATACATACTTGTAGGCAAACACGCACATATGTAAAAACAATAAGTCCAAGAAATGTATCTATGGGCTGGCAAGATGGTTTGGTAGGAAAGAAGATTAGATGCACAGCCAGGAAGACCTGATCCTAGCACACACATAAAGGTAGCCGTGGTACATACCTGTCACTCCTGCATGGAAAGTTGTAGAGACAGATGGGTCCGATAGGACTGAGTTAAAGTTCTTTAACCAAACCTTGGTCACCAGGTTCAGTGAGGGCTCTTTAAGGGTAGGATTGAGAAGACTAGAGCAGCACGTGTGTTGTTGACCTCTGGCAGATACACAAGTCCTGTACACAAGTGCTGTATGCCATCCATCACTCACAAAAGCATGTTTACATCTAGGGGAAATTTTAGTGGTGAGGAAATGAGTTGTACTTGTTATCTATAGAGACTGCACACAGTCAAACTGCATTTGGGAATCTTGACAAAATGTCATACATGAACGGCATTACACTGGGATTTTTTAAGAAGAGGTTAAACTGCTGAAATATTATTGCTATTTTCAGAAAATTCCTTCTTCTAAAGAAAAATCTAGAGATAATATGTCTAAGAGTAGATATGTAGATTTTGTAAATTATAATTTCTCAATTATGTATGCAGTTATTGCTCTCCTCTCAAATGGATTGAACTTTGTAAACCAGTTTTTCTGTGTTTTGTAGTTACAATTATAAAAATCCACTTCATTCTAATGTCTTATTAAAAAGCAGTGGATAAATATGTACAAACATACACACACACACACACACACACACACAGCTGGTGAGACAGTCCTGCTGATGAAGGCTCTTGTCACTTAATGTGATGACGGCAGACTCACAAAATGGAAAGAGAAAGCCAAATCTCATAGGTTGTCCCATGACGTCCACAATGTTCCATGATGCACGCACACACACATACAAACACATACAAATAAAAGAGTAAATGCAAAAATTGTATGTCTACTTTTTTCTTCACTCACTCAAAATTTGAGTGCTTTTTGCATTTTATTTTTACTTCTTAAATATTTTCCATTTACACAAGTCAACATTTTTTAAATCCTCTTGTTTGTTTTTCAGTTTCATTATCAAATCTATATTATTACATTATAGATCTACATATCTTTTCCAAATCTTTAAAGTAAGTTTTTATTGAAATTTCGTTATCATCAAACTGTTGCTTTTTTTTGAGTGGAAAAAATTAATATTCTGCATTATCCCATAAGTACCATTTTCCTGATGCTAAGTGCATCTTACACTTGCTACAGTTGATCATTCTTCATTTGCACCAGTACTGCCCCCTCCTCCCAAGACCATTTCCATCCTATTAAAATAAAGCATGATGCCTTTTATGATGGTGGCATTTGCACAACAAATGGTTCCACACTGACAAAGTTGTTACTCTGAGACCAATAAACGTACATTCATGTGACTCCCATGCTCCTCAGGAAAGCATAAGGAGTGTAATTTAAAAATATTAGTTACTTTACTTTTATGAACAATTTCCCTGGAGTTGAGGTTATTTTAATATTCTGACTTCTTTAAAAAATATTGAAGGAAAATTCTTGAGTAATTGCATTGGTTTAGATTCTTATTGGGTACTTATGTTATGTTTGTGATCTTTAAAATTTTCTAAAACCTTGACTTTTATTATTTCTGTGGAGTTGGCCAAACACCTTTATCTTGAATGAAAATTTTCAAATACTTGTTTCTGGGTCACAAATGCCCAGGGTAATTTTATCTCCTTACAAACTAGGTAGCCTTTAATAGCAGCCCTTGGGTGTTGTGAAAACATTTCAGACTACTTCTTTACAAGTCTATGATTGTCACCCCCTTTCTTATGCCTGAGCTGAAGCATATTTGAAAATATGCTACTGTCATATAAAATTAACTTTTCTGAGAATATCATATATGAATACTGTATTTACATCATTCTCTCCTACCTCTCTCTTCAACACTTCCTATGTCCTCCAACTTCTTCTCAAATTCATGACATCTTATTTAATTTTGATATTCAAATTGTTCTTTAATTGTTATTTTGTTCGCAAATACAACCTGCTGTGTTCATTTAGAATGGCTCGTGTGTGTTTAGGGCTGATCTTCGGGTTAACCTATCAGGGGAGCTCATTCCTGGAGAAGAGTGATTCGTTCTCTCTCCTCTCAGAAACCATTAACTGCCTGTAGGTCTATATCTAAGTATGGGGCCTATGGGAACCCTCCATCCACGCTGTCATGTCAACTGGTGTTCCCATTTTTCAGGTCTTACTTACAGAACTATATTGTTGAGATTTTCTAGGTGCAGCTTCCATGACACATTTAGAAGATAATACTTACAAATAGATTGTTTTGATTAATTCTTAACTCACTGTGCGCATTGTTTACCTTGCTTTCAGCACAGTTCCCTCAGTTGTTCTAAAATAAACTCTGGTGAGATAAGGAAAAGAACAGTTTAGTTTCCCAAGTGAATTTCTTGCTATTCACATTTTCAGAGATCAGGATAATCTTGCTTTTAGGAAAACACTGAAGACTATATCATCAGGATCCTTTGATCTTTGGTTGCTTCTTGTCCTTTGCCCCCAACCCTTTTCTGCAGAGAACATATCACACTTGCACGATTATAAGATGTTTCAGTTTATTCTCCTAATACATCTGCTCTGCTCACTCATTATCAGCTTTGGTAACAAAATTAATACTTATTGAGCATTAGAAAACCATTTACCTCACAGCTGGGAGCAAGTCAGAGTCCCTTCAGAGAACTTTCAGTTCTTTTTGAGTATGTTAATATGTTGATAATTAAATTTGATGACCTAAGTGTTATGAGGAAAGAACCGTTGGACCACAGAAGCTCCATTGTGTGACTTTCTCTCTGAAGATGGTCAATGTGAAATATCAAATTAATGGTTCTACTCAGATCTAACTCCTGACTTTACTGAGGTTGTTTACAGGAGTGTGAACGATGAGTCACAGCAGTGACACTAATGTTGCTGCATAGTCAAAATGCCCTCTTGGTGTGGGTGAGGATTCATGGCATCTTCACCCAGGAGCTCCCTGCACAGCTTGCAGGATGCTCAGCTGCTCCTGATGTTGTTACTGCTCATTTAACCTTTGAGAGAGACCTGGAGCATTCAGTTAGTTTCAGGAATTTCTCTAGACTTATAAGTTGTCTTTATTTCCTTATTAAAATGCTCAAATTTAAAATAAATACAGAAACCCCTACAGAGACATCAGAAGGGGAACTGAAGAAAGTTTTCTGAAGGATATACAGGAGGACAGGTGTGGAGGGAAATCAGAAAAGTGATTCTAGGCACACTGTCCACACAAAGGCAAGGAAGATTGTGGCTGAATGTACATAACAGAGTAAAGAAGGCAGGAACCTGGAAGGCAAGCTCAGCTAATTCAGAAGGCATGCTGCTTTGCATTTCAAACTGGAGAATGCTCTGATCCCAGTGTGATCCTTTACTGGCTTCACAAAGATGCTGGATTGATACTGAGAGAGACCAAAATCAGAGATACCAGTAAGATGTTACATAATTAGTCCAGATACAGCACGGAGATTCATAGCCCTGAGAGTTTACAGATATGGGAGGAAACAGAATTGTATGAAAGTCACATGTGACCTCTGCTACAGAAGAGTATGAGTGAAGGAATATGAGCAAGACTTTCAGAATGATGATTCTGTTTCTGACTTAAATGAGTACTTAAACAGTACCATTCAAATGAACAGCAAAATGTACATTTCAGTTCATTGTAATAGATTTGTGTGAGGTGTGTGTGTGCGCACGTGTGTGTGTGTGTGTGTGTGTGCATGCACATGTGTGTGTGTGTGCATGTGTGTGTGTTTTAGATTTGAGATAACATCTCATGTAACTTGGATTATAAATTTTCTATGCAGCCAAAGAAAATGTTGAATTTCTGATCATGCTTCCAGCTCCCTGTTGCCTGGATTACAGGCCTGTGTTACCATGACTCATTTATATAGAACTGAATCCTCTGCCTTGTGCAAGAACATGCTATGCAAACATTCCACAAATGGGCTACATTCTCAGGTCTAGTGCATAATGTTCCTCCAACTGGTGTGGTGAGAATTGTGGAAATATTATGCCACACAGTAAATTTCATAAACATATAGATTAAAAACGAAACTAAAAGAAAGCTCTGGCCTTTTGGCATTGGTTTCTTTCCCAATGTGTCATTATATAAACACACTAATAAAATATCATCTTATAAATCACATTGAACCTCTTAGACAGAGAAATTTTGCCAATAAAATTTATGTGCTCCTTTTTCATAAGATTTGGCTGTAAAAGCTCTATTTATGAGTATTTTTATTGCAAAAAAAATTAGCCCAGAAGTTTAAGCATTTAGATATATATATATATATATATATATATATATATATATATATATATATATATATATATACATTCCTTTATTTGCTCTCTTAAGGGAGGTAAGCACTAATCTCAAAACATTACTGGTTCATTAATGGATTCTTACTTGAATGCATTCTGAACATGCTTAATATATAGCTGTGTTTTCTCTGGGAATTACTCAAACACATATTAGTTTATAGAAGGTATTTGCGAAGTGTGTGCAGCCTGCTAAGGCTTATTGCTGACGTCAGCACTTCTTTGTTACTTTTTCCTTTTATTTAATCTTATCTTTGGAATTGTATTTTCCAGGAAGTTTATTTTAAATTTTTATTTTTTTCTCATTTTCTTTTTTTATTATTAACTTGATTTTCTTTTATCTAATTCTAATCACAAAACTAAAGCAACTGTCAGTCAGAGCTCCTTTTACTGAGAATTAGCCCCAGGTCTTGGGAAAACAAAATGGAAAGCAGTTCGTAGGTGTTGAAATTTTGTATAAAACTTGACTAAGCAGTTTGTTTTTTCTAAATGCTATTGTATATGTTAATTACATAGATACACTCTAATGTGTATAGTTTAAATGAGTTGACTAAATTATTTAACCCTATGCAAAATTTCAAATATTTTGTTATTTAACCCTATATCAATATGAAATAAATATATTAAATAGAAAAAATGATTGAATAATGACCTGTTTCAACTAAATGTTAACATGAAATAAAATATTCAAAAGAGCACTAAGGACTCAAATGAGCCATAAATTTATGGTATAATATTCTGTAACTCCTATAAAATACCTTTGAAGACATATGTGATATTTACACTGTTTGTGAGGTAAATACTGTCTGTTTTTAACAACCGTAACCATTATAGCATATGGTGTTACTGTGCTAACTATACTGTTGGTACTTTTCCAAAACTGGGAAGCCCTTGTTTGCATCGTTGATCCTGAGCCACTGCATAGCAATGATAGAGACTAGGTTAGAGCTGTCAGATACAGAATTAGCACATAAAAGAAACACATGTTAAATGTTTAAATTTTATTTAAAGTTAGAACAGTTTGATGGGGTTGCTTAGATGGCACAGAGGGTAAAAACACTTGTTGCTCCTGAAGAGAAAGCAGGTTCAGTTTCTAGCACCACTAGGAGGCTAAGAACCATGTGTAAATTCCTTTCCAGGGGATTTGATGCCCTCTTCCTGCCTCTGTGGGTGCTGCACAAACATGGAGCATAGACATACATCAGACAAAACATTCATACAGATTTTAACTTAAATAAATAAAACTTGTCATGTGATGGTTGTACATACCTTTAATTCCAGCACCTGGGAGGCAGAGGCAAGTAGATCTCTGTGAGTTCGAGGCCAGCCTGGTCTACAGAGTGAGTTCCAGGACAATCAGAATTACAACAGAGAAACCTTGTCTCAAAAAATCAAAAAAAAAAAAAAAAAAAAAAAAAAAAAAAAAAAAAAAAAAAACGAAACAAACAAACTCAAAATAACAACAAAAAAGGTCAATATTTAGAATTGTATTTGTTTCCCCTTAAACTTGTTTATTAACTTACACACTAAAGAGTATTGCCGTCTTTGAAAAAGATAAACACTTCCACAATTGTGTCCCTGCTTACATTTGATTAACCAATTCTACAATGGTTTTCGAAAACTCTTTCTGAAAAAAGAATTGCTTAGTTTTTAAATTTTGAGATTTTTTTTTTAAATAATTAGTCAAATTTGGGGAGTAATGGAATGCTCAAAATGTAGTATCTCATTTTGTGCAGAGATGGCTCATTTTAATTTCAGACAAGGTTTTCAATTGTTAAATCACATCTCCAGTAGCAAACTTAACAAGCAATGAGATACTGCCATGATGTCCTTCCTGAAGTCACATGTAATAGTAGTCAGTAAAATTTCTCTAAAAGAATCTATGTGTGTATGTATGTGTGTGTATGCATGTGTGTGTATGTACGTGTGTGTTTGTATGTGTGTATGTATGTGTGTGTATATGCGTATGTGTGTTTATGTGTATGTATGTATGTATTTGTGTGCATATGCGTGTGTGTGTGTGTGTGTGTGTGTGTGTGTGTACTGTATACAGTACTGTATACACTACCTTATTATTACACTTAACTTAACCTTAATACAATTCTGAATAATCTCCTGTGTGACAAAGGCAGAGATCCAGGTTTGTTTATATATTAAATGACTTCTCTGCAAAGCAAGTTTTCTCTTTCTATTTAGTGTAAAACTGCTCCAAGCAGTGGAGGGGGGTCTGTAA
The DNA here is from genome assembly GCA_026225945.1 of Cricetomys ansorgei. Taxonomy (NCBI): domain Eukaryota; kingdom Metazoa; phylum Chordata; class Mammalia; order Rodentia; family Nesomyidae; genus Cricetomys; species Cricetomys ansorgei. Next base: position 5,757,463 of record JAMJFZ010003624.1, read on the forward strand.
AGTGGATCCTGCTAAATCAATGAGAGCTTTATCAATGTCTCAGCCACTCCTGGAAGATGCTATTTCTCAGCACAGCAATACTTGCACAGACTGATGTATGCCTTATATATTTTAACCCCATCCCTCAAGAATTAGAGAAGAGAAAGGAAACATGTAAATTAAAGGCATAGGGTGGAAATTTTTATCCCCTCTCCCAGAAAGGTCCTGAATATGTTTAAAGCTAGGATTTCTAGGTGTTGATCAGTACTAGATAAAGGTTATTCATTGATTCTGACACTAATGCTGGGCTCAGAATTTTTCCTGCTTTATTTATTTATATCATTAGTCTCTGATCTAGTCATCACCTTGTAACTGAAGGGATTTATCTGCCAGTTTTCAATCACTGTAATAGACACTGCTAGTATACCAATGGATCAAAACCCTATACATAATTATTTTAAAGCCTGATGTCCTGGAAGGAATGCAATTATTAATACCTGAGGCTAATTTTAGCAATTCATTTTCAAAAATTAATGAGCACTTCTCTCTTTTTACATGCCTCTATTCTATTTATCTTACTTTAATTATTTCACATAGTCAAATCGGTAAAATTCAATTCTTATGGAAATGCTAAAGCAAATGAGGAGCCTCTACCACTAAATAAACCAATTTGTTAGACAGCATGTGGAGAAAAGAAATTTCTATTTAGGGACACAGGAAAACAGATATAATATGTAATGAGTGGACGATTATACAGTAGTATAAAGGGATAATTATTTAGGAAAATATATACGGACTACTCATTCGAGACATCGATATAATTTTTAGATTAAAACTCAACAATAGTTTACAGACTTTTAAAATACGCTAGTTACATGGTTACCTGTTGTCATTCCATTGACTTCCTATGGCGATTAGTGTTTTTACTTGATATTTAAGACTGGAACACAAAAACCAGGTTTCCAAAAACTAAAGATTATGCAGATGTAAGCAACCACTTGTTCACATGGATTTCAACTGAATATGTGAAATTCATCTCTTTTCAGTTAAGTATTTCTATATTCAATATGTTTATAAAATGTAAGTTATATATTATATATTTATTTAATAGCATGTATGTTATACACACACACACACACACGATATAAAAACAAGCACACATCTTTTCTTAAAATTGCATAATGAGTCTGTGACATGTTAGTCTTAATTAGTTTGCTGTCCATATTATCATTAACTTTATCTTTTCTCTTTCTTTATTGGTAGACACTGTGGCATATCAAGAAAACAATAAGCCTGAGAAGAATGTATTTGTGCAAAAAGTATGCTTAATATACTTTAAAATTTGCCAATATCACATACTTGCTCCTGATGACTGAGTTGATTGAGAAGGTTACCAGAAAACAACGGTTATTACAAAACTGCTAGTGAACTTTGATAAATAGAATCCTTTCTATTTATAGGAAGAAAAATGAGGCTCAAAGTATAAAAAAGTTGGAAATTTCAGACCAAATGTAGTAAAGGAGCAAATTACCTTCTTTTTAAATGTGTGCTCATTACTTTCACTCATATTTATTAACTACTCTTGGTCCAATGGCCAAAGTTAACCAGAATGAATAAAGAACTACATTTATATGGGATATGTGCTCATGGAAAGTGAAAGTTTCTACTACTAAGGAAAGAAAGCTGTGAGGCAGACAAGTGGTAAACAGAAGGTTTATTTCACTGCAAAAGCCTTCTGGGAAGCTCCAACGTAGAATAAAACTATTTCTAATAAACTCAGGTTTGCAGTTCAAAGTGTGTCACCTTTGGATGTGAACCCTTCCACAATGATGCCCCAGTTCTAGAAGAGTCTTTCCATGATAGCCACTCTCTACAATGAAACAGAAATTGTATGAATGAGATAATATTCACGATACAATGAAGAGCACAGGAGTAGCACAATGACCCTAGTTTGCAGAGATGAACTCCCATGTTAGAGAGCCTAGAGTCAGATATTTTGATGGCATATTTCTTTTCTTTTGCAATTAAGTTCTTAATTTACACATGCTCAACTCTCTGTCTTGCTCACTCTCTATTTCCTCTGCTCTCAAGTTCATGGAAATACTTTGATATTTAACTGATTATTTGCCATCTTCAAGGTGATAAATGATCAGAACTGAATAATTTGGTTCTGAATAATTTAAATATCTCTGTGTGAATATATATAATATAAATATATGCATACATATATATGTATTGAACCTGAGAAGCAGTGAGGATTTAATAAGACATTGGATGATTGGGAAAAATAGAGAGTGGAGAGAAAGAAGAGGGGAAAGCAGAAGAGAAGGAAGGGGAGAAGATGAGAGGAGAAAAAGGAGGAAGAAAAGAGGCAGATGAGTAGTAGGAGGAGACTAGACTCCTTAAACACAGCGGGATCTTTGCATCACATTTATGAATCCATCTTTATTGTGAGAATGGTATGATATCAGAGCAGTAAGATTCTAAGCCAAGAAATTATGTGTAGAAAAAAATAGCTTTCTCTTCCCTATTGTGTTTTGTCTTGTTATAGAATATGTTTTTCTATGTGAATGTCAATATAGCCAGACATTATGTTTAGTTTTTATATATATTTACATTCTCCAAACTTAAATAATTTATTTATTTAATTGCTTTTTACATATTATATATATATGCTCTATAACTGTTAGTATACTACCTGTGCTTAGGTGCCATCAGAGGCCAGAAGAGGACCTTAGATCCACAGAAGCTGGATCTAAAGGTGGTTGGGGGTGCTGGGCATGAAACCTTGGTCCTCTGTATGAGCACCAATGTTCTTAACTACTGAGCTCATTCCAGCCAGGCCTCAATTCTAGATCCAAATGTGCTTTTCTTAATCCCTCTGTATCTCCCCTTTCCCTCCTCATTCCCTTTATTTTCTCTATCATTGTATTGCTTCCTTCATCCTATCTACTTTCACTCACATAGGCAAGACATTGTTTGAAAAAAAAAAGCTTCTCAGTAAAGTGAAATCTCTCAAAAATCAAAGAAGATCACATGGCTCAGTGGTTTAATACACTTGACGTTGTTCTAGAATACCTGACTTTGGTTCTCTGCACCAAGTCAGGGGAGGCTTATTACTGCCTATTACACTAGCATCAGAAGATTTGATTCCCTTCATTAATACCCATACATATGTGCTCATATATATGTACATTCACATAGACACATGAAAGTAAACAGAAATAAAGTAAGTTTTTAAATGCATACAGACACACACATACCAGCACACACATACTTGCACACAAACATCAAACATAGAAATGTGTACACACACATGTATACACACACACACACACACACACACACACATACACATATGCATGTACACATATATGCACACACAAACATCATACACATGCACACACACAAGCTTTCTTTGTCTCACACATACACACTGACAAACAATCTAGGAGTCATAAGTAAGTTCACAGAAGTTGGGCAAATACCATTATGTCTTAGGTAGATGGTTTCTTCTGAATGCTAAAATCTGATCTAGCTATGATTTTAAAAAGTGTAAAAAATGTATAATGTATTTGATGTATTTTTACACACCCCTTCATCAAATATGGAGTATTTTTAAAGTTCCCTTCTTCATCAAAGCACTTCTAAACCATCCTTAAAAATAATCTGTCCTCATTTTACAGACTAGGAAACTAAGGACAGGAAGGATGCCCGACTGTCTAGCAAGGAAACAGGTCCAGACTTCTCAATATGGCCTTTTGATTCCCCATCCTCTGCTTTTTCCACGAAACCATGCCAAAATCAGTAGTGGGAAAGCACGCCATATGTCACTCAACATGCCTTAAGATTGCCCAACCAGTTTGAAGAAATTCTCCAAGAGAAATCAATGACCAGAGAGAATCACAGAAAGCAGATGGTGCCGTCAGCACGCTTCTGGTGTGGCATCTGTGGTTACGTCTGTGCCTCTAGACCGGATTGTCCTTGCATCGAAAGCACCAATATGTGTAAAGGAAAGAAAATAACAAAAGACGCACAAAACACACAGCAGAACTATGCACAGAACTGACGATGCACTTGGCCTTGCTGTGCATACAAATGCTTGCACAGACTGGGGCATCTGCTGAGGTCCCCCAGTGCTCAGTGGAGCCTATAAAGCTTGAGGCCAAAGGGACCTCAAGACACTCACCTAGACTTCAAAGTAATGGAGTAGTGGTGGAAACTCCCTACCTAGTTACAGATGGCACTCAAGGCAAAATCCCATTAAGACAAGTTTTATGGGTTTGCTGTGGATTGTTGCTTAGAAATTGCACCATTAGTACACAGAGCCTGAAGTCAAAACAAGACTGAGTGCCAGTCTTTCTGCAAAAAGATAATAAAGGAAAACAAAAACAAAGCCAGCTCAAATAATTGTCAACTCCAGCTGGATTCCATGCTAAGTTCATTGCCTAGAAGACAAATGAAAAGACCCACCCCCAACACACATACACACACACACACACACACACACACACACACACACACACATCTCCATCAGAGACTAAGAAATGGGTTTGAAGGAAGACAGACATGACCTTCCCTTTTACCCTCCTGCTTCTGTCTTAGATTAATGAAAGGGTGACAGTAGTACTCATCTAAATGAATAGGAAAGATATTTTAGTCAAGTGTAATAAGTTTATTTTATATGATGTGTTTTGTGTGTACATAACATATGAGCATGCACAGTCTATTTGTCTATACTTTTGTGTGTACAGGTACACATGTTCATGTCTATGTGTAAATAGGTCAGAGGAAGATGTTGTGTGTCACCCTTATTCTCTTGAGATAGTGTTTTGCTTAAGGTTACAATTGCTACAATGAAACACCATGACCAAAGCAATACAGGGAGGAGAGGGTTTATTTGGCATATGTTTTCATGTACGTCATTCTCCATCATTGAAGGCAATAAGGCTAGAAACTGAAACATAGCATGAATCTGGAGGCAGGAGCTGATGCAGAGGCCATGAGGTAGTGCTTCTTACTGGTATGCTCCCCATGGATTTCTCAGCCTTCTTTTTTATAGAACCAAGGACCACCAGCCTAGGGATGGTGGACCCTCCTCTCCCCTATCAACTACTAATTAAGAAAATGGCCTATAGGCTTGCATACAGCCTACTCATATGCAGGCTTTTTCTAAATTTAGGCTCCCTGCTTTCTAATGACTATAGCTTCTGTCAAGTTGACATAAAACTAGCCAGCACAGGTAGAGTATCACACTGAATATAGAACTCTGGATCTTTTGTGCTTAGCTTAGAGGCCAGGAAGCTTCTTCTTTCCATGCCCTACTCACAAATCTAGAATTACAAATATAAAATATCAGTCATGTTTATCTTTATACTTTGTTCTAAGGAAGAAGACTCAACTCCTCGTGCTTACAACAAGTTCACTTACTTATGGAATCATCTTCCCAGCCCAGACTGTGTGTCCTTGAAGCAAATCTACTAGTTAGGATTCCTATCTGGATCCTGAGCCCTCTGCCTAAAATTCCATTTGAACTGGAGACACTGAGTTAGCAGAACATCTGTGCAATTATAACACTGCACTTCATTCTAGTAACATCCCAATCCTAAATCTAATCTAGGATCTAATTTGCTTTCATGTCCTTGAAACTTTCCAGAATTCCTCTTAACAAATTTGTTAAGCCTGAAGGTGAAAATATCATCATAAGACTGCGGGAATAGCCCAGTGGTAAGCTTCAACCCCTAGCATCAACATTAAATAAAATATGTTCATTAGTATCATATGAGGCATCTGCCATTATGAAGTGAAATCTAGACTTCGTTCCTCTATTGTGTAATTTAATTACCTCTGAGAGCATCCTGCATTGCTTAAAAATTTGTATTGGTTACATCTAATCTTGTATAGTAACAAAGAAACAATCACTGTAAATATACTTAATATAATTTAAATTAAAATATTTTTGATGGATTTGCTGAATGGCTTCTGGTATAAAGGTTTTGCCACCATGTATATCTAACAGATTTCTAACCGTAAGACAGACATGATAAAAGGAGAGAACCAATCCTCCAGAAGGTGTTTCTTGAAGTCTGTACCCATGAAGCTGGTGCCATGCATATCACTACCTGTTGAACACACACACACATACACACAAACAAACACACACACACATACACACACACAAACACACACAAATAAATAAGTAAATAATTAAATGTTGTTAAAATAAATAAAATAAAATAAAACCCTTCCTTTTGTAGTCATTTCTTAATTTTTACTTATGATAAATCAACAAACACTGAAAGTAGCATACATTATGTCATAACTTTGTCAAGTAATTTTGACAAAGTTTTTGTCAAAGTAATTTTGACAACTTTATCCTCTCGGATGGATCAGCGGTCCTTTCATTAGCCTGAAGTACCTGATAACTAATGTTCAGGGTTCTAATTCCCTTTTCCTGTTGATCTGAAGGGAAGGTCATTTTGGTCCTCACCATCATAGATAGAAGATGATCCCTCTCTTGGACCCCAGCTGCTTCAATTCTTGTCCTTGAAAATTTTTAAGGCATCTGCCTTAAAATGAATGAACCAGCACTGGAAATTCTAGCCTTTGATCTCTCCTTGCTGATGGTTCCATATCATCAAAAATCTTCAAAGCATCCTGGTGACTAGCGGTCAGGCCCATAGGCATATTGCAGAATGTGATCTTCAACCACAAAATTGAAAGCCTTCTCATCCCCAGCCCCAGCTCTTTCTTCACTTGCCTAAGCATATTCATAACACTTCAGAATGGTTTGCACTGTTACCCAGTCAATTATACATGGTGCCACTTCTAATGCTTTAAATAAGAAAAACTGACAGTCAAAATAGAGAATTCCAATTAGCACTGAATTTTTATTTTATCAATATTTTAAAGGGTTTCAGGCATCAGATGTGGAGTGTGATACCAAAGTGTGACTTTCCTCACAAACTCCACTTTGCACAACCACATGGCTCCTGTCCTTCCTCTCATTTCAACAAACATTTATTTGTGACTATTGGACATCTGATTTAAGGCTGTGCACAAAAATGGAATGCAGTCTACTGTGACTTACAGGGATGATGGATTTTACAGGACAATTGTGACACATACTTTACAAAATTGGTAACCTTGTTTGAATCTTTGGAAACAGAACTCTAGGTAGATAGGCATGATGGCCCAGCCTTTTAGTTCTAGCATTCAGGATGCTGAAGTTGGTAGACTGTGAGTTTGAGGCAAGTTTGGGTACACAATAAGAAGTTTTTGAACGGAATAAATGAGTCAGTCTGTATTTATCATGTGTCTTGCTGTTGTGGCAGAAAGCCCTACAAAGACTACTTTTAAACAGGTTTCATTTTTACTCATACTTTGAGGATGCAGTCCATCATAGTGGGATACTCATGGGAACAGGAACTTGAGACAGCTGGTCTGGTCACATTGCATCCAAGGTCATGAAGGAAAGAGAGAGATGAATGCTAGTTCTCAGCTTGGTTTCTCCTCTTAATTCAGTCCAGGAACCCATGGAATTGTGCCAACAATATTTAACGTGGCTCTTCCCACATCAAATAAGTCAATATGTATATTGCCTCACAGATATGTCCAGAGGCCTCCCTATGTCTTCAACTTGACAATGAATAGCCACCACCCTAATCACAGACATAGAAATTTGTATTGAGACATGAATTTTTTTGCTTTCAGTATAGGGGAGATCTTGGTCCTTGACTTCTTATTATTTTTCATTCATTTTATCTATGTAGCTTCGCTGCATCCCAAACCAACTATTGATAGCTACAGAAAGGACTTTTAAATTGAAAGATTATTCAAAGCCCCAAGCATCATTAAACTTGTAAACTTGGGAGACACAATGTAAAAAAAAGGCCGATAAATGAGGTTTGCTCATTTATTTGTGGCTTTTCAACTAGCTTGTTAATTAGCATTCCATTGGCGTCAAGTGACAAAAACCCAATATATTGGTGGATGGAAAGAGAGAAACATTCTGTCTCTCAAAACGCATGTCAATTAGAAAACAAACCATTCAAGAACTAAATGTTTCCATTATTTCATTTCATCTTCCCATCATTTGTCTCTGCCCTTGATATTTGCTTCATTATTTCTCACATTGAATCTGCATTAATTAAGATGATCAAAAATGAGGAAACTTGATATCTAAGAATTTAGTATATAGGTAAAAACTTTGTATGACTCTTCATCCCTCCAGCTCCAAAATTCCAGAGAAGGGATTAAATTGGCTCACTTTAACAAAAGTCCTTATTTTAAATCAAATCAAGTATGAACATAAATGTGATAAGTCTTAAGGTTGTTTGTAGGCAAATCATAATTTCAAATGCAGAGCTATGTAAGTGTGGCAAAACAGAGTTTTTGCTAAGAAGGGTTTGGAAGCTGTCAAAAGATCTTCATAGAGGGCCACAACTGAGCCAGAAAGAGGAATGTGGCAACTGATCAATATTCATAATGTAATGTCATACGTAATATCACCACAAATATCACCTATTTGTAATTTCAATGCAGGAGGAAGTTAAGCAGACTTAAAATGTCTTGCTCTTGCTTTTCTTTTTCTGCAACTTTGCTTTGATTCTGCTGAAACCAGGAGGAACATTTTTATGTAGGTGATTTTTTTTTTAGAGCTTTTAAGGAACTTTTTAGATGAGGAACAGTATACAGAGGCACATTAATTTAGCCTTTTTTGTTTGTTTGTTTTCATACTGAATATGACACTGTGGAAGACTAGGTAATTTGGAAAGAACAGAACCATACTGGCTCTATACTATGAAAAGATACTGATGAAGGGGCCATGGTGTGATTCCATGGCAGATGAGTGAGAGAGAGAGAGAGCAAAAGGGGTCCATTTTTATTCCCTTTTATGGCAAATCCTTTTCCTACTTGTAACCACACTGTGTAAGTAGAATTAGCATGTTATGAGAGCAGGGCCTTTTGGAAAAATGACCTATTATTATACCTCATCTCCCAATACTACAGCATTGAGGACTGAGTGACCAAAACATGCTTTGTGGTGAGCACAGTTAACTCTGGCATTCAAGTCCAGAACTGGAAACTCCTGGTCTTCACCCGCAGAATACCATTTAGTACATTCCTAATGCCTGAATGTCTTATCATATTCCAGCACAATTTCAGACATCTAGAGCTCAAAGTCTCAATCAATATTAGTCAGACTGCAAAAGATGATTCTTAATCTGGGTACGAACCTGTGAAACCAAAACTAGCTATCTACCTCCCAAAGACAGAAGTGGGGTTTGGGTAGGACAGACACACATAAGAGCGAAGTTCCTCTTTATTCAATGGAAATACAGCCAGGTTCATTATAGCACTTCTATGAATTATAACTAAATTTTATTTTATTTAACCAATATAGTCCTTAATAATATGAAAGCCTTGTCCTTCATCCAAGAGGGAATCAAACCATTTGCACATAAAATTTATTGTGTGTAAGCTATTGTGTGTAAGTAGGTACAATTATCAGTGGGCAGTAACTTTCTATACAGATCTCACCTTTGTAAGGGACTCTAAGACCTTAGCTAATTCTTTAAAAAGCCAGTCTCACATATCTGCATTCCACTAGTCCTTCAAAGTACTTATTGGAAAACATGATAACCTCAGACAAAGAAGCAATCTAGGTGTTTATTTAAGAAAAAAACCCTGATATTTATTATATACATGAAAAAAATCATCTATAATGAATGGTTCCTAAAAAACAGTCTTCATGAAGATTGTGTAGACAGACACAGGAGAAAAAGAGCTTAGAGCCTTACAACAGTTGGATTCTATCATAAGTGTCTTAAGGCCTCTAAAGTGTCTTATCACTTGAATAAAAAAGTATTAGGGTAATTAACATGTGTTCAAAAGCCCATTAGAAAGTATTTTAACTCTTTGAGGTGTGTAAAGATTATACACAGTCATGAAATGCTTTCTACACAAATGTCTTATGTATGGAGCTAGTTTGAATATTACTTTCAAAAGCAGAATAACTATATTATGTTCAATTGTACAGCAAATCCATAATATTAGGGACACTTATTCTCTTTACGACATTTGCAAAATTTTGATTAAAAGGCACTTTAGAAAAGATAGGAATATCATAAAACTGCATACATTTACATGTAACAAATGGGCTAAAGATAAGGAAATAAAATCAAAACGTGTCAAACACAATCCAAATGATCTGTAATTACAATTGCAGTGAACTGACCAAGAAAGCTTGGGTAGCTCCAATGAGAATGGCCTCTATGAGCTTGTACAATTGAATACTTGGTCTCAAGTTGCTGAAACTATTTGGAAAGGAATAGAAAGTGTGGCACTGTTGGAGAATGTTTGTCATTGAGGGCAGGCTTTGAGTTTTCAGAAGTTCATCTCAATCCCAGTGCTCTCACTGTGCTTGTGGATAAAGATGTAAGCTCTCAGCCACTGTCAAGTGCCTCACCTGCTTGCCTCTTGCCATGATCCCCAGCATGATGGTCAGGAACTCACCTTGTGAAATTGTAAGCCCCAGTAAACTCTTTATTTTTTTAACAGCATCTCTTAAAAGCAATAGAAAAATAATTAAGACAGAAGATAAAAATCTTTCATTTTTACATTTTCTTCTCCATTTGTCCTGTAATAAGTGATGAAAGTAGGAGCAATATCTCCACATTTCTACCATGTTTTATTATTCAGAAGCAAATTAGAAGTTCTATCACTCAGCAGCAGGTGATCAGATGAAACAAAATCACAGAGAGATTCCAGCTCTCCAGTAACTGTGAAGAGATGGAAAGACAACTTGAAATTGGGTGCATTTTTACTATAAGATGTGGCTCAGTGAAGCTAAGAGGCCATAAATTGAATGGGCAAGGGGAAAACATCTGAATTGTGTATTTCCATATTTTCTGTTGTGGTGATTTGACTCAACTGGGGACAATTTTCCATATGTACTTAGAGTTTCTGACAGACAAAATTAAATGTAATTTCAATATATTCCCAAATTCCCCCAATACATCAGCACTGTTAAATCTAATGTGCACTGTTAAAGCAAGCATAATAGTATAGGAGACTGTGTATTTTCTCTCCACAATTTTAAATACTAAAAGGAAAGTTGACATACAATGGACATTCAGCAACATCTTTTAAACTGAAAAGATTTGAAACACACTTTGGAAATTGGGATAGATCTATGAATCAGTTGTGTCAATCAAATCCTTGATCTATTGTGTTCCAATGAAATAATAATAAATAATAACAATAAATAATAATAAATAAATAATAAATAAAAGTGATGAAAAGAATGGATATATCATTCATGTATGCTATTGCATGGACCTTTAAAAGTCAAAAAGAAAGCTGAGTAAAATATGTCATAAGAACAGCGAGATGTCGTTTAGCTGAGTTCTAATTTAAAGATTGCCAGGAGCATCTGTATTGTATGTAATTTGCTTTGCTCTTAAAGTATGTGTTTTGGGTAAGTGTGATTTCAAAAGTAGATGTACTTCTACAATGCAGCCATTCAGAGAAATGTGAATAGGTTTGCCTTTTTACTTGGCTGTTATAATTATTGTCCAAGTAGCCAGAATTCTACTACATTTATGAAATTCCAAAGCATCTCCCACAGTAGATGTTTATCCACAATAAAGAAAAAAAAATCAAGGTTAAGATGAGGAGATACATCTTACTATGTAAAATTTCTTGCCACTCAGGAGTGAAAATTGAGTTTAAATGTTCATGTAAAAACTGAAAACCATAGTGTGAGTGTCTAGAATTCCTGCATTCTGACAAGGAGATGAGAGACAAGAACTGAAGAAACTCCAGAAGCTCCCTGGCTAGGTAGACTAGTTTATTCAGCAGTGAACAGTAAGAAACTTTGCATCAAACAAGGTGTAGTTGAAGTACCACACACAACGTTGTCCTCTGACCTCCACAGGAGTTGGGGTACAGACATGCCATTTGTTCAAACTCACACGTAGGCACGTACAATTACATATTCATGTGTCCATGCATGCATGCACACAGGTGCCTGAAGGTTTACTTTTTTAAGAAAGAGAGATTATCAGGGACCTAGTGAAAGCAAGCTCGATATCAAAGTAGATCTGTAGAAAATACATTTCATTTGGGAAAAAGAGCAGTCTTCAGGTTGTCTCATAAATGTATCTCCTGGATAATTATTTCAGGAACATGAAAGGGGTAGTGACATCATTTAAGACAGTGACTACTGATCATACACTGCATTCAACCAACCACCTGAATGAATGATGTAATAGCTGAAGATGCCAAAAACCATGAGTGCTCTCATTAGACTTTGTAATATGTAATAAATAAATCACATTAAGTGAGTATCAAAATTGAGAATTCTATGCAGAATATTAATAGAGTGTGATTTGACTAAAGAGAGATACAAATAATAATATCAGAAATTTTCAGGAAAAATTTTTCTGAAATAGATGGTCTTTGCATGAACTGAGAAGAAAAGCTCTATACCAAAGAAAAAATACGTAAGAAAAGAAAAACACACCAACTAAAAATTCGAAAGTGAACATGGCAAGATATTTCCATGTTCACTGACTATTCTGGCTAAAAAGAATTGTGTTGAATTTTCTCAGTTTATCCCAGAGCACCTCAAATTGGTTTATGAATAAGAAATAACTAAATGAGAGTTGTAAAAAAATCTATGTTTTAATAAACAAATGTTATGGAATGATGAGAAAAAGAGGATGAACCAAGAGATATATATGAATAAAAGAGAAACTATAAACAAGATATAAATAAAATGAAATGCTAGTGGTAATTTTGCATGATATTAGGCTTAATGCCAGTCTGGTATAAAATAAATATGTTATTTGCCAGTGTTTTCATAATGTCTACTAGAGTCTGGATGATGGCTGAGTCTTCCATATGACAGTCCACCTAAATGTTTCCTGGTTTGCCAGTGAGTGACTCACCCAGGGTATCAGACTTTATTGCCATTGTCCTTGGCAGCCACATCAGCATCTACTGCTTTTGCATTTGATATAACTTTTGTGGCAAGTAAGCCTGAGTTAGTTTTGAAAACATCACTGTCTCCCAAGGAGCTTCCAAGCTACTCAGGAATTTAAAGGCTGGCTCTTGCAAGTTGAAACTAAAGAATTTTTGATTCAGGAAGCCTCTGGATTAGTGGCTGGCATGCATCCTGTTCCCCTCACACATGTCAGGTGGCTCACAACCACAATAAGCTCCAGGGGATCCAACATTGTCTTCTGGCCTCCTATGGATTAACAACTTTTCATGTAATTAAATGTTTGGAAAACTTTCTTCTTGGTCATTTTTTTGTAATCTATAGTCAGTAAAAGGATCCTCCATTGGTTTTTCAAAAGATATTAATGAAGAATTCTCTTTGCGAAAATGATCTAAATAGAACTTAAATTGAATATGTAACAAAATTCATTATGCAAAACATTGAACTAGCTTAGTTAAAGTAAAAAAATTTCCAAAATACATAGTAAGTAGGTCCAGGGATATGGCTTGTTGTTACAAACACTTACTGGACAATCATGATGTCCTGAGTTTGGATCCCCATGGCCCATGTAAAAAGCCCAGCATAGGGAGCACCTATAATCCTAGTGCTAAGAAGGCAGAGACAGGAAGAGCCCTGATATCTGGCTAGCTAGTCTTACTGAACCTACGGGCTCCATTCTGGGAATAAGCTCTTATCAAGGAAAATAGGGCAAGAAATTGCCTGTTAATGAGGGCAAGAGGATGGCTGTCACAAGAGAGGTGTGATAATTTTCAGCACTTCAGAGGTAGAGGCAGGATGATCAGTGATCAGAAGTTCAAGAGCAGTCTACATGAGACTTTCTCATAAAAAGCAAAACCAATCCCTAATGAAAACAACATCAGCAATAATAACATGATCATAAAGAAAAGGGAATAATACAGATGATTTCCAGGTACTGTGTAAGTCTCTTCTTTGGAAGACTGGACATAAATGCCTATTGACCACCCCACAGGAAAACACACTAGAGTAACAATTATTCTAAAATCTAACTTGTAGTATGAGTGTGAGTGACAGGCTACTGACAGGAGAAAAGACAACTCCAAGGCTGTTGTGGCTTCATGGTAAAGCACACCCCAGCCTGAGTGAGAACTCATGGAGTCAGACCCCAGAGCTGTAATATCCAGGCACCTTCACCGGACAGGGAATATCCCACAACCAGTTTCACTGGCCAGTCTCCACTGTCTGCAGTTGTTTAAGATTTCTATAATCTTGAGAATGTACCTTGTGAGTCGACGAGTTTCAGCTTTCTCAGACTACAGAAGTTTGTTTACTTTCTGATTCTCATGATCCCTTTCTCCCCACCTTCCTAGAGAGGATATTTCAATTCATAGTAAACTGCTATACAATACTTCCTCTTCTATACTTTTACATTTTTCTTTATGCCTTATTTTGAGCTGTCTCATTTATTCCAAAGCCATTCTTTCTATTTGTGTTTGGGGTATATCGGCACTTCCATGATTGTATGGCATAGATGTCAAGTGAAATATACCCTAGACAAAAGTACACACTGATGACAAATTTAAAATAACAGTAAAATTCTGAGTTACATCAAAGGATATAATGCAGGTTGGTTCACAGCTGGAGAGAAAAGCTGTAATATAAATCTTAATGGATAAAGTCAGTACTGGTCTCTGAATGCACCTCAAGGAAAAACTTTTGTACTTTACATTACATTTGAAAACCTCACATTTCCTGATGTAATTTTATTACTATATCATGATTGCAATCTTTATTCTAGCAGCTGGATAGTTTATCAGGATCGTGGTCATTTTCATACAGATGTGTTTCTTTTATAGTGATGAACCCTTACGATTTTGGTATTTATTGCTTGGCTAGCAAAACATCAATTTGTTTTCTGAGGAATGATAGGTGATGGAAGTATTTAAAGTGGAGCTCATGTCAGCAACATGGAAAGTCATAGGGTTTTTACCATTCGTCCTGGATGAGATAGGAAAGCAAAGCCATATTTTGATCAAGTAGATTCAAGAGTGTGGTGAAAGGGGGTCAGAGAAAAAAAGCATGTTTTACTTCCATGATTTCCATTTTCAAGCAAAAAGTGGGGGAGTGGGCATCAGGGAAAATGATGGCGTGGGGTGATATAACCAGAGGAAGAGGGAATGAGACTGCTGTGACTAAGAAATAAGTACTCTGCCTGGGCCACAAAAATAGCGGTAGAAGGGACAGGACAGTGGGAAGGAAATGGAGGCAGGAACTAAAGCAGAAACCATGGAATAATGCTGCTTACAGGGTCTTTCCTTGGCTCACTACAAAACTAGTGCTTCCTGTTCTTATCAAACCCAATTCCACGTGCACAGTGGGCTGGGTCAATCTATCTGGGCATCTCAATGCTCGTTTCCCTCTCTTGAGGAAGGTGCTAGGTTATGTCAAGCTGGCAAAAACTTACTAGAGCTAAAATGTAAATTCTGGGCTCAATTGTATTATCATGATTGCTGTACTCCTCAGCATTATGCTGGTGAACATATGACCCTGTATGTACAATAAAGGACTGAATCCAACATGGTAGCAAGTGACTCTAAGCCACCAAGCCCTGCACTCAGGAAGCTCAGTCAGAGGCATCTTGACTTCCATCTGGCCAAAGAAAGAGGGAGAGAGAGGAAGAGGAAAAAGAAAGGGGGAGACAAGGAATAGATAAAAATCTTCCACAGTCTCTGTAGATGAATGGTTTACAGGAAGATTTGGTACCTTTGAAAGGGTGTGTGAAACACAGACTAGTAGGAACTATCTTATGCAGTTGAGGTGACAGGTTTTTAAAAATTAGATTAATATATACATTATACGAATCAGTGAGTTTCCTAATAACACCTTTATTCAAGTACATTCTACACTATTACCATATACATTACACATTAGACTCTCTAGGGCTTCCCTGCCATTACTGATATTTCCATTCTTCTTCTCAAATAGTCCTCATCAATACTTTGACAGTATATGACAGTACATGTGTGTGTGTGTGTGTGTGACAGAGAATGTGTGCATGTGTGTGTGTATGTGTGTGTCTGTATGACATAACATAGATGGCATAGAAGTGATATTTATCTCTCTGAGTCTGGCTGATTTTGCTAAATATGATCTCTATCATTACTCATTTTGTAACAAATGATGATGAGTCTTTTCTTCTCGATACCTGAATGAGACCCTTCTGTGTATGTGTACCTGGTTTTCCTTTCCATCTTTTGATGGACACTCAGGAGAATTCCATGACTCAGTTTTTGTAACATTATAAAATATAAATAACACCTTCAACAATATGTTTTTACTGAAACAAAACACAATAAACAACAGGCGATTATATTGATAAATTAACATGTGTTTAAAATATCCTGACATAACAACATTCCCAAGGGAAAACATGTAGTAAGGTCATAAACGAGGTGGAAGAAAACAGATATAAATATACTGCTACAATGCATGTAAGCTTTTAAGTTGAAAAGGTTATCAGTGGGGTGATGTTTTAGTTTTGTTTCCATTTCTGTGGAAAAATATTCTGATAAACTTTGGGGAGAAAGTTTTATTCTGCTTATAATTCCAGATTAGAGTCTATCATTGCCAGGAAGTCAATGCAGGAACCTGAAGTAACTAGTCACATCCATATCCACACTCAAGAACAGAGAGAATAAATTCATGGATAATTAGAGTTCAGCTGGCTTTCTTTACTCTTAAACAACCCAAGGCCCAAATCCAAGAACTGTATCATTCACTTTCAGGCTGTAATTTTACACATAGGTCAAGGCAACCAAGACAATCACTTGCAGATGTGCCCACAGACCAATCCAATGTTAGAAAATTTCTTATTGAGACCCTTTTGTAAGGTTATTCTAGGTTATAACATATTGACAATTAAACTAACGATCACAGTTGATAAACTCTTTGTTTGCTAAGATGCTAAGATAACAAAGCAAATTCTGTCAATCAAAGATGATGTTATTTAGTTATAAATTAGCAAGAGATTTCTGGATGATGTTGCCTCTAATTTCTTAACAAACTTGGTGCTCTGCCATACCTGTAGCCTATGGCTTTATATCACTGGATTTATTCTAAGGAAATAATTCAGAGTGAATCAACTTTTATATTGCCACCAGAAATTCATTATAATATTACTAATGATTGCCAAATATAAAGAAATCTAATTGAAAAAGAATGCACTAATACATATCACTAAGAAAAAATATATCATTTTTCCAAATGTATAGGTATTGACCTAGAATGAGAGTTTTGAAAAGGTAAATGAGAATGACTTCTAAATTATTGTGCATAATGTGGATTTTTAAAAAATTATTAGTATGCATATACACTAAATAGTAAATGCTCATGTCAGAAGTCTAGATCACCTTAATAGATATGAGGCAATTTCATGACACACTTGCTCACACTCATCTGCCTCCCCCAACCCTGCTCACAATCACATTCTCATTCTCTTTTCTAATCTTTACTGAATGTGTGGATTATATCTCTTCCAAAAAGAAAAAATGAATGGTTCTATCTGTCTTGCCTTTTCTTTCCTCTGTGCTACCTTACATGTCTCTTGCTTTTCTTTATGTGTTCTATCTTCAATTTCTTTTCCCTGAATGGAGGTATTAGCATCACCAAATGATCCATTCAAGGGGATAGTAATTCCAGCACCACTGCCATTGTGGGAACCGCAGGAAAGCTGCATCTCTTATCTACAGGCATAAATCTTTGAAACTTGATCCAGTTGAAAAAATGGAGAGATTTTCCAGGGACTATTATCACGACCTTTAGAAACATCAAGTTCTATGACAGTGTTTTTCCCTGCTACCTAGGGAGTTATATCCTTACATTCAAGAAAATTTTAATAAACTTAAGTAATTATAGAACTTATCAATAATACTTATTTCATTAGTCAATATTATAATGGGATACTCACATTTTTATTATTCTTGCTTCATAGGACATTGATCTATAAAAATTTCCAGTGAGAGTGTCTTTTGTAAATTCAGTGTCTGATTGAGGCTTATTCACTGACTTCAAGAAAAAAAATGGTTCCTTCAAAATCTTCCACTGTTAAGGGAAATCACATTGTCCCTATCTTTTTATTTTCTATTTAAATGTATACATAGCTTAGATGAAAATGAAAGTCTTTATTCAATAAAAGTTTTCTACTTTAAAATAGTTCCACTGCATCATTGTTCAACAATACTCATCTTTTGAGTAATAGAAACAAGCTTCATGGAACAGTCACCAAAAATGTCGGCATCCTTTCTCCTGCCAATTAGGATTTCTGGGGAATGTACGAGAATGGTGAGACATGACCAAAGGCATCCAATGGGAGAATTCAGGTTCACACCCATGTAGGAGAAAATTGAAGCACGCTAATCAGAGAGTATGACGGGTTAATTCATATTTTGTGAGCATTGTCAGTGGCCAGTTAGCAATTAGCATATTGTGAACTATTGCTTTCATATAAGGGAGTAATTCTGTAATCTAAGTGACTCAGCAGCTCTTCTGTGGTTATTTAAATCAAAGGTCTCCTCAGACACAGATATTCACAAATCTAACAGTAGCTATGCCCTAGGAGGAAAGCTCATACTCTATATGTTTGTGTGTGTGTGTGTGTGTGTGTGTGTGTGTGTGTGGCGCACACATTCATACATGCTGATACATGTGGAGATCAGAGGCTGACATAGATATTCTCTTCAATAACTCTCCATACTACTTTTTGAGACGTGGTCTCTCACTGAGCCTAGCCCTCACTAACTGGCTAGGCTTGGGGGACATTTAGCAAGGATCTTCACAAATATTCCTCCTTTTCTCTGGAGTTTACAAGCAGGCCAATGCAACAGGCTAACTTTTTACATGGTTGCTGAAGATTCCCAACTCTGGCCCTTATGCTTGCATGGCAAGCTCTTCACCAACTCAGCCACACCAATTCCTTAAGATACGAGTCCATCAATGTATGAGATAATGGGGAATTAATAGATACCTATAAATATGATTAGCAGTATTTTCTCAAGCCGTAAGGATGAAGAATGAAGCATCTTGAAAGTGCCTTTGACTAGCATGAAGCTTGTGGCTCTCCTATTTTCAGTTTAATGCTTCAGGGTGGTGAGTGTTATACTTTTATCTGGCACTTTTTATAAACATGTGTGACATTTCATGTTGTCTGCTGTCACAAAAACTCCCTAATAGTGTATGACACTTGAAAATGGATCTTCTAACTTCAAAGTCACTGTTGCTTTCAGTATGTCATCTGCCTATTGAGCTTCTCTGCTGAGCATTCTATGATGCTTTGTCTTCTAGGAGCACTGAAGGTCTGTTATGTATTTACAAATGCTTACACAATCTCTCCTAATAGATCCATCCACTTCTACAAAATGAAAGGGACACAGAGCACTTCCTTCCATGAAGATTTTACTACAATAGTACATGTAGTCTTAAACATTAAGGATCCGAATTCTGAATGTTGGTCGTTCTTAAGAGGGGTATGATCTGTGACCTTCAGCGCTCTTTACCTTCTTGATCAACAACTTCTGAATCAACCCTGATACATATAGTGTGACTTTATTTTATCTAAAAATCATCAAATCATGTTCTATAAGAGGGTTTTGCTTTTGAAATTCCTTTGTGGCTTCTCCCTTTATACTTCTCACACAGTAAAGAGAAATTTGTTGGCTACAGATACATTGATATTTACTGTGTAACTTTTGAACAAATACTAGTTTACACATTCAGGGTTTGAAAAGTCCAAAACACATCCACTCTATGATTTCTTTACCTGCTTGAAATATGTGTACTATGTATACCAAATAACATACCACCAGCATTAAAAATCTCCAGGGAATCTATGGACAAGCACTCCCTTTGGAGTGACCTGAGCAAGAGCCAGGATGTTCTGGAGGAGAAAAGATACAAGCAGGTAGTATGGGATAGGAATCCCTACAGTATTAAACCCAGCTTCCTAGGGTAAGGCTTTAGATGTCTTAAACTCTGTGTGCTATGCCTTCTCCACATCTGTGGAGGACACATCTGTCTTTTCTCCCTATACTGTTGAACCTATACCTGAGCCCCTGTCACTGTCACCCCAAATTATGGGACCTGGAAGGAGCATTTTCTCCAAATATTCTTTTACACACCCAGACTACAATCCTTGGCTTCATATACTGCCACTCTTACTTCACCCCTGTTATGATGCCACTCCATCTCTAAGTTTTCCAAGAAAAATATTCGTTTTACTAGCCAAGACCATTTTTTTCCTTTTCTCCTCTGTTTATGAACTTTCTATGGATTCTATTCTTCCATTTCTCTTTAACTCTGTATATGAAAGCTGAGTTCCCTTCTTGAACAGAACTCACCAGCATTTAAAAACAATCCAACTGCTGGATCTGTCTGTCTAGCACTTCTGGGCTGTTCCTGGCCTCTCATCATGGTGGATCAGCACCCCTCACAGGCTACAACCTATACCTTTAGCAGCCCTCACAAGACAGTGGATTTTTTCCAGCTTCTTACCATCCTTCACAATTTTCACAATCCCAAATGATGAGCTATTTATTGTTCTCCTTCAGCTTCTCGACTCTACTGGCATCCTTCCCATACTGAAGCTACTCTCCTCTGTCAAATACCCACATCTCCTTAAGACACAATGCAAATCCTTTTCCTACCCTATATGGGTGGCCCTCTGTATGGACACTCACCTCCCCTCACATGGTTTTCTCTGTGTCTCTCTCATTTACTCCCCAACCCTCTACAACTTCCTGAGAAATCTCATGTTCCTTATGTAACCAAATAATCCATTTTCAATCCTCTAATGATATTTTTCATGCCACAATTTTGTTTCTCTAGGTGCACATGAAGAAAATCACATGATCCACTACAGATGATCAAGTAAAAACTCTCTTCTTGCTATATAAAGTCAAATGGACAGAAGACCCTTAGACCCTGGTGACAGAGCCAAATCCCTCCTCCTCATCTCCATTCTGCAAAATGGAGTAACCAATGAAAGAATATATTGCCCCCTTATTTGTATCATCCTCAGGATCCAGTATGAAGGCTAATTACCCGAAATCCTCAAGTAGACTGAAAAACCATGGGCAGGAAAATTGACATGACTGATAACACCTATGGAAACTCCTGATAATGAGATACATGTACCAACCCACTGGCATCTACCACATCCAGACTGCAGGGGAACAGACCTGCAGAAGGTCTCTTTCATCCCAAAGTTCCTGCTTCTCCATCTTAAAACCCCAAGACTCCCACACTGGCACACACAGTATCTGCTTCCACAGGGAGACTACAGCCCTTCAGTTGTTCTTATTAGCAGGACAATTCTGCTTCTGGAGATGCATGTCTGGTTTCTTTTATTTCCATGTAACCTCCATCAATCCAGACCTAACACCATTCAAGCCCCTTCTATGTCCACTTTTTTGGGGACTCTAGAAAGCCAGTCAGGGAGCTAAATAACTCAACTCCACAGCCATGAGTGCAGGCCTCAGAGCTCCATCTCTGTCAGCCTTACAGACCTGAGCCCCTCCCTTGGCCAATATGATCTATCTATATCTTCCTAAGGGAGCTTCGGAGAGGGATGGAATTGAAACTTGGACGTTGAAATCCAGCCTCTATCCAATGTCCCATGAGACAATTTTGCCTTGTGTAGACTTTACCCAACCCCAAGGCTGGGAGTCCTGGGAAATTTGGTGGGGAATACATGTGGAGGACATTCAGACATGCAGTAGATGTCACATCTTATGAATAACACTGCCCTTATGCATCACAAAGATAATAAAACATGACTTCAGGTAAAAACTAACTTACTAACAATAAATAAATGTCCTCCATTCATGGCTACTCCCTTTGCATTTTTCCATAGATCATGGCTTTGTCTTTGAAAGATTCTTACTTTCTTCTGAGGTGAAATCACTTCATAAACTTAACAAGAACAAGGAAGACAGTTTCAAATGTGAGTGAATGTGTGTGTGTGTGTGTGTGTGTGTGTGTGTGTGTGTTTTAAAAGTTTAAATCTTCGAAGGCACTGTTTCATAGTAGCTTTTGAATATTTGACTGTATTATTTTTGCTTTTTGAAGCCTATATATTTAGGAGTGCTCACCATGTTGTCATTCTAATAATAATCCCTTAACTGCACAATTTCACTACATTTCAGTAAAAGCCTACTGACACACCAACTTCTCCAACACCACATCAACCTTATTCATTCTGTGCCTGATTCTACAAAACTGTAAACATGTATTCGATGCTCTGATTACAAAATCAATGTGATTGTATAAGACTGTGAAAAGGATCTCAATACATTCTCTTTTCTACTCTGGGATGTTTTTTGACAGGATGCTAAGTACTGAGCAGGTGGCGTAGTCTAACCTGAGGCAGATGCCTGGGTTTACCTCAGCTTTGTTTGCTTCGATGCAATGAACTCTGGTGAGCATTTCACACCAGGTGCCTCATGTGGTTTCAGGTGAAATGCATAGATTCTGAAAGTAATCCAGTAGTATAAACATGAAGTTAGAAATTATGTGAAAATATGTAACATTTGTTGGTATAGAATAAATCTAATATTCTCTATTGCTCTTTTTTCCAAAAAATAGATTGTCAGTTTAAGTCAAGGTTTACCTTCACCCTTTTGTACTACCTGATTTTTATGTTTCAAAATGAGCATTTAGTCCATTTTCTCTGTAAGTAAATACTTCTGTCTCCTTCCAATTGATCTTTTTCAGGGAAACGAAAAAAGTCCTAAAATTTCAAAATGATTTTTGGATAGCTTCATATATAAACACACTGTTATATATCTGTTATATATATGATATATATATATATATATATATATATATATATATATATATATATCCTATCCACTTCTCCATCTTTAAATATTTTGTTTTTTATAATTACTTAGTGTGTGACAGAGAGAGAGAGACAGTGTGTGTGTGTGTGTGTTTGTGTCTATGTGTATGTGTGACACAGAGAGAGAGTGTGTGTGTGACAAAGAGAGTGTGTGTTTGTGTATTTGTGTGTGTGTGACACAGAGAGAGAGTGTGTGTGTGTGTTTGTGTGTTTGTGTGTGTGTGTGACATAGAGAGAGAGTATGTGTCTGTGTGTGTGTGTGTGTGTGTGTGTGTGCGTGTGTGTGTACTTGGCTGCATGAGTACCACTAGACATCAGATTGTACTTTGCAGCAGTTGACTTTCTCCTTCCACCCTGTCAATTCCAGGAACACGCTGAGATATTTGTCACGGTTCCAAGCACCTTTACTTGGTTTTTATCCCCAAGAAATCTTTTTCAATTTCACTGAGTTGTCAGGTTTTTTGGGGGGCTATCAGTGAGCACAACTTTTAGAGGGCAGGAAGATATGCTCAGTATATAGAAGTAGATCATCCCACAAGAAACTTCCCATGAGATGGAGCCTTATGCTGTTCTGCCTCCATTGTGATTGTAGTAAATAGAAGGATGCTGAATACTTACTTCACCAGGCTACAAACTGTCAGAAATGAATCCCACTCCTCTTCCTTTCATGGTTCATGATATCCATCAGGGATGAGAACTGCACCTGCCACCACGTTAACTTCAACAGTTAAATGAGGTTGAATAGAGAACACCTGCCTTCTATGGCGACGGAATAGTGCACTCCTTCATTGGAAGAATGGTCGCAACATTCAAGGACTTCTTTTTCACCTTCAGCCATCTTTTATTATTAGTTACTCTCAAGTATATATAATGTACCACTTCAGGGTTTCTATCATAATAAAAGATATCTAATTAAGAATGGAAGCATAGCACATTTTATACAGACGTCAGAATCTGTTTCTATTTACCAAATCCATGAATGTTCAGAATATAAAAAAATCCCCTTTCTACCATTTTTGTCTAGCAGAAATGTGTCACATTTGATGGTGGCTCAAATTTATAATGTCAATGTCATCAACAAACATCAAGTTTAGATAAAATAAGGTTTTGCAGTTTTAATGAAATGTGGATGAAAGATAAAGCCATCCAGCACACACTACCAAGCTGAGAAACTGTGGAACAGAGGTGGCAGTGTAAAATTACATTAACCTTGACCCACCTAAAGTATTAGTGTATTATAGAACTAGTCACTCAGAATCCCTGAAAATAGAGCTAATTAAGAGACAGTGGAAAATACTAAGAACACCAATGAGCATGGGAACATTATCAAAATCTCTAATAAGTGAGAGAAATCTTCCAGTGAGGAGCTAGCAAATACACAAATCAGTAGGGCATTCTAAAACTAGAGTGGTTGCAGTCTTCAAGATCTTTCAATAAAATATGAAATTTTGGTATGGAGCAGAGCTCTCCAGAAGAACAAATCCAGATAACATGTAAAAAGAAATCAAAGTTTACTAACAGGTGTTATTTCACCAAGGGATAATCTGTTGCTGTCCTTCTGGAGGTCAGTCTAGCTACTGATCCTAACACGCTCCTATTCATAGCTATCTAGTTCCTCCTCAAAATGCTAGACTTACTGTTATCCTCCCATTGTCAAAGTTCACATGTTCCAAACCTTTATTTGCTTATGTGAGATGCCACTCAATATACAAACTCTTGTTAAAGTGTGAATGTTAATTATTTCTGAAAGTATACCTGAAATATACTGAAAGTATATTAATGAAAGTATACCACCGTGGTTCCAACATGACGGAGATGTGGACTGTTTTTTAGTAAGGTTGCCTGAAAAGGGAGGAGTATGAATCTGACCTGTTTACAGTGTAACTAAGAGGACCAGGTATGTGTGGGAATGGACAATGTTCCTTAGTGTATTGTATGCTATAGATGCTACAAACACACACACACACACACACACACACACACACACACACACCACATCACATACTCAGGGCTTTTGTAAGTCAGGTTCATTTCATTTAGATGAAATTTATATTTTTGAGACTTTTCTGTCTTGGCCAGAAGGACTCAGGCATCCAAAATCCTTTTTTCCAGATAGATTACCTTTAGTTTGTTCTTTCTTAGATGGAAAATGGTGGTCTTCCACACAAGTTCCCATCCTTATCCCACTGAAATCTACAAACCTTCAGGCTGACTTGCTAACAATGAACTCTGTAAGTGGAACATATACATGAGCCCCGAATCACAAGAACCATTGTAAGTGAAAGAAGTAAATAAGAACAGTAGATGCAATTATGGAGAGATTTTTAGAGGTATCTAACATTTAAATTAGAAACAACAAAGCCATAAGATAAAAACGTAAGAAATGTATGTAGCTGCGAGAAAGCTAGGAAGCCCACAGAAAGCATTCTACCAAAAAGTTTTCAAAAATGGTAGAGAATTGCTGATGCCTTGATTTTATCTCAGTAAAAATATTCTTGCCTAATCTTTGATTATTACAAAATAATCTTATTACAATAAGAATTACAATAATAATATAAATACAAAGTAATAAATTTTGGTAAAGTTGCCAGATCTATGTTCATTTGTTGCATAAGAAACCCAAAAAGATATTTTCATAAACAATGAGCATCCAACTCCCCACACCCCACACTTTCCCCTGTACGTAAGGCCCAATAGCTCTTAGGGAGTTACCAGAAAAAGCAGTTCAATGTAGGTGACAAGTGAATTTTGAAGACATAACAATCATAAGAAGGCACTTAATTAATATCAACAGAGTAATATTTTGACCTACAATAATGCTCTTTGTATTTTCTTCACTGTTTTCATAAATGGACTAAAATTCATGTTTTTTTATTAAAAAGTTAGAAATCCACGGGAATCACAGTAAGAAGAGGAGATGGCAGTAAGATAAGTAATATTCCATAAGGATGTGCCACATCTTCTTTATCCATTCATCTCTTGGTAGCCATACAGGTTCATCCCATTTGTTAGCTATTGTGAACAGAGCGACAATAAAGATAGATAAGCAAGGACCTTTGTGATAAGATAGGGAGTCTGTTGGGTATTTATCCTGGAAGAGAGCTGGGGAGCATTAGAATAGAGAAATTAGGTGTCTATGATCACATTTTACTATATACACACATCATCCTCACAAGATACATTTACACTTGAAAAATAATAAAGGATGAACTTTGACGTAGGACATAGAACTCTTTCTCTTCCTTTGAATCATATTGCTCAGTTTTTGATACCTTTGTGCTCTGGTTTCTATTTAATTTTTCATTTGAATGAAATTCTTTACCCAAGAGAAAGAGCTAAACGTTCTAAAGAACCTGTTCAACTGAATCTTTTTCATTTTCTCACAATTCTGACTTTTGAGACTCTAGTCTGTCTACTGAAGTTCAACACCCGTGACATGAACATCAGAGGATTTAGCACTTGGTTGTTTGTATTTAGCAGGTAGCAGAGGCATTTTCTCATAATACTAATGTTCCCCATAAAGTTAATTCCTGTGCTATTATTTTCATTACTTTGAAGTTATAACCATAGGTGTTCCAAAAATTTAACTTCTGTGTATTTATTGTGATTATAGTGTGTGTGTGTGTGTGTGTGTGTGTGTGTGAATAGGTGTATAAACGTTCTCATGGCAGATATGCTTGTGATCATCAGAGGACAACTTTGAGAAACTGGTTTTTCCCTTCTGCCATGGATTATAGGGATTGAAGTCAGGTCACCAGACAGATATTTTTACTGTCTAAGACACCTGGGCTCCCAAATTTTTACTCAAATGAATATCCTTGCAAACAAGTCTTTATTTGTAATTATTTTATATAGACAAGGAACATTTTCAGGCATTTAAAAATTACATATAGCTATGAGATGTCAAAACTAACAAAGATTTTGCTGCTTTCAATAATAATCTTTGTTATTCATTTAATTATTTTAAACATTTTATTAAATTTGATAATATGATAATTAATTTCATATGCACATATGATGCATTCTGAATACTCCCATCTTCATCCTCTCTTATCTCCCTTAGATCCCTGATACCTTGTGTATCCACACCGCAGGTACATCATAAACCCTTATATAATGATGTACCGCTTAAGAAAGAAAATATAATTTCCCCCAGGTGGATATAAGTTAATTAATTAACTAAATAATTAATTAATGTTAGATATGAGTCTTCAGTTGGCAATAATTATAGAAGATAAAATGTAAAATAACAGGCAACTTGGAAACCTGTTTTTAAATACTTCTCTCTAAAACCATAAAAAATCCTATATTCTGTATATTAAAAAATCGAATATCTCTCAGTCTTCAGTGCTGCTAGCAAGCTTTATATTATTTAACCCTGAAGTAAAGCGATTAAGGGTGGATATCATAAAGAAAGACAGTGGTGTTAGTGCAGTGTTGTGATTCCACAGAAGGGAATTTCTACATCTCAGAAGTTGGTACCTGGTTGGTGTCTTTTGTCAGATACCTTACCAATATCTAACCCTTAACATGCTCTGCTTTTTTATATGCTTCTGATTGTCTTTAGTCTTCAGAAATAGAAATTTCATATACAATAATATCTACAAGTTTTCCTAACCCTTTATTTTGAGAGCTTCCCACTAAATTCTCTCTTCTCTCTGTCTTAGTTACAAGTTTCATTGTTCCCTTCACGAGCCAGGGACAATGCACATTAGGTTCTTTGAGTCTACAATCGCTTTCTCTCTAGAGTTCCACTTGAATATCTAGGGTGTATAGCACAGCGTTTCATTTTTAAGTGTTTTTATTTATTTAGTGTGCTCAAGTATGTAGGTACATACGTGGTTGTGTGCGACACATGCATACGGAGATCAGAGGACAACGCTTGGGAATTGTTCTTTTCTTTCTCTCCTTCTACCATGTGGGGTCTGGTGAATCAAACTCGGGTTCTCAGGCTCAGCAGCAAAGGCCCTTCTCATCAGCTCACCCTTTCATT
Organism: Cricetomys ansorgei; assembly: GCA_026225945.1. Classification (NCBI taxonomy): domain Eukaryota; kingdom Metazoa; phylum Chordata; class Mammalia; order Rodentia; family Nesomyidae; genus Cricetomys; species Cricetomys ansorgei. The sequence continues at coordinate 5,785,315 of JAMJFZ010003624.1, forward strand.
TATGTTCACATACTGTCCCCTGCATGAAGGTTACCTTTTTCATCCAGCCAGTCATATCCAACATCCACAATGTCTGATATTCCTGGCAATAGTGCTTAGAATATACTGCCAAAAAACATGTTTAAATTTTTAGAAAGACCGTCTTTCTTTCTACCCCGGTGAAATCTCAGCCCCATTAAGGTAGCAAGTATTTGAGAATTTTCGAACAACTGATTATCTTAGTCTTGCTCTATATATTTATTTAAAAAAAATAGTTGAATTCCTTTCCCAACAAAATGTGTATCTTCATTTATATTTCATTTTAATTTTTAGTTTTATGTTTCAGTTAAACAATTAGTCACTTTGCTGTCAGAAGCTGGCATCACATTTTTTCAGTTGCAGAGATAAACACCTTTTATAATACGATTTTATCATAAATCATTTTCTTTACTTTTCTCTAAGTGCAAGTTAATCAACATCACATTCTTAAGTGAGTTAAACTCTAGTCTGTGAAATTCTAAGCATTCTAAGCATAGTAAAAGCAGAGATCCAGAATTAGTCTAGAATTTGTGCAAAAAAAATGTTAAATAAGTCTCTCTCCACTATGTATACATATATATATCTTCTATTTTTTAAAGATATCTTCCAGCAAGGACTGGTTCCATTTAGGGCTAGTGTCTATTTTCCATATAGTTTGCATCTCCAGAGTCTTCTTTCAACTTTTGCATGGAAGTAAGAAGCATTAATGGAACATTTTGTGTAGGAAATATTAAATCTGAGTTGGAGCTATCAGTGCACTGCTTGAAATGATCTTTTTCCTATAATAGTAACATTTAGAACCCAGAGCAGAAGAAGCTAGCTGAACTCCTGCCTTAGTGAGGCTTGTAAAGGAAGAACGCATTCACATAATAATGCATTGGATTAAAAAAATTGATTTGTTGAGTCTCGTTGAAATTATTGAAAGAACTGTATGTATTATGTATAAAATACTGTTAGATAATCTGATATCCAAAAATTCATCTTAAAATTGATAATGACTACAGTAGTGAGAACGAAAGGCTGCTTTGTATATTTTTAGATCTGGTATAGTGGAACTAAAAGCAAACAGAAACTCGACCTGAAATCCCAGCTCCAAGCTGGCTTTAAAGAAAGATTCTCAGACTTGAGCTAGCTGGAACACTGTAAGGTCAAGGTCAAACCCTGCAATTTGTGGAAATTCTGTTTCAAAACAAAAGATTAAATAAATGGTTGGAAATATACCTCAGTGGTAGGGGAACGGCCTATAATATGCATATATACATATAAGGCTCAGAGTTCATAATTGAAAAATAGATGTAAATGTGCATGTTTTCTTCATAATGAGAATGTATTTTGTTTTATACAGACTTAAAAAAGCAGAAAAACAACTGAAGATATTTCATAGTTATATGGGTGTCTTCATTGATATTCTTAAATGAAATCCACAGGAATAATTATTTGTAAGAGAAAAAAAAAAGAGAATTTTGTGACTTGTGTTTCCACTGGGCAGATTTAATTACATCAGAAAGGCTTTAATCATTCGCTCAGCCTTGGACCTCTTCAGTTTTGAAGGAAAATCTGTGAAGGAAACTGTAGGTTTAGGAACACTTTGAGATATTGTTGAAGTTGGCATTTATAATTGGAAAAAATAAGATGTTGAATATATTTCTGAATGTGAAATCGCTAATAATGAGATTTTTCTGCTTTTTGGTGATATAATTCCACCCACATGGAAAGCCCAAACTTAGTCTTTTTTCTTGTGAAATGAATGTTAACTCTGTCATTAAGTGAACAGGCAGAAGTGCTTGTGGAGGAAGGGATAGCCATTCCAATAAATAAGTGCACATAGCAAATGACTAAGCTGGGTCTATGTGGTAGAAATTACATGGGGTCATATCTTAGCTAATAGTTAAAAGGTAGACTATGCTTAAAGTGTTTAGCTCTTAGTTGTAGTTGCTGCTGCTGTACTGTGGTCTAGGTTTGGCAACTGCTTCGGTTTCTGTTTTCAATATATGTCCTATGATCTGAGACTTCATCTTATGCTTTTTTCCTTCATCAATCCCTCATGTGTCTACTTCTGATTACTACTGTGTAAGCAGTATTTGAGATAATTCAGAATTGGAGGCTGGGGAGATAATTCAGTGTATAAAACCCTGATGTGCAAACATGAGGTCCTGAGTTCTAATCCCCAGAAGAGTTTAAAACCAGAAACAGTAGCACATATCTATGGATGTGGAGATGAAAACAGGGGAGTCCCGGGATGAACACTGGCCATATTCCCTGGTGAATGCATTGGAAAGTTACAGAGACCCTATCCCAAAAAAGGTGGTAAGAAACAAAACATATCCAGGGCTGTTCTCTGACCTCCCCATGCATGGAGGGGAACATATATGGTTCTGCATACACAAGACTATAAACAAATTATGAGTGCTATGATTGCTATAATTTTTTTCCTTGACACTAAACATGTTTGATAACAGAACAACTGCTCGTAACCTACAAACTTTTATTCTTAGCTTAGATGTAGTTGTAAAATAAAATCTGAGGTATCACATTGGTCATGTGACCACATTATTTTTTTTCTTTCCTCTCATGAATTTAAGTCAGACCTCTGTATGTCCTCTGACTGGAGCATCTAAGACAGTTCCATTTAAAGGCAGGCCACTCTTCAGTGGGTAAACATGACAAGCAGTGACAGCACGGTTGTTAAGCAACCACCACCTTTCTGAAATTAAAATAACCAAGAGTATGCTTTTCACCACTAACTTGGCTGGGCACCATCAAGAGAATACTGTCCCCTAAAGTTGGAACAAGCACAACTACGGAGTTTGGATTTCTTCTAATTCCTGATTTAAAAGTGTATAGCATACATTTTTGTAGCATCGTTAATAGTTCTCTAGAAATGCATTATATAGGTTTTTCAAAAATTCTCCTATGAAAATCTCATGTTTCCAGAACATGTGCACTTGGTACAAAGAATGCAACACATAAACTGGTGCACCCTGGGTGACTAACATAAACTCAAAGGCTGTGCAAATAACTCAGTGTATAAAATGCTTGCTGAATGAGGACCATTATTTGAATTACCAAAACAAACAAGAAAGTAAAAACTAGTCATGGTATGAATATCTATATATCTGTAATATAGTGTCTCTTCATGGAGATGGGTGACATATAAGTGAGACTCTCCAGAAGTTCTCAGGCTAGCTAACCTGATGTGCTTACAGAAAAACAGCAAAGTGATACTGTCTCAGCTAGGTAGAAAGAAGGTAACAATATTTCAGGCTGTCCTTTGAGCTCATGAGCATGCTGTGGTATATTAACACCTCACTCATACACAGGAGTGCACACACACACACACACACACACACACTAGTGTCAAGTATAGCATATATATATAAAATATATATGAGTATGAAATTTTGAAGCTTAGTATTTTTTTCTGTAAAACAAGAACATAATTTACAGTACTATGGTCCATGGTACATAGAAATTAAAACACCTTTACAATATGAAAAAAATGTTTATTTTTATGGTCAATACAGCACACTTTTCCCTTTAATTTTATTTTTCAACTCTGATGATATAGATTATGATATTGTATATTTATAATATTTTAAGTGACCATTTGGACACAGCATGCAAAATACATATCGTATAGTAAAATATTAAGATTTTGTTTGCATCAAAGTGTGTGGTGAAATGCTAATCAGCATAAATAATAGAGAGCCAGTAATTCAACTCCATCCAGAAAATATTTCGTGGTGCTCATCCAATGAATCAATCACATGTAATATCCATGGGACAAGAAAAAATATTTTCCAAGGACATTGGCTTGCTTTGCACAAGTCTGTACCTGTTCCCTCCCACATGGTAGCACACAAGCCTGCTGAGTGCTTTTCTTCACCCTGTAAACCTGACAGATGTGATCCCAGTGAGGCTCCACCATTTTCCACAGTTGAGTGGAGTCCATATGTTGCAGAGAAAAGAGAAAGGAAAGAAGAAGATTAATTCAGTTGTCAATGTAAGTAATTGGGGTTGTCCTGCCGCCCTCCACAGTCAGAGTGGAACTTGGCCATTTCCTTCATTATTTATAACAAAGCAACATTGGTCTCTACAGACACTTATGCACTTTGCCAATGTGTTTACCCCTGTGGCTCTTTATACTCCATTTGGATGGAGGTAGGTAGATTGTTGTCTTAATTGCTCACCCCGAAGAGTTTACTGGATTTATGGACAGATAATGGATGGTTATAGAGTTCAAAGTAGAAGTAAAAAATTCTTGTATAACCCACTCCCCCAAAATGCCTGGAAGTGATGTTTAATTCCGAACTGTTTTCAGTTATTATACTTTGAAGGCAAAATGAATTTAGTTTAGTGTGTCATCCAAGTCAGCCTTTGCTCTGAGAAGATGTCACAAATGTAGTCAATGATTGTGAGCTGAGCTGAAAAATTGTACAAGGCTTCAAAAATAGAGATGATGGATCAGAATGATACAACTTAGTGGTAGATTTACTAGTAAGAATTTAAAGGCAGAAGTTGGAGAGACAGCTCATAGGTTAAGAGTACTGGCTGCTTTTCCAGAGGGCGCAGGTTCAGTTCCCAGCACCCACACGGTGGCTCACAATTATCTGTAACTCTGGGTTTGACAGGGTCATACACCTCTTTCTGAACTCTGTGATCATTGTACACATGAGGTATAAATACACACATGCAGAAAAAAAACCCAGATACATAAAATAAACATGAACTAAATAAATCTCTTTTAAAAAGAACTTATAGGTAGCCTACTTACAAAGCTTATTTGAGTTATTTTTACCCAGAGAAAATCAGTTTATTGTCTCCACAAGTTCTGTATAAATAGACTTTTTCATTAACACTGAATGCTATGAAACGTAGATAAGCCAGAAATAGAGATGTAAAGATGTGGAGAAATCTTACAATTGGAAGATATCTACCTAGGATTGTTCTATGAAGTTTGACTCTTTCATCTTTCAAATAATCACATTGTTTGCCAAAGTATTTTTTTGTTTGTTTGTTGCCTTATTAAGTGAAATGTCATTCCCCAATATTTGATAAGCAAATTTTCTGGAGGCAAAATCTGCAATATTATAATTTATTTTTTAAAATATGCATGAATCATTCATTTGAATTATATTATTTTAACTAGCTAGTGGTCCTATGTGAATGTATGCACTACTAGCTTGTGAATAAATAGTATAGATAGAGAGACAGTTACTCATATTTAATATATATGTGCATCACACAGTCACACGTAAAAATACTGATGTTGATCAATACTAGAATCAAATAATCAGAAATATTGCATTGTGTCGAGGAGGAAGGCTACCTTTATTAGTTATTTAGATCTGGGTATGGTGGCATATATATATAATCCCAGCACTGGCTGTGGGGCTGTCCTAGAGCTAACTGATAGGTAGAAGTGTGCTTGGAACCGTGGAACTCTTATACCAAGAGCTGAGGGCATCTGGCTGTTCCCTCATCCCCCATTCTGACAAACCACAACTTTCACAACTTGCTTTCAAAGCAAGGCACCACAACTTGAAAGGTATGCGATCAGGTGGTTGTTTACTTAAAGGTGGGTCTTACCTTATATATTACCTTATATATATTATCTTATATATATACTTATTTATTATTACTTATTATATATTACCTTATATATATATACCCTATATGACCATATCAGGTCTCTCCCTCTGGTCCTTGGGAAGATACCTAGGTCCAGGTTATGAGCCCCAACACGCAAATGGGGCTGCCATACCTGCGCTGTCCTAACCAATGGCTTCCCTGACATCCCTGGATGCCAGAGACCCTTCTTTTCTATATAAATGTGATATATTTCCCCAATAAACTGAATTACACCTTCTGCTGTGTTCTCCCAGGAATTCTTTATGTCCCTCTGGCTCTCAGAAGCCTCTAATTGAAGACCTGCAATAAACCCATATACCCACGCCGTATGCTTCCCTCCTCACAGCTGCAGTGCTTGCCACAGCAGAGCTACTTCCCAGTGATGGAAGCAGACTTGAAGAAAACCTACAACTGGCCATGTAGAAATCCAAGTATTGGAAGTTGAATGCCTGTCTGAGCTACATGGAGAGTTTGAGTTTCAAGGCTGACTAAACTGACTAAACTGACACCAAATAAAAGTGTCATTTAAAAGATTTCCATTGGCTATTTTATTTAGAATAATTTCACCAAGAGCAATTAGTAGTTTAACATTACAGTTAACACATTACCCATATTTAAGGTAGAAATGTTAAGATAACATTTCAAAGTGATATATAGGTACAGAAGGATTTTGCCACCAAGTACGAGTTTGATACTTGGCATTCACATACATTTACTAGAAGGAGGTAACCAACTCCCAAAAGTCATCTAATAACCCCTGTATATTAGGTATGCAGCTGTAGCAGGTAATCCACAGACACGCGTGTGTGCACGTGCACACACACACACACTCACACACTTAAATATTTTTTAAGACATTTAAAAATCATCTTATTCTACCTAAGTTTGTAAACTAAAATTTAAATATTATGATGTATTACAAAATCATTAATAATAGGAATTGAACATATTCCTTCTAAAACTAGTCAATTTGGACACCATAATCACATACAGCCCATATTTAGTTACAATGGATGATATATAATAATGTCAATGAATAAGAAACCCTGAGCACAGGAATACTCTTGTCCTAGTCATGTTCACTGATACACCACTCAGGATTCTTGTGAATGCTTTGACATCAGAAGGCTGACCAGACTGTGGATGAATTCCTTAGGAATGCACTGTTCACAGAGTCCTGAGGAAAGCTGCTTCAATGAGTACATTGAACCTTCCAGAATAGGGGTCTTAATAGTCAAAGATTATCTTTTTGAATATTCCACATATTGTTTATACTTGTGAATTTGTATCAATATATATTGACAAAGCCACACAATTATATTCATATACATGTACTTAGCTAATCCTTTTCAATACATTGTATGCGCTTGAGTTTAAGTTAGGAAGTTGCTTGGACTAGATTGATTATTAGTTATTCTACAAATTTATTTGGCCAAAACCACTGAATATCATTCAAAAATCTCTTCACAGGACATGTCTACTATACTTAGCAAGAAAACCTGTTGACAGATATTTATAACTAACTTCTGAGAAAAGACTAGCTCTGTATTAAATTGTGAGCTACATAAGACTAGAGGGAGCCCTAAAAATGTGTGGGACTTTGGAACTTGAAAATTTCCCTTAGAATGTTTTCATACTTAAGAGTTAATTATACATGAACCCACAAATTACATCGATAATAAGGACAGGGTATGCTGAGAAAACTATATACTGCTCCCTCCCTCTAGCACAGGTATGCAATTAGTAGCTGTCATACAAGATACCATCTTTTTAGGAAAATTTGCCTTAGGAAGTTTGTTTCATTTACATAGATGAGTGAATTTCATTTTCACCTCTAGCAGAAGGTTCAGTTTAGTCTTAGCCTTATTCAATATTTGCAAACACACATGCACACACACACACACACACACACACACACACACACACAGAGTCATAAAACTGCATTAAGATTTCCTTGGGTTCTACTGTAAGTAAGTGAAGTTCCTTATGCTTGTAAATGTTTTATTTTGTCTGGCTACCAGAAATATATTACTAATGGTCTTCCTAAATTAACCCTGGGCTTGGTAGCTGTTGTTTTATTTAGACTACTGTATATGGCTAATTGGAACAATAATTTGGGAATATATGGGAATACATATATATATATATATATATATATATATATATATATATATATATATATATATATATATATATATTACATGAAAGTGGTTAAATAAATGATCTATTTTTAAAAGACTAAAATTAACTCATCACAAAATTTTGTTAGAGAAATTTAATTAAATTAAAATTTTCTATTTAGTGTTATCAAAGTATATTAGTGTATCAGAAATTACTGTACGTCTATTAAACTAAATAATGTTTTTAACAATGCCACTCCTCTTGGAAAATGATCATTTTTACTTGGATGTGATTATTTGTGTGTGTTCACACGCACTTACTTGTCATATCTTCATGCTAGGGCATATGAATATAGGAGCTAGAGAACAATATCACATGTCTTCCTCTACCCTATTCACCCTACTGTTTGACACAGATCTCCTGCTGACCCCAGAGCTCAGTGTCTTAGCTATATGGGCTGCTCAGGAAACCCCAGAGATCTTCCAGTCTCTACTTCCCCAAACCTGGGATTTTGGATGTGTGCCATGAAGGTACATGTCTGAACTCAAGTCATCTCCCCAGCCCTGCACATGACTTTTGACAAACAGAATTCCTTGCATGTCTTAAACAAAAAAAATCTTGAAGTATTTGAGGTTCCATGCCATCTAAGTAAATATTCTTCCCTTAATATAAAATGGTCATGAATGGACTCATTGTAATTGTATAACACAATATTTTTTAACTTATATGGGATAGGCAAGATGACTCACTGAGTAAAGGTGTTTGCTACCAAGACTGACCCCTGACCTCCACACATGTTGTGTGGCACACAGAGAGACAGACAGACAGACAGACAGACAGACACACACACACACATTAATGATAACAATAATAATAATAAAATAATAATCAAATAGGATTCATTTGATAATTTGCATATTCAAACTCTACAGTCAGTTATCCTTAATATTTTATACTGATTTATTTCTCTGTTATCTGTGCTATACCTGTTTCACGAACTTCAAATTAAATGATTGTCTTCTAATCATAACTTCCAACATCCACCCACAATTTGGTGACTTTAATTCTCTAATAGGAAAGACAAAATCCCCAGAACCTGGAGCAGTGCTCTCTATTGAAGTTCCCTCCCACATTTCCTTTTAAGTTCCTGTTTTCTGAAGCCACTCCCAAAGAGCAGAGTCCTTTGTGATGCTCCTTGAAAAAAAGTGAGTCTGGGGAGAAAAACGTTCAGAAAAGACTAGAGGATTCATTTCTCCCTTAAGAGCGCCTTGATGAATATTAAAAGAAAAGAAATCTATGCTTTTCTGAGCTTAAAATCTGAATCGATCACCAGTTTTTCATAAATGTACTTTACTTTGAATCTCCTTTTTCCATGCTGCTGGTTTTTACTCTTAAAATCAAACTAGTCACATTCTGTGGCTTCTCAGAATGTCTTATGGGGATTACTAATATATATCTTTGCCTGTGGGGTAGCCAAAAATAAAAAAAATGTGAAGTTTTCATAGGCAACAGTTTTGAGGTTTAAGATATAAGAAACTGTGCCTTTCATACATATGCTACTTCTAAAATCTTTTGTAGAAGCAATAAAATCCAGGAGGACATTGTCATATATCACTGACCCATGACGAGCTTTGGGACAACCAGGAGGTGTGGTATAGCATGTCTCCATTTCACTTCTACCCGGAAGGCTAGACCAAGACTGAGTTGGTATCCCTCACTCTTGTTCAAGGCCTACAAATAAGCAGGGATGTTACCAACTAAGATTTTTCCAAAAAAAAAAGGAAAGAAAAAATAAAACTAGTTTAGATTGAGAAAGGAAACTCAATGGACAGTTTCTCAATCCAGAGAGGTCAGCCATAGAATTGGAGTAGGGTGTGTTTAGACATATGAACATAGTTATTTATTGCTAAGCACAGGGTTTACTGAAACCCACAGCTTTTCTTTTATTTTCCTTTTCAATGTCTTTAAAATTATTTCATTTTATTTATACGTGTGTATGTATGTGAGCACATAGCTTACATCTAGAGGTCATAGGACAACTAGTGGGAGTAATGTACTTCCTTCAACTATAGAGGTTCTCAGACTAAAACTCAAGTTGTCTAAGTTGGTAGCAAGTGTATTTATCCTCAGAATCATCTCATTGGTCCCTTGTTCCCTTTCTCTATCAGGACAGTTATGGTGGTTTGAATGAGAATTGTACCCATAGACTCATATACTTAAATGCTTGTTCCCTAATTGGTGGATTGATTGGGGAGGATTAGGAAGTGTGGTCTTGTTGGAGTTTTGTCACTTGGTGTGGGCATGGAGGTTTCAAAACCCCATTCTAGGCCCAGTCTCACACTCTCCCTCTGCCTCCACCTTGTGGATAAGATGTAAGCTGCACAATGCCTGCCACCAAGGACCCTTCCATGATGATCATGGTCAAATCCTCTCAAACTATAGGCAAGCCCACTATGAAGTGGTTCATCTTATAAATTATCTTGGTCATGGTACTTCATCACAGCAATCAAACAGTAATTAAGACAAGAATGTATCATCAGTGCATACAAATGTTCTCAGAACAGTCTGTTTTTCAATAAATTTTAGTGATGGGAACCAGATTTGAGGCCTCTTCATTGAAGCATTTAGAAATTCCTAATCTGTTTTATTTTGAAAGATGTTGGTTAGAAATGAATCCAAATCACAAAATAGAAGTAAAGCTGAGCAAAGGTGCTAAATATAAGTTATAGTCATTGCACCTGACTAGGCTAGCCATTTACATAACTAGTTAGATACTTACCCAAAGCCAAATCTAGACCAGGAAGTTTGGATGGACATATGTACAAAATTTTGATGGTTATTTTTAATGCTTAACTTGACACACTAGAATAACCCAAGAAGAGCATCTTTATGTGGGATTGTCTACATTAGCTTGGCCTCTAGGCATGTCTGAGGGGTATTGTCTTACTTAAATTAATTAATGTAGGAAGGCCCACCTCACTGTGGGAAATATAGTTCCATAATCAGAGGTGTCCTGAACTATCTGAGTGGAGACAGAAAAGAGTACAAGTGAGCAATCAAGGGAACATGCACGTATTAGTTCTCTCTGTTCTTGACTCTGAATGTCATGAGACTGGCTACTCGAAGTCTCTGCCTTGATTTTTCTACAGTGATGGAATGAAACTTTGAATTTAAGCTGAAATAAACCCCATTCCTCTCATAAGTTGTTTGCTGTCAGGGTATTTTATCATAGCAACAGAAATGAACATAAGACAGCTCTAAAAATTTCAGGTTTACCAAGAAGGAAGTATGGTTTCATCCCTAAAGCCTCCCAAAAGAGAAGCAGAACTGGGTGCTTGCAAGCCACATGGATACAGGAGGCAACTGAATAACATTATTAACTTTCTAAAATGCCTGTGAATTGATGAGATAGGAGTCTGGGACAGTTTTGCCAGTCATCAGAGTCTTGACAAACATGTTGCAATTTGGGATATTTTCAAATCATTCTAGAGATCACCCAGACCTGGCATCAATCTTGCCTCTCCTCCTCAGTTCATTTAAGACTTGTGTGCTCAGAAAATTGCTGATGCTAGTTTGTAGGAAGCAGTATTGGTAGGTAATTGCTTAGGAAGTGAGATAGCAAGTTTGACTCCTGAGGTCTGCACCCAGCATGCCAAATTGGTGAAGTTACTCAATAGCTTTGCCATAATTAACATGTAAAATTGATATGACCATATGCTGACTTATGAGCTTATGTTAACTTCAGGGCAATGACATTTGGAAATTATATAAAGCAATGAGCCTTTCTAAATAATAGCAATAAGCATTTTTATTTACATTATCATAAGTATATTAATACTGTCAATATACTTGTTTTTGTCAATTTTATATCTCTATAATTAAAAGTTGTAATTGTACAAATGCATATTTGTAGACTTCAAATGTGATTCCATTTATTTATTATTCTATATCTATCTGTTTCTATGTCTCTCTCTCTCTCTATGTGTACATACTTGTGTCTCTGTGTGTGCACATGTGCTTGTATGTGTGTTTGTGTGTGTGTGTATGTGTATGAATGTGGGTCTCTGTGTCTACGTGTGTGTGAATGTGTGTGTGTGTATACTTGTGTAGGTCAGAGAACCTACAGTTCCTGCCCCGCTTCTACCATGTGGGAGACGGGGATTGAACTCAGGTCCTCAGGATTGATAGCAAGCATCTCTATCAGTTAAAAACATCTTCCCACCTAAGATGCAGGTATATCTTTAGACACTAATAATCTAAGAGTCCAATTCCCTCTCAGCACTAGGAATTGACCAGTCTGAGATACCAGTATTATCTTGTGTATCTGTCCAGAAAAAGAAGCAAAAGCCTTTTCCATCTTTTTAAATCACCATATGAACTCATCATATAATTCTATCTGTAGGTCAATTTAATCTAATTTTTCTACTGTTTAAAATAATGTTTTATGGCACAGTGTTATTAAAATCATTTGCTTTCTACACAGAGTACCAGATTGAGGGCATTTGGTCACTCATTCTCCCTTGTACTGTCCTCTGCCACATTTAGTTCCTCCTATATTCTGCACCCATGACATAGCCTGTGGGATTTTTATCCTTGATGAAATTCAGTAATTTGCCTTCTTTTATTATAGGGATCTCTGCTGATATTTTGACAAATGAATCCTTCTTTTCCATTTATGCATTTTCATTCTGATCTCTAATTAAAAAGGCTTCCTCACCGCCAATTTTGTGAGTTAATATATCCATGTATTCTTTTACTGCCATTGTCTCTAGCTATCAGTAGGGCATTGGAACCAAGACCTCCACGAATATCCACATCTACCAGTCTCAAGTTTCAAATAAAATACCAATTACTTGCATATGGTCTGTGCATAAATGTTTATATGACTTGACTCACTAAATATATTTACAACAGCAAACTCAATAAAAATGCTGTATACACAGCAGCCAAACTAAAAATTTAAGGAAACAGTAACCAGAAAGAAGATTGTATTGCACAAAATTCAAGTGTGAATTTAATTCTATACTACTTTTGCGGCCCAGTATGTTGAAGGTAGAACTAAGGAAAAAAAAAAAAACCTAATGTCCCTGCCCAGCTTCAACTGTTCTGTTCAGGTAGATTATTCATTTGAATCTCATTCTGACTGGACATATGAAACTGATTTCATCTTTTGTCACATGAATCTTTGTTTGGTACCATTTATGGAAAAGGTCCATATTGATCCTAGTGATTTGAAATCATATTATCATATGATTCACTTCAGTTTCTGTTTATGTCATTTTCTCCCTGTGATCTCATAAGTTGGGTTTACTTTTTCAATATTGCAACCAAGGTTTCAAAAATAAATTTATTTTACTTTTAATTATTTGCATGTGTCTATGTGTCGGCCTATGTTTATGTGTATCACACACATGCCTTTAGAGGCCAGAGAGGACAAGAGATACCCTGGAGCTGGAGTTATAGGCAGTGGTGAGCTACCTGTCATTATGCTGATAATGAAATACATACACTTCAGGAGGCCATTTAAGTCATTAAGCCATTTCTTTATACCTTCTACCTAGCTCTTATTGATCTATAAATAATACTGACTTTTTCCTGCTTATTTCCTATTCTACTGCCTTGAGAAAATGGTACTACATGTAATCTTATCATAGAATGTCTATTTTAAACCAGTTTTAAGCCTTTATATATATATCTACATACCACATGTATGTTATTCTGCTCTCAAGTTATTCATAAATGTAGCTCTATGGCCTAAAATATGTTTTCCTTTTTCTTTAATTAGTATGAATCTATTAGTTTTTGTCTTATTATAATGAGTTTTATTTTATTTTATAATTATCTGAGTAGCTTATTTAGTAACTCTATTGCTATATTAAGTACTTATGAAGACATTGGGCAGCTATGTCTTTTGTACATACATGGTGGGGATGAATCTGATATTTCCTCCATAAGTAAAATGCTGGCTTTAGGACTGTAGAGTTAAGTACATTTAATTATATGTTTCTGTGTGTCTTTCTCTGTATCATTATTTCATAATTGGCTTTTATGACATTTTTATCAGGGAGTTTTGCTGTTTTATCTGAATGACTTTCTTAGTATCTGTAGAAATAACGATGGTTTTTCTATCACAATTTATGAAAAAAATTAAAGGACTGTTTTTAAATTACTTTTAATTTCTGAGAACCCTGGACCACAACACATTGCTTCTCCCTATGATTAACAATTTACACTATTAAGGATTTTTCATTACTACGTATGTGATACTAAAATTTGTATATATGTAAAATTTTCAATGGTATATATTTATGCCTGAATGCTGAGCTGACTTGGTAGAAATAATTGGAAGATTTTTTATATTTGTATTCTCTGGAATGTTGAAAATAATATTTGATTCTCTTTTATTGATGAAGTCTTTTCTACTTGTCCTCTCTGTTCTGCACACCAGGATTGTCCTCTCTCTATCTTGGAAAAGGCATCATTTTCCTGTGCCTGGAATTCCCAGGCTTCCCATTCCCTCACCTGCAGTCATTCCTGTGACAACTTGCTCTTCCATTCAGATCTGTTTTATCTTATCTTCCCTTCCCCATTAGGAGCTTTTTCTTTCTCTGCAGGATCTTCTCTGATTCTCCCAGTGTCCCTGCCACCATCTTCTTTCTCACAACTGCTATGCCTAATACTCTCTTCTGGAAAGCCAGACAGAATTAACTCTGCTAATTCAGGAATTTTTACCTGTTCTATATAAATAAAGATTAATGTCATACTTTTAATATCACATTTGAAATTTGCGTATGGATTATGGGAAATTATACGTTATTTTTGTTGATGTGTATGATTTTTGGAGAATTTAACTGGCTATTCCTCTAAAGACACATTGCCATTACCCAAAGTGTTTGTCAAGCACACACGCAATGTTTTATACATGCAAGTTTATATAAAAATCTTTAGTGAAGCTTTATGTATTAATCTGCACTAACATGTAACATTGTTGGCTGAGTTGAATAAGAAAAACTTTAAATAATGTTAACAATGTGATTGTGACCAACAGGATCCTTATTCATCCTTTGAAGTAATTTTTGATAATTAAGTAAATCATATTATCCATAAGTTGGGAATATTACTCAGTGAACAACTCTTGGTTTGAAACACTGGGATTTAGAAGAAGGCACTCAGCAACGTCCTGTGGGAGCAGGAACAACAGCATACACACACACACACACACACACACACACACACACACACACACACACACACCACAATAACAACAAAATTAAAATAATACTTAAATAAGATTGTAAATCTCAAGGATAAGATGTCATTTCTTCTCATCACTACCTCACACTCACTTGGACTTTTTAGTTGGGAAGAGAACATGTTGTTATCTATGTTGACTGTGGTTTATGAAGCCTAGGCTATCACTAACTCTCAAAGCCAGGCGGCAGCTCTGTGGCCTTTGACAGCCATGCCTCTTGTGCTGCTGAGTACAGAATTATCAGGTTGCTGTGGTGATATGATGGAATCCCAGTCCAGGCCTCTCATATCCTATCTTGCTTTTGATAGAAGGTGTACTGCAGTCATTTCTTTTCATTTATCCTGGGTAAGACCTTCACCAGCAAATGAACTCAGCTTTTTTTTTCCTTTATTGACAGAATGACCAAACTCCCCAAAGGTTCCTGCCATCCTTCATTTAAGACTAGGTGGCAAAACAGAATGCCTTAAGATGAACTTGGGTTCAGTAGTTCAGTCAAGGATTCATAGGTCTTGATTGCTGGCTTTGCAGTTATTCACTCCAGATCAGTCTCAGTTTCTCCTGTCTGGCTTATATTTTGGTCTTTGTTCCTCTTCCCTCTTCCTTTTCCTCCTCTCCTCTCCTCTCCTCTCCTCTCCTCTCCTCTCCTCTCCTCTCCTCTCCTCTCCTCTCCTCTCCTCTTCTCTCCTTTTATCTCCTCTCCTGTCTTCTCTCCTTTTCTTTCCTCTCCTGTCTTATTCTATCCACTCTATTCTTTCATGTCATCTCATCACCTCCCTCCCCATTTCCACCACTCTCATTTTATGTCCCCTCGCTCCATTTCACTCTCCTCCTCTCTCCTTTTTAGTCTCCTCCCCTCTGTACTCCATTCTACTCCCTTTTTCCCATATTTTCCTTTATCGCTTGCAACAAACAAGGGGACATTTGGTGAATGGAAGAAATGAAGGTGCTGATATTAGACTGGAGAGTCAACCATTGACATATTCTGATGGCTGGGCTCTAGAGTACCCAGGATAATTATGGAGGCAAAGACAAAGGCAAATTAAGGATGAGTCAACTAGGAAGAATCAAACTAACATAAAAGGATTCAGTTCCTACCCTTCTTCCAGCAGCTGCCAGGTGCAGGTTGATCCTAGAACTAGGCCAGAATGTTGACCAGCCTGATATTGTGCATGTCTTGATCTACAGCTGTTGTGAGTTCATGCATACAATTGTCATACCATATTCAGAAAACACTGTTTCACATATGTACCCCTCAAATCTTTGACTCTGACAATCTTTTTACCTTCTCTGCCACAATGGTCCTTGAGCGTTGGGTAGAAGAGGTTTGATACAGAGAAAACTCAGTAACAAGATCTAAGCTGCTTTAAGTAGGAATGCCATGCTAGAACCTTTTTAACCCAGAAATCATGGCTTTAACACCTAATGAAGAACAGTAAATTGCTCATTAAGACAATATCATTAAGTTTCTATTAATTCCAATTAATTTAGTCATAATAAGGATTACATCTTCTTACCTATATTCCATTAAAAATAGTAAAACTTAAAGTGTTTTAAATTCAATTTAATGGACTTTTTTTTTTCTTGTATGCTATTGTCATTCTAGATTAAAGGTAAAATGAATAGACTGCAAGGAAATAGGTTAGTTCAGTACTCTAGTTTCTTCAACTAAAAACAAAGTTCAAAAGACATTTGTCCTATGTGAATAGTAGAATTCTGATGTATCTTAAACAAAGAATTTCATCTCATATTCTTTCTATTAAAGAATAGAAAGCAAAAAGGGCCATCTGAGCCCCAAATAACTTATAAATACTAAGTCAGGCAACAGGTTATGACGAGTCAACTTGCTTTTCCTTTTGGGGATGGAGATCAGCAAGTTTGATCCAGAAACATTAATTACTATGTCATGATAAGAGCAAAATCACCACTAAGTAATATTATTAGAGATAATAACACAAAGGCAAGAGGATCACCAGTCTGCGGTAATATTTAAAAAGATATGGGCTAAAAAATGATTTTTGAGTGGAGCTCAAACACAGAGTTGATCCTGCTTCCAAAATGCCCATTATTGAAGCCAAATTCCTTACTTCCACTAAACTTAGTTTTTAATACAATATCTTGAAAAATAGGATATAAATTTTTGTCCAGTATGTTTGTTCAAAGACAAGATAAATCTAATCTGTATTCAAGTACGTTGTCATTATAGAATTACATTTACAAAAATAATTATTCAAAATGAATAAATGTTACTTTACAACAGTTATAAGTATCTTTTAGTGCATCATTCTAGAAATTATCAATACTTATGTAGTATTTGACATGAAATTTCAGTATTATTTTCCAAATTTTGTTATTGCTCAAATGTTATATTCACAGCTAACTTAACTCCTCTTAAAATCATGAATATGAACGCAAATATAAATATAAATATGCATATATATATGTGCACATAAATTCATGCATATTTGTGTTTGGTGTGTGCATATTCATGCACATATTTGTGAATGTGTTGCATATGTACACACAAATGGAAATATATAAATAGATGAATGTTTATTAATATGAATATATGAATATTTATGCTTTTCTACATATATATTATGTGTTTGTGAATTCATACTATAAACACATATTTCTAAAGAAATATATTTTAGCTGTGCTTTCCATAGGCATCAATTTATTCCAAAGTAAACATACTTATATATATTCTTCACTATAAAATAATTTCTTCAAACAGTATATTTTTATTCTTACTTTTTATTGTTTTATGAGCATACTAATTGTGCAAGATAATGTTTCACTATAACATTTTCGCATATCACATGTGGTGCTATCTTAATTAGGGATTCCATTGCTGTAACGAAGCAACATGACCAAAAGGAAAGTTGGGGAGGAACTAGTTTATTTGGCCTACACTTTCATATTGCTGTTCATCATTGAAGGAAGTCAGGACAGGAATCAAACAGCATGTGTGGGATCCGAGGACAACTTGCAGAATTTGATTATCTCCTTCCACCACGTGAGCCCTGGGCCTTGGGGAATGAACCCAAAATGTCAAGGTTGGCACTAAGTGTCCCTATCCCCTAAACAATCTCACAGGATCCATGTTCAGTATTAAATACACCACCATTGGCTTCAGAGAGATGTCCTTTATTACAATATAGGAAACACATTGCATTTTAAATTTTCTAATAATTTTTAAGTCAGTCTTTTCAAGTCCTGCTTTTCATCACATTTTATAAGGTTATCAATTAAATCCAATGACTTTCAGTTTAATTTTGATAACAAAAAATATATTCAGACAGGCATGTTGAACATGCCTTTAATTCTAACACTCTCTTAGGAAGCAGCAGAAAGAAGATCTCTGTGAACTCAAGGGCATAGAATTTTCTAGTTCAGGGATGGTTACATAGAGAAACACTGTCTCCAAATAAATAAATAACTGAAATCAACATTCTTTTAACTTCAGACATGGATTCTTTGTTTTACGTGGTATTCTATCTTTAACCTAGGGTATTTTATTTTTTCAAGCTGGCTTTTGAGACATTTCTAAATTTTTCAAAAATACTTCTAGTAATTCCCTTTTTCTAATTTGTAAAGTATATGGATAAAAGTCGTTATCAGTTGAAATAATGTAATATATACCAGGAACATCTTCAGGACTGACAATATTTTTATGTTTCCTTCCTTACTTCTCTTCTTTTTCTTCTTATAATGTCTTGCCGCAAAAGTTTTTGTTTATGAAGCAGCTCACATCCTGCATAGGTTTTAGTATTCATTCAGTGAACGCTTATTGACTGCAGTGGTGTGCTGTTGACTGTGGAGAAAGCAAGGGATAGCTAAGATAAGATCCCCAAGTTTACTGTTTAGGAGAGAAAAACCTTACCTCACAAATTTCTATGCAAGTATTCTTTATAAGTGTTTATATTTGTTTTATCACACATTTTAGAGAAAGTTTGTGAATAATATTGTCTTGTTTTACATTGAAATAATGTATCTTGATGTAAAAACAAGCATTATATTCAAGAGAAAAGAATCAGAAACAAACAAACAACAACAACAACAAAAACCATGCCCTCTTTCTCCTGGGATCATCAGTGATTAACTTCCCATAAAAAGTATGTTTTAATCTGTGTTTACAATTTAGGATCACACCCTACATACAATCCTATGCAACATGATTATGTTTTCTATTATATTTATAAATATTCATGGATATATCATATATATATATATATATATATATATATATATATATATGATAGTTCATGCTCACTTGGACACTTAAATTGTTTATTTAATAACAAAATAATGTGAAGTATTTTTAAATATTCATTTTATTTTAAATTATAGGCATGTATGTGTGCCTGTTGGGGGTTATGTAAGACTGAGTACAGGTTCCAAAGCAGACTAGAGGTATCAGATGCCCTAAAGCTATGCCGTTGTAGTTTTGAACCACATGACATACGTGCTGGGGTCTAAACTTGAGTCCCCTGCCAGAGTATTATACAACCTTAGCTACTGAGCCATCTCTCCATCCCCTGGAGAATATGTTTTAAAGAATGTTTTTTATTCAGGAGCTTGCATTATGCTTTGATGATCAGCTTTGAATACAGTGTGAAGAATGGGATGACTGAATTAGTTTAACATCTCAACACTTGGAAATCTCCTGGTAGATATTATGAAGAATGGAAGTCTTAGACTGGCCCATGTTGTGTTTCTTCCCCACGCTATTGTTTTTGTTTCACATCATATGCATACACACATGCATACATGTAGAATAATCATAATTTACATATAATTTCATAATTTTCTTTAGCCGGCTTTGTGTTTGTTCATATACTATAATCTTTTTAATAAGTATATTCAATCTTTGGGCATAATTATAGGTTTCTTAAATATTTGTTTATTGTTGGGATTTAGTCATTTCCCAATTTTGAGAATTATACAGTATATGAGTTCTTTTTGATTGAATCAGAAATTATAGTAGATACTATATAAATTTTGAGAGCTGACTATTAGTTCCCTGTTCATTTCTAATTAGTTCCAAATTTGGGCAAGTTCTTTAACTTCTGTAAGCCTCTTTCTTCTTCCTAGAAAAGATGCAAATTTCTAGAAACTTGTTAAGTTGATATGAAAAGCTAGTAAATTAATATGTCAAAAATATATCTGAATGTAGATGCCCTACTGCTCAGCCAAAGTAGAATTCAAAGACTCTTTGTGAAAGCTCACATTTCTTTATTTGTTTTGCTTAACTTAAATCTGGTACCAGGAAAAAATATCCAAATCCTGACTAGTTTAAAATAAATATGAAGACAATTCTCCATTGTTACTTAGAACCTGACTGGACTGGACTGAACAGTCCATATTCAGCTTCATTTTTCCCAACCCCAGAAGTTATGGCAGTTTATAAAGGAAGCTTTAAGGAATGTATTAAGGACTTGTTTGTATTTCAAAATGTCTAGATCCTGAGGCAAGAATTTATGAGGAGAAGTGCAAAGATGGGCAAGTATAAGAAATTTTAATTATTTTTGTTACTAGGCTAGGCCTCCTCTGGTCTCCATTGCTCTCTCACAGCCATGTACTCCCCCCAGCCTTGATTGATTAGCTCTATGATGTAGCTCATAAGACTTAGGTTTTCAAAGCCCAGCTTGGGTTTGGAACACATTCTACTGCCGTACTGTGTGCTGCTAATCTTGATTGCCAAGGAAATATACAAGATTGCTAAGAAAATATGGGAGCTGGCTTCCAGAGCCTGGGTCTACTTGGATTCTCAGGGTCCATCATGGTGTAAGAACAAGGAGAAAATCTTCCCTTTGTCCAGAAAAGGATGAATTAGGAACATGGAAAATGCTAAAATTCTGTTTTGAACACCATTCCCCAATAAATGCATCTTTTGTCCAATGTTTTTATCTCAATGTTTTTATCATTCTTTACTTTGGGTGGTGAGGCTGCAGCCATGGCACACATCTGGAGGTTGGAGGACCAATTTGTGAGAGCCAAGTGCTTCTTTCCACCATGTGGGTACAAGGGATTGAACTCAGGACTCAGCCTTGGTGGCAGCGCCTTTACCCTGTGAGCTGTCTTGTGAGCTGGATTGCCCAATATTTTAGGATACTTACTGTGTGTCAGCTAAGGCTTCTTAAATTCTCAGAAACCTGGGTTTATTTATGCATATATAAAATAGATACACAAGTCAAAAGTTTACTAGTAATAGCTTACAAATTTATTTTAAAACAATTATTTAATATATATAAAATTTTACCATTCATGAAAGACAAAACCACATCTGCCTATCAGTGAGATGGATGTGCCTATTTATTTTAACATAGTTGAATTATTCTGTATATTTGGCACTCCAGGCCATATGGCATCCTCAACATTTTTCAGAGGTGATCAATATTTTGCTTTCATAACCACTGCTGCTGACAATGCTACTTCGCATAATGACTGGCAGAAATGGGTGTAGATCATTTCATAAATGCTTGGAATTTCTGTCCTATCCTAAGGCCAAATCCACTCAATGGTAGTTTTAAGAAATTCAAGTCATCAATTTTTTTAGTAGTTTTTTTAATACAAGACATTCACATATACTCAAATCCAAAGATGTACTAATTTGATACTTATAAGCTAAGGAATGACCGTAGGGAAATATTAGTGTTTGTTTTGAAATTTTTGTGTTTCCTTAAGAGCAGATATATTGCCTATCTTAGCAAAGGCACCACAGTCCATAATGTATGAGCCTGGAATCTGAGCAGCTTTTTGTTTTGGTTTGTATTCAGAATCTAGGCTACAGTGAAGCAAGGCACTGTCAGAAACACCTTGAATTTATTATGTTTTGACATGATTTTCTTTTAGTCTTTATACATTTAGAAATCTATTCCTATAGGGTCTCAGAAGATGACTTTGTGGTTAACAGCAATTGATGCTCTTACAGAGGACCTGTTTCATATTATGAACAAATATCTCAGTGGCTCACAAATTCTTGTGCTCCAGTTTCAAGGGATCTGACTCTGCTTCTGGCCTCATGGGTACCTGAAAACAAGTGTGTGTGCTTTGACTCTTGACATTTTTTACAACCTGCATATTCAGCAGGTTGCACCCATGTGCAAGAAGGTTGACGTTAATCCCATTATCACATGGAAAAGATAAAGATATAAAACAGAGTTCTTATCTGCAGGGTTAGCATTAGTTCAAAATAATCACTCAGACTAGAAGGAGGCTGACTTGTAGTTTGAGGGAAAAAGAGGTTGAGGAAATGTTTATAGGAGAGGCAATGGTGACATTCACAGAGGTCCAGATGAACAAAATGTTAGAAGGCACAATCCTGGGTCCTGGTACACGCATTTTAAACAAAACCAAGGAGCAGCATTCATAGTCATTGTCTCTTTGTGCTTTGTGGCCACAATAAGATTTGTCCAGGCCAGCAAAGCCAAGCATGTTTGCAGTATAGATAGAAGATATAATATTGAAAGCTTAGAGACTACTAGGGGATCATAGCATATACTCTGGCAAGAAGGACTGCAAAGAGTCCTGTGAGAGGAAAGTACAGACAGTACCATTCCTGATTGAGCTGGAGCAATAATACTCATCTTCTTTCTGGTTAGAAAATTGTAGTAGCTGGGTAGTGTTGCTGCATGCCTTTAATCCCAGCACTTGAGAGGCAGATGCAGGCAGATCTCTGTGAGTTCGAAGCCAGCCTGGTCTACAGATTGAGTTCCTGGACAGCCAGAGTAGCCAGAGTTACAACAGAGATAGCCTGTCTCAAACAAAACAAGCAAACAAACAAACAAACAAACAACATATTAGTGGTACAATATAATTAGTATGAATTCCATATTTGCAATAAAAATGGAAACATAAGGTAAAAGAAATAATGAGAAAGCACTTAGCATGCCTCTAACCTTGGAAAATTCACATAATAGCCGTAATTCCAAACATATATATTATTATTATCCACGTAAATTTGAAATAGAAAACCCTGGTGACTCATCCATCTGTTATTAGGTTGTGACTTCTTTTGTGTAGTCTTAGTAGTGGCTATGGTTTACCTCTCTGAAAAATTCATTCAGTTATCTCTCCAGTCATCAGCTTATAGTTTAGAACAACCAATAAGTATACAGCTCTGACTTATTTGAAGCAATTGACAACCCCTGATGGGTTAATTTTAAAAATATTTGAGTTTTGGTTGTGCTTTTTTCTTATCTTACTAAGCCCCACACCCCCGAGGCTGGAAATCATGTTATATAACCCTATGTCTCCTTTTCTGACCCGTCGAAATCTTTTGCTTTCCCATTGAGTTTCCTTTCCCTGTAACCTTTGATCTGTCTTATGAAATGTTTTGCTGACCCAAGCTTTCAAGTCTCTGTCATTTCTTTTTATTGCTCAGGCCTCATATTGAACTTATATCTGAGAACTTCAGATAACATGTCCATCACAAAGAAATGGAAGTCCCTAAAACAAGAAATTAGCATGCATTTTTTTCAGTTTATACTTCTGAAATAAATGCAGATATAATTTCATGATAACCAGTGTCATTGTTTTACAGTCACCCTGAATACAGTAACTAGCAAATGGTTGTGAATTGCTGGTTTGTTAGTTGATTAACCATTGTTCATAAAAGTCAACTAGTCATTACTGAAAACAGAACAAAAAAATCCCTTAGAAACACCAGTAGGAAAACAATTTAGAATAATAAATTGTCTTTAAATATATCAAATTTTTAAAATCATCATTCCAATTAACAAAAATATAGGTATATTATTTAATGAAAAATAACCAACCATTTTCAGAATATTCATTTGGAATTCATGAGCTAATTAAAAAATATTATGAATTAAGTAGAGCAGAAAGTATTCAATATGCAGTGAAATATATTTGTAACTGTCACAAAATGGTTTAAAATGATAAATTATTAAGACTCTTTATGTATTCCTCTGTTTTATTTTTTAAAATATCTTCAATAACATAATATTATTTCTTCTTAAAATACACTTCACTATACACAAAATATGAGGCGCATACTTTAATTTCTAAAAACTAGACATTAGAAATATTTGTTTCAAACTGTAAGAATTTAAGTTCTACTGCTCCAACATGTGTGCGTGCACATATACACACACACACACACACACACACACACACACACACAAACATACACACTAAAATAACTAACTGAAAAAGGTAAATAAATAAGTGTAAATAAGTTTTAAAAACAGAAAATAGAATCAAGAGAGAAAGAAGGAAACACAAAGAAACATAAGGAACAACATTCAAATTTTGGTGTCAGAAATTGTTAAACTGAGGCAAATTTGAACACTATCAGTACGGAGATTGATTGTACATTACAGATGCTTGAGCATTAATTATAACATCCTTCACATTTTTTTGTTTTATCTTTTAAACTAAAGGTAAGGAAATTACATTACCTTTAAAAACAACAGCATTGCTTACAAAAGAGCACCTTAATAAAAATCCCCTGGTAAAAAAAAGTGCCTTCAAGTCCTTTTGTCAGTCTTTAAAAATATCAAAAATTACACAACTATCTTCTAATCTTGATGCAATAATATGAGGTTTCAATTAACTTGATATTTCTTCAGTTCAGCACTATAATTATCTTATGTGACTTTTTAAAGTAAGAAATGTTATAAAAAACATTATCTTTATATTGATTCTAACTATATAAGAATTAATAGAAATTAATTCAAACTATGCTCATTCGTTTGAAAAGATCTTCCCTTTCCCTCAAAACTCTTTCTGCATACTAAGTCCCTTATTATGTGTGAACTAATTCTCCCCTCATGGGTAACACCAATTGGACTTGATTAGAGATAGAATTCCTTGGGGAAACCACAGGTAAGCCCCTTAAATTCAATTATTGTAGAGACAGTGGGAATTTTTATATTAGTGCAGGATTTTTTACCAACTTGACATGCCTATAAGAAAGCAGAAAAATTTTTTAAAAGATTGCTTTTATGAGTATGTGTGTTTACATGCATGTATGTATGTTTACTATGTATGTGCAATGCCTGCAGAGGACAGAAAAAAGTGTCAGATTCCTTGGAACTGGAGTTACAAATGCTTGTGAGCTGCCATATAGGTACTGATTATTGAACCTGAATCCTCTGGAAGAGCCACTCATACTCTACATCATAGAGCCATTGTTCCGGGAATGGGAAACAGGCATTGAAATCACATTCTGTAACACAACTTAGCTGAAGTAAGAGTCTATCGCTGGCAAGTGCACACAGTGCAAACAATGCATTGCCAGCACGTACTGATACCTTTGGGCAAACTGTATTGATTGGGGATATAGCTTGTCCAGCCTGATCTGGAAAGACAAAGGAAGAAGCCAAACTTAACATATACAACAATATTCAACTCTCACAGTGAACTAGCTATTTTTTTGTCAGCTTGATCCAATTTAGAGTAATACGAGAAATGAAACTTTAGTTGAGAAAATGTGATTGGGGTGCAAGATAATCTGTAGGTCACTTATTAGTGATTGATGGTGGAGGGCACAGCCCATTTTGTGTGGGGCCAGCCCTGAGTAGGTGCTCCTAGGTTCTATAAGAAAGCAAGCTAAGCAAACCATGAGGAGCAAGCCAATAAGCAACACCCCACCTCCCCTAGGGACTCTGCATCAGCTCCTGCCTCTAGGTTCCTGCTCTGAGTTCATATCTTGACTTCCTTCAATGAAGGACTACAATATGGAAGTATAATCCAAATAACCTCTTTCCTCTGGAGCTGAAATGATGTTAATAATGGAGGCCTGGCTTGTGTAGTTTCAGCTGTAAGACTGTAACAGCACCATTTTCTATTCTGTGTTGAGAATCTGAGGTTCTGTTAGCTGGAGCTGAAGAATCAACCATAATTAACATGAGACTAGTGCCACTGAAGCAAAACCTTCACTTTACCAGGGCAATTGATGCTGGTCAGCTGGAACTAAGAATTGAGTGGTGATTAAGAAGAAAGCAGCAACACTGAAGTAAAATCCTTTGGAAAGCATTTTCTCAGGGTTAGCACACAGAGGCTGTGTTCTGGAGGCAGCTAATTTTGTACTTTGTACAGGAAGCCAACCTTAACAGTGTAAGAGACACCCAGATGGTACTGGTTTTGAAGGCATGAAAGGTTCATGGATGAAGTTGAGCCTTTGCACCACAAAGACATCCCAGGAGAGGTTATTGGTGAAAATTTAATCCAGTAGCATCAGAAGCGCCAGTATTTTAGAGAGGCCAGTTCCATTGGATGAATATCAGGAACATCAGCAGTGGTGGAGCAGAGCCAGCCAAAACCTAGAAAACAGGCTGTGTGTGCTACAGAGGGCAAAGGCAGAAAAGTGTCTCAAACACTTTAGAACAACCCAGAAGATACCAGACATTAAACTTTGAATTATCTTCACTATGGAAGTTTGATTGTGATGTGTTCAAATTGTAACTACACCCTGGTTCCTCCATCTTGAAATAAAATATTTGACTTTTTTTTTTTACAGAAGCCTACAATTGAGAGACTTTGAACTTTTATAGAGACTTTGGAATTTTACAAAGTCTTTAGATTTTAAAAAGACTGAGTTTTTAAATGTTTGAACTTGAAAAGATATGGGGCTTTTAAAATTTGGAATGTTTATAAAATAATGTTGACATTAATATGTGATCTTTGAGTTGAACAAGAGAGGAAAGGCTTGACTATAATATTTGTGTGTCAATTTGAAAAGGGAACACAGTATGAGTAGTTACTCAATGTTGGTGGAATGATATGCATGTAAGGTAGGTCTGAGAGCTTGAGAGGTGATTCATCAGTTAAAAGCTGGTATTATACTGCCAACCTCCTCTTCAGGTGGTTCACAACCACCTGTAACTCCCGATCCATTGGCTCTTACTCCCCTTTGGACTCTAAGTGTATATACAATCATAGCGACACCCACACATGCAAGCAAAATTTTTTAAATAATTAAAATAAATATAAATACATGAAGGTATACTTAGAAATGTACGCAGAGGAGAAAATATGCTGCCATAGGTTTTCCAGTTGTTCACCCTCATCTTTCTTGTTCCATCCATTCTGCTTAGTTTCCATGGCAACATGGAAGAACATCCATCTATATTACCTAACTGATGCACTCATTCATACATTATCACTCATAATTTACTATTGTTTTTTTTTTTCCAAAAACATTCTAACACAAGATAAATGAGACAGCAGGTGTGTCATGCTATGGAGCGTTGCCATCCTAGGAATTTAAAATAGAAATAAGTAGTTGAATAATATAAAAGCAATACAAAGCAATGTGAACAATTAGGGAATGCAATTGGAGAATATGAAAAGGGAGAGTCCTTCAGGTCAGAATGCTGTAAACATGGACTGATAATTAATAACTAGCACATGTTTGCTTCTTTCAAGTTTCCCCATAGAAGCATTTATCTACCTTTGGTAAGACAGAAGTCTGTCCTTGTATGCATCACTGAGAAAGAAATAACAATTTTACTTTAGTGAACCTGTGGCTATTTGGCTAATTTTAAACCATATTTTAATATTTTTGTTTGTTTTTTTGAGGCAGGGTTTCTCTGTGTAACAATTGTGGTTTTACTGGAACTCACTCTGTAGACAACACTGGCCTTGAAATCACAGATCCTCTGCCTCTGCCTCCCAAGTGCTGGGATTGTGGTGGCGTGTGCCACCGCTGCCCAGCTTTAGCCATATTTTACCTATATATATATGTTACACATATTTTACCCATATATATTTTACCCATATTTTTACCCACTCTACCTTACTTCCACATTAGCATCCAGTGTTCCCTGCTATGAGTAAAATGTCTGTGGTTAAAAATAATTTTTAAAGCTAAATACCATTCTAGTAGTACAAAAGACCAAATGTATTGTTAAATTACTATACAAAGAGTCAAAACCAGAGAGGCAAATGATTATAATCAAGGATCAGATTTATTATCAAATTACTATGCAAAGAATCATAACCAGAGAGGCAAATAATCATAATCAATATATAAAAGTATATGATAAACATCCAACCTTTATGATATTTTTAATATAAGATTTGAATCTGTCATCTGCAAAACAAAAAAAATGTTCAAGAAAGAAACAATAGGGAATAGAAAGATGGCTCCAAGGGTAAGAATGTTTGTTTTTCTAGGAGAGTGAACTAGAGTGTGGGTCAAAGCTTCCAAGTTGGGCCAGTCATAACTATGTGCTACTTCAGCTCCAAGAGATCTGATGCCCCCTTCTGGCCTCCATGGGACTTACACTCACATGAATATACACATGTATAAAAATAAACACTATTACCAATGAAATTATCTAATCTTTCTAAAACATAATCTAGAAATAATCTCAGGCACCATGTATTTATCCTATCCTTGGGAGTTTATATCTAGGAAACCATCAGAAATAGACAGTAGAGTTCTGTTAAAAATTGGATGCTGTACTGATAAATAAAATAATAAAACACTAGAAATAAAAACATGAGCTATGGCAATAATTAAGAAAATAAACCGTATTTAACTGGTTTCATGGAATTTTACTAAGTTATATACATATGCTTGTTATTTCCATCTAGCTGTATATATGTATATATACATATACACATACACACACATACATACATATACATATATACATATTGAATATATACATTTCTATATACTATATTCAGGTTCTATGGGAAGATAAGCATGATGTCTTATAAGAAATACATTTTGCTTGATATAAAAAGTATTTCCCTATATTTTCAAATTATTTCTTTTTAAATAAATATGATTTGTTCTTATGTTAGTGCACATTTACCCTATACATTTTCAGGAAATTTAAATGATCTGAAGAGGCTGACCTTCCAAAGATGTAATCGATGCTGAGATTTATTCTATACATGGTTGTGATTCTCTGTGTTTTAAGTACATTAGCATCAATATTGGTATATTAATCTATCAACCTGGCTCACATGCCTGGCCTCTTAATATCTGACTTGTGGTGCCAGATCATGGAGATTAACAGGAAGATTATATGCTAACTTGCCCCCTAAAAGTATGTGTTTATCTCACACATGTCAGTGTCACAGGGCAATCACAAAATTTAAAGACTGGGCAAGGTATTAACTTAATTACCCAATTGAATTGCAAAAGAGAAATCAATATTTGCTTTGAGGATTGCACACCCTGCTAACTGGCTTTCTATCCAGGCTGTGTATATAGGCGACTGACCAGGTCATGGGAAATAAAAGCTGTGACAAGCAACACAATTGGACTTGAAAAGCTAAGCAGCCTATCATTGTAATGGAATGTGAGTACTCTATTATCTTCAGGTATTTTGTTATTTGAATTGTACCATTAAATGGAAAGGCCATAAATTAGTAATTTGAGGCTGGCTTACCTTGCTTCTCTGTTACTGTAATGAACACCATGACCACAAGCAACTTAGAGAGGAAAGAGTTTATTTGAGCTTATGGGTTTATAGTCTGTCATTGAGGAAAATTAGAGTAGGAACTCAAGGCAGGAGATTAGAATCAGAAACAGAAACAGAGTAATGATGGAGGAACATTGCTTACTGGCGTTCCCCACCTGACTTGTTCAGCTACCATTTTTACATACTCTGAAACCACTTGCTCAGCGGTGGCATCACCCACAGTTGTCTGGGCCCTCCCATACCAATCAGTAATCAGGAAAATGCTCTAGAAGTGTGCCTACAAGCTGATCTTATAAAATCATTTTTTCAAATATAATTTCTGCTCACCAGATATATATAGGTTTGTGCCAAGGTGACAAAGCCAAGCAGCACAAGTAGCTTTGTGTGAGGGCTGGAGTTGAGATCCCCAGAAACCCTCTAAAATGTGAATTGTGTGTGGTGCCCACTGGAATTGCAGGTTTGGAAAACTGAGACCAGGTGTCCCTAGAACAATATGTCTCTTGAAATTAACCATACAGTGAGCTCTAGGTTTGATCCAGAGACTGAGCATAAAATTCTGGGCCACACAAGTACGCCAACATTTGTACCCACGTACATGAAAAGATGAGCACACACACGTATACCACATCCATTTAAAATGCTTTTTGATCAGCATCATCAGTGTACTCTATAAAGTCAAAATTTTGTATTTTTTCTCTTAGTTCCTGCATATTGTGCAGTGACTATTACCTTTGTGAAGTTACCAGCAAAATTGTGTGGTGTGTGTGTGTGTGTGTGTGTGTGCGTTTGTGTGTGTGTCTATTTTCCTTAAGTGCCATATGAGTCAAATGGAGAGTGAGTTCTTAAGACAGATGAAAAAAAGACCGTACTTGAGCTCTAGAAGTCAGAATGGCTTCTTGGAGGTAATATATGAGCACTTGGAGAAGTAGGAGACTAGAGATTGTTCAAAGGGCTCCCGCATTGAGGTCCTGAGCTCAAACATCCAGAACCATATAAAGTCAGGTTCAGTAACATGAGTCTTAATACAAGGCACTCCTATGGCAGGATA
The DNA here is from genome assembly GCA_026225945.1 of Cricetomys ansorgei. NCBI lineage: Eukaryota > Metazoa > Chordata > Mammalia > Rodentia > Nesomyidae > Cricetomys > Cricetomys ansorgei. The sequence goes on from JAMJFZ010003624.1 coordinate 5,815,796, forward strand.
GGACACCAAGGCAGGAGAATCCCCAGAAGCTCACAGGAGAACTACCCTTGTGAATACATACAGAAAAGAACAAGAGACCCTGACTCAGAGAAATTAGAAGATAGGCCTGACATCTGAATTTGTCTCCTGACTTCTACAAGTTTATTGTGACTTGTAATTGCACACACACACATACAAACAGACACCAAGTTTTACAAAAGGAAGAGATATAGTCAGGCAGGTATTGATCTTTCAAGGATCATTTATTTGTAGACAGACATTTTACAATATAATAAAACATTTCTTCACTTACTAATACTATTCCATCTTTACTCTAACTAGTTCACTGTGTTGGCATCAATAATTTGTTCTGGTTTTATAAGAACACATGACTTCAATTCTAATCTATGGTTACAATCAAGAAATCTTTCATATTCTCCTGTGGCAGTCTCTTGTTCCTTTATATGTCATCATCTCATTCAGAAAAAAACTCTTAGTTTATCTTTTGACATGTAATAATTATTGCAAACATAACAAGTCCAAACCAAACAGTTTTTCTAGGTCCAGAGACTAAGGTGTCTTAGTAAGTTCATCTGCTTCAGGGTCTCAATAATGTGACAAAAACATTATTAATGTAACTGGGTATGAATGGTGGTGCATGTCTGCAATAGGAGCTCTTGGAAGACAGTGGAACCAGAAACCAAGATCTTCCTCAGCTATACTGTGAATTCAAGGCCAGCCTGGGATATTGTGGTGAACTGTCTCTGATAAGAACAATTGAAAATACTGCTCTATGCTGAAGTTTAAGATGAACACCTAAGGGGGGAGGGATGCTGGAAACTTCTTACACATAGGCTGGGAGGATTCAGCGCCAACTTGGCAGTGTGACAGAAGACATTAATTCCTTCCTGGTTATCGGATGTGATGCTGAGTCTCCAGCTGTGTTTATTACATGGTAGCCGGTTTCGTCAGGAGCGGTGAGGTAGACAATCCATTGGTGATGACAAAAATTGTAATCACCTGTAGCTCAAGCACAGACTGAGAAGTCAACAACTTGGGTACATTCCATTTGATTTCAGTGGCAGGTTCCTCCTCCTCATTGAAAAGGAACTAAAACTGTTTGAGTATCATGTAGAAGAGACCATCTTGATATCCTTTGCAATATAACAATAAATTTCAGGGTTATCTGGATATGGAGGGACACTTCTGTATTATCAGTACTGTGGGGGTGGAGGAAGAAGACTTAAGAGTTCAAGGTCAGCACTGGCTCTGTAGTGTGCAGTCTGTCTCCCACATACATTTTCTTGGGATATGTAAGTTATGATAAAACTGAGTTTTTAACTAGAAAGGATTGTGACACTACACTCCCTTTGCCTCTAATGTCGGATTAGTGTTGTTTGAGCTCTAGATTTTCTAAGAACTGAGGATGAGATGTTGGAAAGATCTTCAATCCCACCCAATCCTGGCTCTAATATTTGGTGCATTGAGGGATCAGACTCGAAGCATTTTAAAGCTAATGAGTTTTTAAAATTACGTTTTGCATTGTGTATGGTACTATCTACCATTCATCCCAACAATAGAAGCCTGAGGTGAGTGGATTTCTGTGAGTTTCATGCTGTCTCTGGTCTACGTAGCAAGTGATACCCTGTCAAAATTTTTTCACATTTTTAGTGTGTATGTGTGTGTGTGTGTGTGTGTGTGTGTGTAAGTGTATGTGAGTTCTGGACATGTGTATGACACAAAGTCTGTGTGCAGATCAGACCACAACCGTGGGTGTCAGTCCTCATCACATACCCAGTTACAGTCGCTATTGGATATCTCAGTAGGGCTGTTCCAGGAAATTCTCTTTTTTCTGCATCCCATATTGTCACAGTAAAGCTGGACTTACATGTGATGTAAGACCACACTTAGGTATACTTGAATTTGAACCCAGGTCCTCGGGTTTTTTCAGCAAGCAATGACCCATCTACCCAGTCCTTCTAAGGAGAGTATTTTATTAAATTATTTTTTATTTATTTATTAAATTATTATTTATTAAATTTATTAAATTATTAAGTACAATAAGATGAAAGTCTTAGTTGGAAAAGAAATTAATGCAAGCTCTTTTCTAATCACAGAATTTTTAATGATGGAAATTAGGACAATGTTTGTTCGATACAGAACAAAATATGCCATTTAAAATATGGCTATTCCTACTGATGCAGTATTGATTTTTTTCAAAGGTTTTACAGTGCCTCTGGTATTCTGTTGAAGCCTAATTGCACATTCTGCAACATGCAGAACTCTGCAGGTACAGTCTAAAGCAGTGTACTTGGATCACTCAGAGAAACGACCTCATTACAGAGGAAGAGTAATGGAAGTAAGGATTGTTCAGACCTGTTGCGTGGAGACATTTCTGAATATGGTGTCTGGACATTTCACTGTCATCTTGACATTCATTGGAGCCCTGTGTGTGGTGATTATGTTTAGAGCATAGTAAACATGAGGTCTTTCTATATGCACACCATTTTATGGTATTACACTGTTGACTCACCTTGTAAGGAAATTTTCTTGATGTTTCCTACAGAGGAAAAATTCTTTGAAGCAGAGGCATGCTTTACTTTCCGTAATTTTGACATGTGCAAAGGTATAAAAGCAGCAAAGCCCTAGAGGATTTGAGAAGGAATATTCCTGCTACTTTGTTTAACAGAAGCATCAAGCACACCATGGAAAGATGCCTGGAGAACATTCATTCACCTCCTACCTACCTGCACTTGTCAAATTCTTTTGCTGGCAGCTACTGTTCCTAATGTTTCCCTTCCTCCCATTCTTCTCCTCTTCATGTTCTTCCTTTGCTTCTTTCTCTTCCTCTTTTTTCTTTCACTCCCTTCACCTGCCTCCTCCTCACCCCATCCATTCCCTCTTATCTTTCTTTTCCTCATTCCTTCTCCTTCTCATCTTCTTCCCTCTGCTTCCTCTCCTCCTCTCTTTCTTCTCTCTCCTCCCCAATATTTCCTCTTCTTTCCTCTTCCCCTTCTTCCTCCTTTTAGTCCTCTCCCCTTCTCCTTCTCATTCCTCTCCTTCTGACATTTCCCCCGTACCTCTTGATCTGCCTCCTCTTTCCTTGAAGTCTCCACGAATACTTGAATACATACATTTTGGAAATTGTCAAATTAAGAGTTGGATTTCTGAGTACTATGATTATACAGACATAAACAAAATTTCCTGTCAAAAGACCTGTCAAGTACTGGGCACCTTCATGTTAACAGTCTACATCTGTACAGATCTGGAGCATACTGTGTGTTCTTTCTGGAGAACAAAGCAAAATCACTGGTATTCAAAAATGCTGAATAAACAGGAAACCCTGCAGGACTCAGTAGGAAGAGAGGCTCATCTTTCTTTTGGGTGAGAAATACTCGAAGGACCCTAATGACTAGTGAGCAGAGAAGGGCTTGACCACTCCTACAAGACAGTACTGCTAATTTATATGCTTTGACATTATTCCAATCGAATAGCTGATTTTTTGTCTTTCTAAATTGCCCTCCTTTACATTTGTGTTGAAAACATCTCACTTTCTCTCCAAAATGAATTCAGAAGGCATCTTTGAAGGGGCAAATGTAAATTTATTAGGTAAAAGGTAAAACACTGAGTGTCAGATCCACTCCCACTTTTATCTTTTGGTGGCTTTCTTTTGGACTCTTTTATCTTTATGACATAAGCTCTCAATCCTTTTCCTTAGATTGAAAAAATCATTTGTCGTTGGTTATCATATACTTTTATCTTAATAACATAAGTTAATTTTCATCACACATAACAACAACCCTGTTTTTAAGTATGTACCTAGAGTTAGAAAGAATTTTGGAAAATTTCACCTGGAGGTTTGACCTTTCTTTAAGTATAAAAGAAATCACCTATCTCCCTTCCTACCTCCCAAACACTTTTAAAATCAGCTTCAGAATAAACTGAACAGCATCCCTGAGAAACTTCTCAGTCTTCTGCCTGCATTTGTTAGTTTAAAATAAACCTAGTTAAACAAGCACAAAACAACAGAGAACCACTCTTGTACAACACAAAAGCAAAGAGAAAGCTCAGCCTCTTGGGCTTGTCAGCCATACTTCAGAACATTCCCTCCTCCCCTGGCCAGAGAAGTAGAATAAAACCTTTACCAGTTTGACATATGTTGTGTTTGAGAGTGAAACGTTCTTCCCAGCCTCAAGAGTACACCCTTCCCTGATCTGCTGTTTGAGGAAGTGCAGATCCGAGGGAGAAGGAGCTGTATGGAAAGAAGCTCTTCACTGAGAGTAGTGTTGCCTGACATTTCTTCCACTTCATTTTGTTGCTCCTAACTGTGGGTAACATGTAATGATACTCACACAGTCGTGCCTTCTCAGCTCTAATGGGCAGCATCCCCTTGACCTGAGAGGCAAAATCAGCCCTTCCTCCCTCACATTGTTTTTGACAGATAATCTTTCTAGGCAAGGAGAAAAGTAACTAATTCATCGTGGTATAAGAATTAAATGAATTTCCTATCCTTTCCTGGAAGTGAGTCAAACTATTTGTCCAGGAAAGCTATTAAGAGAGCTCTTGAGTAGAAAAAGGGACAAAGGATAATTTAGTGGGGTGTGGAATTATATATTAAACTACCTAGAAAGCCCCTCAGAATGCTCATACACCTGTTTCAACTTCTTTCATGTGATTCTCACTCAGTTAAATTCTTTTTATAATTTTATACGTCTTTATTTAAGTGACTAGCTCCCTGCCTAGTGATGGCCCATTGCAAATCCCTCGGACATTTTTGCTGTGCTCTCAGCGATATTTCCACATAGAACTCAACAATGCAAAAATAACTTGAACTTGTTTAAGTTGAAGAAAGACTTCACAAGGCGTTTTTTTTTATTCTTCTAAATTTTTTCTCTAATATAATCTTAAAATAGTCCCCATAAAATTTCTGATAGACCCGTGGGAGTTTAACACGTGTATTGAAGGAGAAAATTAACCATGTATGGTGTACAAAGAACACACTGATTGAAAGGTGTTATATACACGAGAGATATTTTTTCCTTTTCTATTAACACTCAAAAAGTTTTGTTGAAAACTGACCATGCTATATGTCTATAGATAGAACATACTGGAATTTTAAAATGTGATTCAGGCTTGTGTAGGAGGAGAGACTAGGTCTTGAATCTGATACCTCATAAGCTATTAAATTTACCAAATGAGAATACTAACATTGTTTAAAATCTATTTTCATTTTGAGATTTTTGGGTGAGAGATTTCTTCTGTAGTCTCATAATAGAGTGACTCAATTCAGTTTTTTTTTTAATTTTTTATTTCTATCAGATTGTTTTATGTTCTTTTCCTGAAATTTTGTCAGCTAAAATCCTAATACTCTGCAAAAGATGTCTATCTGAGGCAACAGGAAATGTCTCTGAAGCTGGATTGATGCAATAGGATTTCCTAGTCAATGTGACAGCAGGAATCAATATGAAGGGCTCATGGATTGATCTATCTTGAAAGTTCCAAAGAGTATTTAAGTTATCCAAATCTCAGTTCTTTGCATCATGGAACCTATATTTTTGTTGTTGTTGTTGCTGCTATTGTTGTTGTTAATCTAAATGGGAAAGAATATAAATACCCAGTGTTTTAATGGCATGGAAAATGTATTCCATTGTACACAACAAAAACTGAATGTTGCTGAAAACTGAACTTAGAAGAGCAATGTATTTCACAGAGGTAAGCTAGTGATTCCATTTAAAAAAGAAAACATAATCAAGTGGAAGAAATTTCTGTACAGTTCAGAGAGTGTCTTGTCTTTGATTTCAGAATCACTTCAGTACCAGTTATATACGAAGCTAAAGGCAAATATCATTTCAACTAAACATTCCCTGGAGGATTTATTAGAAAACCTAACTTCTAACATTCATAAAAACAAACAAAAATGAAAACCAATATATCTAGCAAGCACAATCAAATATACCTGGAAGAAATCAAAAATAGTGTTTCTAGGACTTTAAGTCATTCTATGTATTTTGTACTGATACCCTTTATAATCAAACTAATTTGTACCTATCTTTGTTTACAAGCATTAATATATGTATTCTGTGGCAGAATATTTTGTGAAGAAAGAAAGCCATCCAATGAGCAGAGCACTGCATCTGAAGCCTCTTGCTTAGCCCAGCCCATTATTCACACTCAGCTGTTGATTGGTATGATACTAAGAGACAAGAGCTACACAATGAATGTGATGTGATGTGAAATGATACATCAATTGGAAACTGTTTGGAAGAGGATAGAGTTTGGAGCTTTAAAAGTTTTGCTTTTAGAAAGAAAAGGTTTCTTAATTTGTTTTAGGAGAAAAGCCAAAATAAAGAATAAAGATGGGATCCAAAAGTGAATGAGGAAAAATTACAGTATTGACCCAAATGTTGACTGCTGAGCCATAAGGAAACTGAAATTGCTGTCAGGAGAGGATGGTATCCAGCTGAGAACCTGAAAATCTTGAGAAAAAATGGTCAAAGTCAGGCCCTCTTGCAAATCTCTCCTACTGAAGAGCTCTTCCTGTCTACAAAGAGAAGGGTAGAGAATGGGGCTGATTCTTACTGAGTTTCTGAAATGTGCAGTGGCCCTCAAAGTGGTTCAGTTCTGAAAATTAGGATTAATCTGAGGAAAGCAGATAAGTGACATTTACCATGGGTAGGGTTCTACCAAACTCTTCAACAAGGGACTCTTTTATTCTGACAATGCAGAATGGTACATCGAAAGCACCATCCCACCTTTTCCTTTCCTCCTAGCTGTTAAAGGAAGACTTATGCATCATTTTGGCAGAGAATCTGGGTAATAATAATATTACATGAAAATTCAGTGTTTAAAATATCTATAAGATTTGCTTAATACCCAGAGATATGGCAGTGAATTGACTTTCCTTTCAATTGTAATATGCAACATAATAGCCCTAATACATATTTCATGAGCACAACACATGACGGCTCTCTTTCTTTATATATATATATATATATATATATATATATATATATATTTCACTTTTGGCTTGGCTTACTCAAGATCCATATCCAAGCAAGTAAGTGTTCTAGGTACTGATTTCATATAGGGAAGGGTATCACAGACTTCACTGGTTATAATTGATCAATCAAAACTTGATTTTTAACAGTTAAGGAAGAAGATTCAAAATTAAATGAGTCTGAATGGAAAATGAGAAATGTACCAAAACAAACATATAAAACTAGAGATAAAAGGTTGGTGGAAAAAGAGCACCTTCCCTAATGCTTAGATGCTTAGATGGGGAAAAATAATTAATGTAAAAAACTGTGTTGGAAATAATTTTACAAATTGTATTAAAAAAGACCTCCATAAATACTGATCTTTGACACCTTTGACATCTCATCCCCTAAGCATTTATAAATTTAAAAGCAAAAGTAAACCACCCCACAATAATGCAATTATTCTATTATTCAGTTAATAAGTAATTCTTTTTATGTCTTTCATGAGGATTGACTAGACAATTGACATCAAGAGGACTCTGGTCCCTGCTCATGATGTTGACAGGAAGCAAAGAGAAATAAAGGGATTAAAACAGCATGTTAAACAGCATATGAACACAATTTTATCAACTGTGCAACAGAGAGTACAGTTTTACAATCTAACCAGCCAGGAACATGGGTGGGAAATATAACAAGAGGAACATAACAACAATCGTCTCTCAAAACACTCTGAAGAATGCATCGTTAGAGGTCATGAATTGAATGGAATATTAAGCATCATTCATCATGTAGGGATGAAATTATTGTATAAAATTTTTATCAAATGTTTTACAATTTCTGACAACTTTTTTCATTAATGGGCATGTGTGTTTCTACTTTAGTACTTCATTCCATCTTTGGATGGCAGGATTTCACACAGAAGAGTTTTCTTGCTGTTTTCAACTCTTTGACTTCAATTCCAACACTTAAAAAGCAAATACAATTAAAAAATACAATGAGACCTAGTCTTCGTGTGCATATCTCTATGCGTGTCATGTATGCCTGTGTGTGTGTGTGTGTGTGTGTGTGTGTGTGTGTGTGTGTGTATGTGTTTGAGAGAGGGAAAGAGAGAGGGAGAAGGAAAGAGAGAGAGAGAGAGAGAGAGAGAGAGAGAGAGAGAGAAAGAAAGGAAGGAAGGAAGGAAGGAAGGAAGGAAGGAAGGAAGGAAGAAAGAAAGAAAGAAAGAAAGAAAGAAAGAAAGAAAGAAAGAAAGAAAGAAAGAAAGAAAGAAAGAAAGAAAGAAAGAAAGAAAGAGAAAGAGAAACAGAGAGGTGGAGGGAGCTGGGCTTGTTGGTGGAGTCCAGAGGAAGAGCTCCAGTGTCCTGTTTTATCTCTCTCCCATTTTACCCCTTGATATGGGTCATGAGTCATGACTGAACCTGAAGCCAAAATATTGATCATCAGACCCCCAAGATCTTGTCTCTGACCCGCACAGTGCTGAGGTTACAGGTGTAGAAGAGTATAGTGCTGGAGATTTGAATTTGGTTCCCTATGGTTACATAGAAAGCACTCTTGAATCCTGAGACATTTCTCCAGCCTCCAATTTGTTAAATTATTATTCTTCTATAATCATATAGACATACTGGATGAAGCCTATCATATGATCCCCAAGATTTCTCTCTTTTAAGTAACATTCCTAGTTTATTGGATGGTGTAACCCCAATTACTTTACAAAACCCAATTATTATTGTCTAAGTGAGATAGGTGATGCTAGTTTCCCCACGTTAAATGTGATTATTTACCTATGAATTAATGATTTTTTTTTAAATCATGAAGATACTGAAAACATCCAAATGTAGGATGAAATTTTTTTCATATCAAATTGATCATTACATACTACACAGTAATGTCAAGGAAAGAAGTGTTATGCACCTCACACAGAATCAGCGTGAGTGTCCCTGATTGATAAATGCATGTGCTAAGGTGATGGCAGACTCATATACACTCCAGATAAACAGTTACACATTAAACTGATAATAAATATATAAACAACATTCTCTGGCACACTTCTTTAGGTCAGGGAGGGGATATTTATTTATATATAACTAAAGCCCCACTGAGCATCAGTAATTGAACATCCTTGCATTTGCCTTTAGACAAGGTAAAACAGAATCAAGGATAACTCAATGTAAAATCTACCTTCCTTTGATGTTGAGCAAAAGCAATGCCAAGTTTAATGTTAAGTAGTATATGGTTCATTTCCATATTAACTACAAAGCTATGTGACTTTCAAGTAGTTGTAAAAATCTCTGGATTTAGACTTTCTGACATGGAAGCGTGCATGCACGCAAACACACAAACACACACACCTCTTTCCCAACAAATCAACAAATCATTTTCAGAACAGAAACTGAATTATGTACAAGTACCTGACTCCAAGAAACTAGATTTACCTCTTTCTGGAATTTACCAAAGGTTGTGAGACATGAATACATTCTCAAATAATAGAAGAATTTGAATTAAAACAGTGCCATACAAAAGGTTGAAGTACCAAGTTCTAGCTGCATCTGAGACACTAGTTGTCTTAATTAATTTCTATTTGCTGAGGTAAAGCATCACAAAGAAAGCAAATTAAAGAGCAACAGACTTACTTTGGCTAATAGTTTCAGGGGGATGTACCTCATCATTGTGGGGGAAATATTGCAGCAAGAACAGAGACTACCTGGTCAGATTGCACAGAGAGGGATGGGGGAGGAAGGTGGAGGGTGGCAGGGAGGGAGGGAGAGAGAGATAGAGACAGAGAGAGAGAGACAGAGAGAGAGAGAAAAGAGAGAGAGAGAGAGAGAGAGAGAGAGAGAGAGAGAGAGAGAGAGAGAGAGAGGAGGACAGGAAGCAGAGCAAACAAGAAGTAAGACCAAGGCTATGAACCTTCCTGGCTTGTTTCCAGGGATCCACTTTCTCCAGTGAGGCTCCAGCTACCTAAGTCCACAGATTTCCCACACAGTGTCACCAGGAGACCAAGTGTTCTATGAAGGCAGAGATGAAGTTCACATTCAATGCACAAATACAGCCAAGTGTTTCCAATTCAGAATACTGATGTGGCGGCATGTGATTTGAAATTCTGTCCCTGCAAATGTAGATAATTGAACAGTGTAAAATTAATCTAGTAATAGTATAAGCTTTGAGTTGAGAAAAAATGAATATACAGATGGTGTGCTACCTCTAACACAAATATTTTCCACAAACACATGAATGCACCTTGCCAGCTGATTGCCTTCATTTATTAACGTTACATTTTCCACATTTACTTCCAATTCTTTTTCAAAATCTACAAATAAATATGAGTAAGTTGTTCATTTTCACTCCATTCACTGTTCAAATACAGTCCAAAAGAATTCAGTCTAACAGAGAAATAGTATTTAAATAGACGTCTTAGATATTAGCTTTGCTCTATTTTCTGATCTGTTATGTGTCTTTATGTCTACACATGCATTATACTGTCCACCCTCTCCTCAAAGTTCCATCTCCTTTTCCTTTTACTCAGGAAGGTCATGCTATTACAGCTATTGCAATTGGATATAACCCAATGCAATGATTTTCTGTGAGATGTATTGAGACTGTAGAATTTCTCTTCATTTTTTCTCACCTGAGAAGTGGCAACAGGCTTCACCAACCTTTCTATGACCCTCTCTGGGGAAAAAAAAAGAAGAAGAAGTTCATCAAATTTAGATGATGTCAACAAATTAAAAATGATTGCCAGGGCATGCAGATACCATTTTGTGATTGATGCTTTGAGTTGATTTTTAATCTATGTCCTTTTCACCTTTTCACCTTACAAAGACTTCACTGAGAAGCCCTCTTCTGCTCCAGGAGTAAAATGTGTCTTACTACTATTGACTTACCAGCTACAGACACAAAGACACTAAATGTGGCAAATGCTGCTGACATTTGGAAACAATTGTCTCACTTATCGTCATTTTCGTGTCCTTGCAATAACAGGGTAATTGTTCACAGCAGTGTAAAACTTTAGAGCTTGCCTTGTATTCTGAGAGATGGCTCTGGGGTAAAGCACTTGGCCTGAAAGCATAAGGACCAGAGTTTGGGTCCCAGAACCCACTTAAATGCCAAGCATGTATGACACTTCAATGTTGAGGGGTGGAGACACGGAATCCCTGGAGAAGCTGACTAGCTTCTCTGGACAAGCTGAACCATTGATTCCTGGGTTCAAGTGAGAGTTCCTGGCTCAGTATATCAGGGAGAGGGTAATCAAGGAACACATTCAACATCACCCTCTAGTTTGGAAATGCTAAGTGGGCAGGTTAAAAATAACCTCCATTCATAACACACACACACACACACACACACATGTTTGTCTTTGTATTTATTTATTTTATTTTCATTTGGTTTCCTGTAGCCTAGGCTAACACTAAACACAAAGTAGAAGATGGCCTTGAACTTCTGAACTTCCTGCTTCTACCTCTCCAGGGCTGGGATGACTGGCATGTTCTACTACGTCTGGTGTGTGTAGTACTGGGAAGCAAACTCAAAGCTTTGCACATGCTAGGGTGCCACACTTCTAACTGAGCTATGTTCCTCAGCCCAAGCTTGATTAGCAAGCCCCTATACCTGTGACTAATGTAATGTATTTTGTTTAAGAACAGAATTCCCTGCATTGAAATATTTCTCAAGGGAGTAAAGGGAAGGGACGCTCTGGCAGCCTACTGTGTTCCAACTCTTATGTAAGAAAGGGGGAGAAGCTGAGATGAACTCAAATTTCCATGCATTCCACAAGACCTGAGGAAAAAAGAGTCCCATACATATCTCTATAAGAAATTAAAAACACAAATAGACCAAACCATCTTTGGAGAGAAGTGGAGAATCTTGACGCCTTTCAGGACTAAGTAGCATCCTGTCAGAGAGAGGTAGAAAAAGATCAGTTGCTAAAAAACGCAGAAAGAACTCTGCTGATACTAAAAAACAAAATGAGACGCAATCTTGAGCTTACTCTCCAGGTGTTTATAGTCAACTTCATTCTGTGAATGAGAAGAAATATACAAGAAAGCAAATAATTAAAGTCGCTGAATGCTATGTGGGCAGGATCGAAATAACTGTATTCTCCAGAGTGTATGTGTCTGGACTTAGACGTATGTGAACCAAACTCTAGACAAACAAAATAATGTATAAAAATATATAATTTAAATATTAAATAGATTTATCTATTTTGAACTCAAGATTTAAAACAAGTAGTATTTTGAGAAATTGGTTCAAACACTTCCTCAGCGAATGGCTTTGACTTCTTTTCATGTTTCCTCTGGGCAGTTCTGAAGTATGAGGTGTTGTAACCAGGACTCTCCTTTCACAGTTGGTTTCTTTTTTCTTTTTCAGCTTATCAGTCATAGATCCCTATTCTTTGCTCATTCATTTACAGCTTGAAGTATCTTTTCTTCTTATCTACAGCTCCCTGATTTTTGTTGTTGTTGTTTTTGCTGTATTTGTACAACAGTCTAAATTTAAAGAAATAGAAAATATGTTAAAACCTCTGGAAGTTATAGAAATTGATATTCTGTGTCACTATTTAAAACCCTCTCATCAGTATAATCAAGTGTTTGTTCTTATACACTTTAAGAAGAACAAGCAAAACCAACATGAAATATAGAAAAAAACATAACTCAACATAGGGGATTCCTTAGCAAGTTAATAATCATTCCCTCCCTCCCCCCACCTGTGTGTGTGTGTGTGTGTGTGTGTGTGTGTGTGTCCTGTGTGTGTATGTCTGTGTATCTTTCTCTGTTTCTATCTCTGTTGCTCCCTTTATGTCTCTTTTGTCTCTCCATCATTCAAATATGCCTTAAATAAAGGATAAACATAAGGGCTGAAATATAATATTAGTAGCTAACTCAGAAGTGTATGTTCTAAGCTGCTCTGAGCTCTTTCATGATCTGGTCTCTGCTTTTAATCACATGGATCTGTTTTACATGTGAAAACATAGATTTATGAACATCACTTTTACACACACTAACGACAGACTCATATCCTTGAGCACTCTAGTTGCTCCCTCAAAATCAGCTCTGTCTAATACCAAATAGCCTCTAAGAGTGCACCCAATGTTACAGCTCGGTACTGAGTTCTTTGAATCCCGAAATTAGAAGCAATGTGATAGTTTAGGCTGCTGATCTATGCTTTAGAATATTACATCTTTGGCAATGAGAAAATTTTGTAAGGTTCCCAAATACTTTTTACTTGTTCTGTGTGTCTTCTTAGATTGTTATCATGCTAGATTATATTTTCACACTGCTCTATGTTGAAAGGGAAGGATACACAAGGAAGGTAAGTAGCATACCATAATGATTGGTGTGGCAGAGGCAGCATCCTTGCATTCTAGGGACTATGATTTGGTTAGAGGGTTGAAAGTTACTTTGCCATCTTCTTTTGGCTAATTGAAAGGGGAAACCATGTGTTCATTTATATTACTGATAAAATTTTTAATAGTTATGAGATGTCTAATCCCATGGACACCAGAGTAGTCTGGAAGATAACCTGAAAGGAAAGTTTGATTTTGTTGTCATGAGGAAGGAAAGGAGTGATCTAAAACTCTGCTCCAGCTTGCCTATTCTACATCACTTAAGTCTAATAAATACTCCTAGGAATTAGGGAAATTCAGTCAACCCCTAGAATTATGATTGTTCTCAATGACAGACAATTGGAGTATTACAAAACTATCTGTATATTTTGTACCCAGTCACATTCTACAGTATTCAGAAATTATATATATCAGACACTATAATGGGAACTGAAAATAAGAGCAACTTCCAAATGAATTAAACTTTCTAATAACCAGCTCTTAGTTTTTGGTAAGTAATTTTATCATTTCTGTATCACATTTTTCCTTAAAAAAATATTTTAAAAGCCCACCATTTTCGTCCCTGCTATGCTAAAGCCTTCTGTGTTAGGCAAGTCCTCTAAGCCCCGGGTAAGATTTCCGGGCCTATATACCATGCTTCATGTCTCCAGTGTGGCAACTGGCAGTGTTCATTGTGTTTATCAGAAATGTCTTTCTCTTAACAATCCTATGAGGAGGAAGTATCATTCTTTTCATTTCATGAATGGAAAACTGAAGGAGAAGGAAGAGGAAGAGGAAAAGGATGAGAAGGAGGGAGAAAGGGAGAAGAAGAGGAGGTGGGGGAGGAGGAGAAGTACACAACTTGCAGAGTGAGCTGAAAGGGACATAACTGATTCAGTATCGTTACTCTGACCCCAATGTCCTTGCAGTAGCACTGCATCATCCTCACTAAGTTAATGTGCTTTGCTCTTCCAGCTTTATGGGGTTCAAATAAGAGAAAAATATAGTGACTTATTTGGAAATGGTTACTGTGTCGTAAATTGGAACCTAATACCATGGTCAGGTTTTGTGTGATTCAAGCCTCTCTTGGTGTGAGTGCCACTGACATTCATTGAGGAGGGAGTTCTGTTTTACTCAGTCAATCCTAATGTTAATGTCATACAAAACAAGAACAGTCAGAATCCCAGGGGAAGGCTCAGGCACCCTTCAGTTCAGTAAAACTGACATCAAAAATCAACTAAGACAAACATCAATTATCCAGTATGGATATCATATAATTATGTCGCTATTAGTGTCCTTTTAGTGATTATGCATCATTTTTGCTGATAAAAGTTCAGGTCATGATAGCAGACCAAGAATCATTTGAAAAATTCTTAGAACCAAGAGAAAAGTCAGGGAAAAAGGCAAAATGACAGATCCAAAGGTGAGATGCCCAGAGCAGAAAGAATCTCATTTTACAGAACAAATGTGCAAGCTTGAACACTGTTAAGCAAAGCTGTGTTTCCAGGCTTGAACCAAAATTCCATATATAAACTTCTACAAAATGTGTCTAATATTTTAAAACATAACAAACATGTTCACATACTAAAAGATTAAGAGGAACTTTTGGTTTGTGTACAAGTTGAAATGGGATGCTGTAATTTTTTGATTGTTTTAAGTGTAACAGAATAAATTTATCTTTATTTCTGAAAATATGTAGTAGATGAAGGGAAAAGAAACACAAGTCACACAAAATCAGTTAGAGCAATTAAAATTTTTCTTGCATTTTTATAGCCTTCATTTCAGCCATAAATATATGTGTAAGAATGTTTTTATATTTATATTCTGTATATTTAGTTCAATGACATATAAGGAATAATCAGCATTTTCAAGTTATTTGATACATATTTTAAAGGCAATACAATGCATTATTGGTATATAACTAATATTTTAAGTATCAACTTACATCAAATATCCTTAGAATGACATTTCTCGATAGTTCTTTTTAGCACTGAGAAGGATTCAGCCTTGTGAGTGAGAATCCTAGAAACCGAATGTCTGGAGTAAAGTCAAGACTTATAGGCAATGTATGATGATTATGGAATATTGTTTCCTAGTAATAGACATGTCTATTTCAATATTGACTTTTACAAAGAAGAAGATCTTTCTTAACATCATTTCACTCAAACTGAATATTTATTTGATGCATTTTTTATTGAAAATATACATTTCATTTTATGTATTTTCATTTATTTGTTGCTGGGGTGTTTAAGGGTCATGATGTTCATTTATAAAAAAAATTATGTTCATTGCTTTAAAAATATTCCCAGTATGAAGCATCTACAGGATTAGTTATGTCATTGTTTTTCACCTTTAATGAAGGAGTTTTTCCCCCTGATGGTCCAGCCTTGATACTCTTGATGTTCTTGCTAGCTAGAGACATTGCTACAACACAAAACATTTAAAAACATGCCTACTAGAAGGCCATGTCTCTCTCTTCCTCCAAATTAATGTGTTCCTGACTCTATATTTTCAGAAAACAATTTATGGTTTTGGCAATGTTAATGTTATTATTTGTTAGTTTCATTAGGCTGAGGGTGAGGGACAAGGAAGCAACGTGGTAGAAGAAGGGTTTTCTGTTCTCTAGTGTCAATCTCTTCTTACCATGTTACAAAATGTTGTCTGGTTTTCAATGAAACTTGATAATGTATTTAATATAATTATTTTATTTATCAGATGAGAGAAATTTACAGTGTATATTCTCTTTTGAAGCAAAATGAAAATGTATAACATTTTTATTACTTTCCCTCTGGTTTGGGGGGAAAGAGCATGCCTTTCTTCTGGATGGATATCTTAAAGTATAAGAAGAAACTGTCCCCATGATCAGATTGGAGTGAAAGGATTGTCTCAGACAAGGAGGCACTGCTCTAGTCTTTGTCCTAGATAGGCACACATCATTTGCCTGTTATTTCAGAAATACTGCCCCTGTCTCCACAGTGGACAAAACATCTTTGATTCCTCTTTCCTCTTCTTCCTCAGTTGGCTCCTTCTGGCCACTGAACCTCCTTAGCCCCAGACTGCTCCCTAACAGCAGTTCTTCCCCTTGCCATCTACATAAACAGCCCCACACTTTCAGAAGGTGCCAAGTGTAAAGGCTCCCAGCATCTTTCCAAACTGTGCTAGGTATTACTGCAATTGTCCTTCTCAGGACACTGGACTGTTTACCTTCTGTTTCATAACACCGATCAATTTCTGAATTATTGCGTAACATTGTTATGTCTCTGCTGTGCATCAGCTGCACATAGAGCAGCAGCATTCTTTGTCTGTTTTCCACACTGATGTATCTCAAATGCTTTTGATGGTTCCAAGCTCATCATTGGTTCTCAATAAATACTTTGTAAATAAATGAATGCAGAACACTTTAAGGCACATACTCTTCAGTTAAATGAATACAATATAGAGCCCCTTAAGGCAGATAGACTTCGGAAATGGCAGTCACCCATTTTTGTGAACAGGAAGCTGTATGCATTGGAAAGTCAGTGATTGATAATGTTAATTGAATTCTGAGTATTTACTTCATTATAACTTGCAAATTCCAATTGGGTTATTGTTGTTACTACTGTTAAGTGTATTTATTTCTTTATTTACTTATTTCTTCAGAGAGATTTATGGTTGTTCATGGTTATTCACAATTTTATGCTTTTTTTTCCCCTTTGAGAATTTCATACATGAGTACAATGAACTTTGATCCTACTTAAGTTTCATTCCCTCTGATCCAACCATTTCTCAACACCCAGTTACTACTGCTGGTATGTGGATGAATAAAGGACTGACCTCTGAAGCATGAGCAACCTACCAGGGATCATGTTCCCTAAAATGTCTGTCTACAGTGTGTGCTTTTCCTGAGTTTCTGCTGTGGGACTTTCACTTACTTCTTTTGTTCAGCCATCTTCATTACTTTGGATTTGGGTTATCATACTTTTTTCATCTTATAGAAACACAGCTCTTGCTTCAGAGGACATCACACTGCTATTTAAAGATCATATATATATATATATATGAAATTACATAATAGGAAATTGAAAGAAGACTTTCCCTAGAGCCTCCTAAAATATAAATATTACCTCTCACTGGTCCACATTAATCACATGAACATCAATTCATTGCAGGAACAATGACAATTGATGGTAGGAAATATTCTCTCTAATGTGACTTAGAGCATGATCAGCCTGTATATACTGTCTCCTGAGTGCATTCACAAATGAAATCAAACATAGTTACCAGGGAGAAGGGTGCATGAGAATATTGAGAGTTCTAAATCCTGTTGCAAAAAATTACTAACCTGAAGGAAAATATAGCTATGTGTTAAAGCCTTTATAAGATAGAAAATGAATATATATATATATATATATATATATATATATATATATATATATAAAGTGAAATAGATACACACAAAATTAAATATATATACATATATGTACATGTACATACATTATATATACTACATATTCTGTATTATATAGTGTATATATATGTACTATATATAATATTTTTATAGAGAGGGTATATATATATATATATATATATATATATATAGCCACAACTGGAAGGAAATTGGAAGGAAAAAGCTACATTTTTTCACATTGAGAACTCAAACACAGAGGATATTGAATATAGGGTCATGTGAAGGATTGTGAATGCAATGATTTTAAAAGCAAATGAACATAAAATATTTTCAGTTTCTTTACACTCTTAAAAGCAATTTACTTGGTATCTATCTTAAGATTTTTTAAATGTATGCTTTGTATATGTTATGGAAGACTACTAAAAGTATGATATCTAGAGCTGGAGAGATGGCTCAGCAGTTTGGAACAAAGGCTATTCTTCTAGATAGCCCAGGTTCAATTCTCAACACCCACATTGCAGGTCACAATTTTTGTAACAGCAATCCCTTTTCTGACCTCCATGGGCACTGCATGCATGTAGAACACATACATACATGCAAGCTAACACTCATACACATAAAGGTTTTTAAATTTCTCTCAAGGTCTTTATTCTTTGTTATTAAGATGATTTTCTTCATTACCTTATAGAACATGCATAGAGTTTCCTAGGTAAACCAAGTCCAACTCAGGAGGGTTTGCCTTCTAAGGTCACTTTAACATGCAAAGGGCAAGGACAAGAGTTGGTATGATCCAAGAAAAAATAAAAAGCAAGAAAGCAATTGTGTTCTATTTAAAGGGAGACAGGAGCACTCAACAATTTGGATGTAGAAACAAAGGTAGACTTGTATTAAAATAAAATAGAAAGAAAACCAAGCAGAACAATCTATGGGGACCATAAGCCTATCACATTTCAATTCAGTTTGTTGATTATATTTCTTGAAAATCTCATAAATCAATTTCTACCCTCTTTCTTTGGCACAAGTATATAAGTGACTATAGCCTCTACCCTAACTCACTACCCAAACTGTACAGGGTGTTTTCTCCAGACAAGTAAATCTGATCACATTAATTTTTTTCCCCAAAACAAACTAAAAAACCTGCAGTGCCATCTAATACCAAACTCTCATTTTTCAGCATAGCCTGAAGCTTCCATCAGTCACATCACCTTTATGAGATCTCTCTCCCATCTCAGCTTCATTAAGTTTTCATTAAGGTTTCATTAAGTTTTAGCCTTATATTTAAAACAGACATTTACCTACTACTCCTCAAAAAGGGGGAGTTGTTGAAATTTATTTTTAGTTATGCATTAAAAATTGTTTTGTGTACTGTTGAGAAATGGGCTGCCTAGGTCTTGGCATTTTGTATTGTCTGCAGGTGTTGGACTTATGAGGGGGAACATTTGGTTGTACATAATCTTCACGTGCTATCAGTAGACACCTGAGTTCTGGATCAATTAAAAACACCTGAGCTGTGAAGCTTGGGGTTCCACTGCCAGTATGGTGCTCTCTGACCATGATGGTGGTTCCCTCTGCTGAGGTCTGGCAGGGATACCTATGAAAATGCCTCTGTGTCTTCTTGCTGAACTGCCATAGTAGGTGTGTACTACAGTGGGGGCTTGTTGCTCATCCAGGGCATAGGAATTCAATCCAATTGCCCATGTCAGATGGCTGTGAGCCACCTGAAGTTCAAACTTCAAGGAGTCCTAGGCTTTTGGACTCTTCAGGCAGCTATACTCACAAGTGCCAACACTCTTCAGATCCACATAAATGCATATAATTAAAAATAAAATATATCTTAAAAATATGGTGGGGAGTATTTTTAATCTAGCACTGAAAAGGCAGATACAGGTAGATACCTTTAGTTTGCTGCCCAGTTAGCCCATTCAAGGCTGCTAGCTCTAGGATCAGCAAGAGACCTTGTGTCTTAATTATGGTTACTATTACTATGGTGAAACACTGTGACCAAAACCAACTTGGGGAGGAAAGGAGTTATTTCACTCACAGTTTCATATAACAGTTCATCATCAAAAGAGATGAGGGCAGGAACTCACACAGGGCAAGAATGTGGAGGCAGGAGCAGATGCAGAAGCCATGGGCAGGTGCTGCTTATTGGCTTGCTCCTCTTGGCTTGCACAACCTGCTTTCTTATTGAACCCAGAACTTCCAGCCCAGAGATGGCACCACTTACAATAGGCTGGGCCCTTCCACATTAGTCATCAATAAAATATGGCCTAGAATTGGATTTTGTGAGGGTATTTTCTCAATTGAGTTTTCCTCCCTTTAGGTAATTCTAGCTTGTGTCAACTTGACATAAAACTAGTCAACACTCCCTGCCTAAAAAAGAATGACACCTGAAGAAAGACTCTTGGGTTGATCTCTAGCAACAATACCCCGCCTCCTTCCTATCACATGCACATCCACATGCATAGTCACACAATATTCAAAGAAGTAAATAAAAGTTGAGGTTGAGATCCCACCTGGATCCTGACAGCTATAAAGTTTCAAGGTCAGAGAAAAACTGGAGAAAGTATGGTAGGGAAAGAAGGGATGTCTGCAAGGCTGGAATGAACTGCAGTGGTAACCCCATGTATCTTAGGTGAGATTCCTCCTACTATGGTAGGCGGTGACAAGAGGTGGGCTCAATATGAAAGTTGTTATGGAGTTCTATTTGGGATTAAAAATTTGGAGTAGGATTCTAGATGCCACTGTCTCGTGATGTGAATTTGAATAAGGTTGCTCAGGTAACATTCCATAATCCAGGTCAAATTCCACAGGGACACTGGATAGCAACTCAGCATTATCAGCTGTATTTGTACAGGATCAGACAGCATGCAACTCCCTGGATTTGTAACTGCATAAACCTTTGTAAACTTGAACTACTTTAAATGCCCAGAAAGTTATCCTTTCTTTGTCAGCTATCATCAGAGATACTTCAACTGTGATTGCTAAAGTAGAGTTTCAGCAGAGTTTGGATTCAAAAGTCTTTGCTTATCTTACTGCATCTGAGGAAAATAACATCCCTTCAGGCACAGGTGTTTAGGGAACATAAAACGAGTTCCAAATAAAATTAATTAATTAATTGGTTAGCACTGCAGTTTCTTTAGAAGAGAATAATTTTGGCCTTGGAATGAACAAAAGGTTGCTTTTATAACACTGTGAAATTAGTAAGAAAACAAAGTCCTGCTGAAGTCGTGCTAGCACCTGAACCTGTAGTTTGACAGATGGATGACTTAAAGAGGGACATGCTCCATGATCTCTAACCAGGGCTCTCTGAATATAAGTTGGGAAGGTACATGCATAAGGTCAGGTCTCTGTTTTCACTTTCTACCCCTTTTAAGTAACTCAAAGTAAATTCAATTTTTTTGTCATGAGGAAATGCTGAGAAAAAAAAAAAGCCCAATTACATTTGCCGTGAAGCCCCTGCTATTTCAGTACATTAGCTACAGATTCAATAAAGGCAAAGTGGTTGTTAAGCTTTTCAGCTTCAATGGCATCCTTTTTGCTTTATTGAAGTTGGAAGAAAAAAAATTGTGGCACCCACCCCAAATCATAAAACCGAAGCATCACACAAAAGATGCTTTGAGCCTTGAGCTCTATCACAATTTCAGATTTGGTGTGCTTCCCACTCCATCTATCATCTGAAAATTATAGCCACACCTGCAAATCCAAGCATGAGGCTGAGCTCTTAGATAAATAGAATTGCTCAGAGTGTCCCTTCAATGTACAGGGCTAGCAAATCTGGACTCTCAGCCCAAGTGGAATTTCAGATACAACCTCAACGGTCGCATCTATTTAAATAAAATCAACTTGAGCTTGGGGTATTATGTATATTTAGAGACAGAATCATTCTTTTGGAGGGACCTGAAGAGTCTGCAATAAGACTGGAGGAATATAAACAGGTAGGCCATAAACATTAGTTGTATGTAGTTGATCCATTTTTAATTATCCCTGACCTTTTCTACTTTCCCTATAATTATTAGGTATTAACAAACTTTAAGAATTGGCCAAACATCAACAGAATATTTTTTATGAAAATGCTTAAAATACTGTACCACATGCATTTGAACATGTATTTGAACACAAATATGTTTCCAATACCATTAGTACAAAACTTTCAGATGAACAAAGACAGAGACAGGAGAGAGGCATCATAGCAGTCTCTTTTCACATACAGAGGATTTACCCCCTTTTCTACTGTTCTTTCTATAGCTGGGATAGGCACTCTGGTTAAAAGTAACTTGAGGAGAACACTGTTTATTTCATCTTATACATCCAAGCAGCGTCATTGGCTATGAGAAGTCAGAGCAAGAACCTGAAGATAGGCCTGCTTGCAATTCCCTGCAGCATTACATAGACCAGGAAATATATTTAAAACCAAACACATACAGCACAACCCATGGAGCATGATGCTACAGCTTCCTAGCTGGCTCACTTTTTGGTTTATTCAGGCTTTTCCTTAGATAGATTCCTCACATAGCCCAGGTCTGGGATAAGTACTGCCCACAGTGTGTTGTGTCCACCTACAACAGTTGTTATCCAAGACAACCCATCAAAGACAGGTTCACAGACCCACCTGGTAATAACACTAATTGGCTTAGACTCTTCTCATACTTCCCCAGTCTGGGTCAAGTTGATAGTCAATACTAACAAGGATACCCCTTAACCTATCATGAAGAAATACATTGTCATCATCTGACAGCTGCCTTCTTCAGTTCATTTCTAATATAACTATCCATGTATGGAGATAATACCGAACTTTAGCTGGGATTTGGAAATTAGAAAAGGGATGTATAACTGAAAAAGGCAAAGCGTCAATAAGTCACTGGCTTATCCACCGTGAGTATCCTATTTTGGTGAAGGTTCATTTAATCTGAAGACTTTTAGGACAACAAAGCTGAAAAGTTAAATTTAAATTGATAAAGGTCTCAAATGACGCAGGTTTAAAAATTCTGCAGCTAGTGCCTTTTTATTCTTTGCCGTTTACTAACCATGGTGGGTGCCAGATGTAGATGTAGATTCAGGGCAAAAGGCAATTTATTGTTTTCTAATTCAGTCCCCAGTACTTAGGGGGTTTTAGTTCCATACAATTTAATCTTCAAGATACAAACCCAGAACTAGAAAGCTTCAAGACTGTCTCACTCTGCCTAGCTCTTTCTGAACTCAGAGCTGTGCTGAACACAATTGGCTCATCTGGTTGGCTGATTGAACTCATTGGCTGAATGCTTCTCCAAGCTTCTGGTTCAAACTGACCTTCTGAACTGGCTGACTGTTTCTGACCAAACTCGTCTGAATTTGGCTGACTCTAGCTGACTCCTAAATCTCCTCTGACTGAACTGCTCTGCTGAGCTTCACACTATCTCTTCCCATCTGATACTAACTTCTTCTGCTGCACTGCCTCTCTCATTCTGCCTCAGACTGTGTTTGTGTCTCTCTAAACTCCCTCTCCCTGGAAAATGAGGATCTTCTTTTATATCCTGAGAGTTGAGACTCTGAATCAACCTCAATCAGGATTAAAGGCATGTGCTCATTCTGTAACCATGAACTGAAAGCCATTACCTATTTCTGAAGTAACTGCTTCCTTTTAGGACCCTAGTATTGGGATTAAAGGTATGTGCTACATTGTCTTAACTACAGAAATCCCTTTTACCTAGCATTAGTACAGACAATAGGAGTAGACTGACTTAATATTCTTTCTACATTCCATTCAGGTCACACAGCCTTCTGAATGAGATCCTTTCATACAGGCCCTTGGATATGGTCTCTTCCTACCTACTACACAGGCCTTTCAGTGTGATCCTTTACCAGAGCAGCCATGTTGCTGGATTAAATTATTAAATACTCTTCTACAAAATTCAGATAAGTAATTACCTTTTAATATCTAATGTTTGCCACCTAGTGGTCAGGAAAACTTTCTCCAAGGTCTATAGGTATGTCCAACTCTTTTATTACTGTCACCCAGACTCATACTTTGCATTCCGCATTAAAACAAATGGTCAAAGAGAGGCTAGAGAGAGGGCTCAGTGGCTAAAAGTGCTACTTTCTTTTCCAGAGGAATCAAGTTCAGTTCCCAGCACCACATCAGGAAGCTCATTACCATTGTTAGCTAAAAGAACAGGGTATCTGCATGCTCTTCTGGCCTCCTCAAACACTGACAACATGTGCACACACCCACATACATACATACATATAAATAGAAATACAACTTCGACAAATGGCTACACACATTTCTTGTATGAAAAGGTCTTATTAGCATTTCCTCTGATTCTTTGTTTTGTTTTGGTTTTGTAATTATCTTCAACTTATAAGGGGTTAATTAATTTTTTAAAATATTATTGGAGACCTTAAACAATAAAAATTGTCTTAAATATAAAAGGACTATAATCTAGCCCCAAATATTTGTTATTTGTGTTTTGTATAAAAATATTTTGAAGAATAGACTACATTTCATTGAAACAAGTTAAGACATTATTGATAAGCATATTTACTCCTTTGAGAGAACTAGATATGTTTAAGTTCTCATTCAAATATTCTTACCAGTGAACTCATTTAATGGCCTCACAGAACCCTATCATTAAGAGGAACAAATAGAATTTACATCAAAATATTATTCTGTCAGGACACATTTCTTTGATCACCACCTCACTAAAATACATGTTGCAATTATGTGCTTTCAGTTTTCCTTTATTTGACTAAAGATCTTGCATTAGGTAAGTTTCTCTTTACTAAGAAGTGAGGTTAAACTTCCACAAGAGAAAGCGGAAGAGTACACATGACAGCATCAAGTTCCTCAAGCAAAAGACAGGGCACCTTGCCGGAGAGAAGTCATCTTTTCGGTGGATTTCGGTAGTTCTATCCATTCTGGCTTCTTAGTCCATTTTCCTCACACTTTTCAGAACATAGCAGTTATTAGCCCTTAGTTAAATCTGCTAGCATCTTTTCAATAAAAACTCATTTATGGCACACAATACAAGGGTCAGAAGAATACTAGAAAAAGCCACAGGTAGGTACAATGATATAAAAAGAGGAGAAGATGAGGAGCAGGGCAGTCATGAGCCCATGTGGACCTTATTCAATATCAGAACTTCTTTTTTTTTTTTTTTTTGCCCTTCAAAAGATAATGTCCATGAAGCCTTTCTAGTATTTTAGTATCAACAATTGTACCTGGAGAAAATATATGGTTGAAAGTTATGTTCCAAAGGAAGTACACTGGGCCCAGTAGAATTTTTAATGCGAGCTGTATATATTGGAGGAAAGGAGTAGGAAACATCTTTATGTCATTTCAGAAAGTTTAAAACCTTTCCCTGGCACAAATTGTCCAGAAAGAATCAGTTCTTTATACTTTTAAAAGATTTTGCTTGAAATTGGTTGCTCATAGTTGTCTTTTGGTATCTGATCTATCTAGACGGCAATATCTTTAATAAGTAATTCCCTGTTTGTCTTTCAAAATGCGACTCAAACATCTTTTCCTCACCAAAATCTTCCTTGAATCCTTCAGTCAGAAGAACCAGATTTTAGTTCCTTTTAATGGTAAGAATTTATTTGTGTTTATTAGGTGATCATTGTCTTCTCTGACATCATTTATGAGTAAGTATGAACATTTTCGCTTTCTTCTGCCAATTATACTAATATATCCAGGAAAGTTTCTACATAAATTTATCTTTGAAGTTTCAAAATACAAAAGGTGATCCCATTATACATGTGGGAGCAGGGACATGAATGAGCATTAATAGTTGCTTGTGAAGTGACAAAATGGGAAAGGCAATTTTATATCCTAACTACCAAGACATATTTACAATTCTAGGGATGTTTTCATCTTTTCCTTATCATGAACTGTCATTAAGTTAAATTAAATGATATTAAATTAAATTATTTGATAGCTGTCCCTATAGCTAGGTGAATGGATGGATGTGTGGATAGGTAGATAGATGAAACATATGCATAAATGAGAGATAATAAAATGATGGATGATTCATATCAGTAAATGTTGGCACATCGCATGTATACACACTTACCAATGATAAAATAGCAACCTGATATTGGAAATTGGGTCTATTTTGGTTATTTCCTGCAATTATCCAGATCTCATTGTGTTAGGCAGGAGCAAAGCCATCCAGATGAAGCTTCTGATTGGCACCTAACCCAGAGCAGGTGAGCTTCTGATATGGGACCCAGGCTACAACTCTTTGATGCATTGAAGAAACTCAAACACAGATTTCAAAGGTCTTTTATTTGAAATTTTACATATAGTTTTTAATGTATTTATTCATTTATTCATTTGTGTGCATGTGCATGTGTGCATGTGGTAAGTTTTCAAGAACAGCTAAAGAGAGTCTGTTCTTGCTTCAGCTTCATTGACTTGAGAGTCTCCTTGTTTAAGCCATTGTGCATTATCAAGGCAAACTGGCAAGCGACCTTAGCAAGCTTCCTGGCAATTTTCTTGTCCCCTTTTCCCCTGGTCACTTTATTTTCAACTTGACACAAACTAGAATCTTCTGGGAAAAGGGAAGCTCAATTGAGGAACTGTTTCTATCACATTGCCCGGTAGGCAAGACTGTAAGGCTGTTTCTTGATGATTGCCCACCCATGGGCAAGTGATCCTGATTTGAATAAGAAATCAAACTAAGCAAGTCATGGAGACCAAGCCTGTAAACAGCTTCCTTCATGGTCTTTGACTCAGTTTCTGCCTCTGGCTTTCTGCCTTACATTCCTGCTTACATTCCTCTAACCTAGATGTAATGAATCATTTCCTTCCCAGATTGGTTCAGCTTAGTGTTTTGTTACAGGAACGAACAGTAACTAGGACCCTCTGTCTCTCTCATTTACCCACAGGTGTGCTGAGATTATAGATGCATGCCACTATTTCACACTTTTTATGTGGTTTTCAGAGACTGAGCACAATCTTCAGGCTTACAGGTTTAACACCTTTATCCATGGAGATTCCCCTTCCCCTTATGAGGCAATTTTTATCAAGTATAAGCTCTGAGCTTGAGTGGGTTTTTAAATA